>NW_019167871.1:6185969-6484301 GCF_002303985.1 Durio zibethinus | reverse complement strand
AAAATCATTATGACCTTTTGTTTTTGTCATAAAACAATTGTTTCAATTCATAGAAGCTTATTCAAAATAAAATAATCTAATTTATTAATATTCTGAAATTAATAAGTAAGTGATTTAAAAAGTAAATCTGTTTACCAAATCAACTCAAATAATTGTGGCCATTTCAACAATTATCTATTTCAAATTGTTACTACCTTTTGTTTGGTCATATAACAATTGTTTTTTATTATACAAGTTTGTTTCGAATAAAATAATAGTATTTTATTAATCTCTAAAAAATTAATAAGAGATTTAAAAAATAAATCTATTTACTAAACAATTTAAATAATTATGACTATTTGAATAGTTGTATACTTCAAATAGTTATAACCTTTTGTTTTGTTATAAAACAATTATTTCTGTTCATACAAGCTTATTCAAAATAAAATAATACTAATATAAAAATATTCCAAAAATTAATAACTAAAAGATTTAAAAAAATAAATTTGTTTGCTAAACTAGTTTAAATAGGTTAAGACTATATGAACTGTTATTTATTTCAAATCATTTTTTTTGTCATAAAACAAAATTTTCAATTCACACTAACTTATTCAAAATAAAATAAAATGAATTTATTCATACTAAAAAAATTAATATGTAAGAGGTTTAAAAAATAATTCCGTTTACCTAACTAGTTCAAATAATTATGACTATTTGAACAATTATCTTTTTCAAATAGCTATGACCTTTCGTTTTGTCATAAAACAAATGTTTTTGTTCATATAAGGTTGTTCGAAATAAAAGAATACTAATCTATTAATATTTCAAAAATTAATAAGAGATTTAAAAAATAAATCTGTTCATCAAATCAGTTTAAATAGCTATGACTATTTGAGCAATTATTTATTTCAAATTGTTATGACTTTTTTTCTATTATAAAACAATAGTTTTTGTTCATACATGCTTATTCGATTAAAATAATACCATTTTATTAATATTTCAACAATTAATAAGTAAAAAATATTAAAAGTAAATATGCTTATCGAACTAGATCAAATAATCATGACTATTTGAATAATTATCTATTTCAAATCATTATGACCTTTTGTTTTTCATAAAAAAATTATTTCAGTTCATATAAGCTTATTCGAAATAAAATAATACTAAGTTATTAATATTCTAAAACTTAATAATTAAGATATTTAAAAAATAAATCTATTTAATGAATAAGTTTAAATAATTATGACTATTTGAGCAATTATCTATTTGAAATCGCTATTACCTTTTGTTTTTTTATAAAATGATTTTTTTCTATTCATACAAACTTATTTTGAATAAAATAATATAAATTTATTAATATTAATACAATTAATAAGTAAAAGATCTAAAAATAAATCTATATACCAAACAAGTTCAAATCTTTATGACTATTTGAACAATTATTTATTTCAAATTTTTATGACCTTTTTTTTTTGTCATAAAACAATTGTTTCTATTCATACAAGCTTATTTGGATTAAAAAATATTAATTTATTAATATTTTGACAAATAATAAGTAAAAACTTTTAAAAATAAATATGTTTATCGAACAAGTTCAAATAGTCATGAATATTTGAATAATTAATTATTTCAAATCATTGTGACCATTTTTTTTAATAAAACAATTATTTCAGTTCATATAAGCTTATTTGAAATAAAATAATACTAATTTATTAATATTATAAAAATTAATGAGTAAGAGAATTAAAAAGTTAATCTATTTACAGAACATGTTTAAATAGTTATGACTATCTGAACAATTATCTATTTCAAAACATTATGACCTTTTGTTTTATCATAAAAAAATTGGTTTTGTTCATACAAGTTTATTTCAAATAAAATAATATAAATTTATTAATATTCTAATAGTTAATAAGTAAAAATTTTAAAAATAAATATGTTTTCTAAACACGTTTAAATAATTATAACTATTTGAATAATCATCTATTTCAAATTGTTATGACCTTTTGTTTTGTCATAAACCAATTTTTTCTATTCATAAAAGCTTATATAGAATAAAATAATACTAATTTATTAAAATTCCAAAAATTAATAAGTAAAAGATTTAAAAAATATATCTATTTACCGAGCGAGTTCAAATAGTTATGACCCTTTGAACAATTATTTATTTCAAATCATTTTGTTTTGTCATAAAATAATTGTTTCTATTCATACAATTTTATTTGAAATAAAATAATACTAATTTATTAATATTCTAATAATTAATAGGTTGGAGATTTAAAAAATAAATTTGTTTACCAAACAAGTTCAAATAGTCATGTCTATTTGAATTGTTATCTATTTCAAATCATTATGACATTTTGTTTTGTCATAAAATGATTGTTTCTATTTATACAAAATTATTTAGAATAAAATAATACTAATTTATTAATATTTCAAAAATTAATAAGATATTTAAGTATTAAATCTATTTATCGAACTAGTTTAAATACTTATGGCTATTTAAGCAATTATCTATCTCAAATTGTTATGATCTTTATTTTGTAATAAAACAACTGCTTCTGTTGATACAAACATATTTAGAGTAAAATATTTCTAAATTAATAATATTCTAAAAAAAAAAGAGATTTAAAATAATAAATTTGTTTACCGAACTAATTCAAATACTTAAGACTATTAGAACAATTATCTATTTCAAATCGTTCTTATCTTTTGTTTAGTCATAAAATAATTGTTTTAGTTCATACATGCTTATTCAAGATAAAATAACACTAATTTATTAACATTCAAAAAATTAATAAACAAGAAATTTTAAAAAATAAATCTATTTATTGAACAATTTCAAATTGTCATAACTATTTAAACAATTATCTATTTAGAATAAATATGACCTTTTGTTTTATCATAAAACAATTGTCTTAGTTCATAAAAGCTTATCTGAAATAAAATAATATTACTTTATTAAAATTTCAAAAACCAATAAGTTAAAGATTTAAAAAATAAGTTAGTTTATCAAATTGGTTTAAATAATTATGGTCACTTAATTATTTCAAATTGTCACAAACTTTTGTTTTGTCATAAAACAATTATTTTTCATCATACAAGCCTATTCAAAATAAAACAATACTAATTTATTAATATTTCAAAAATTAAAAAGTAGGAGGTTTAAAAAATAATTTTGTTTACTGAACTAGTTTTTTTTTAACAATTATCTATTTTAAATTGTTATAACCTTTTGTTCTGTTATAAATAATTGTTTTAGTTCATATAAGCTTATTTGGAATAAAATTATACAAATTTAATATTATTTTGAAATTGATAACAAGGAGATTAAAAAAATAAACCTATTTGCTAAAACAATTCAAACAATTAAGACTATATGAACAATTATTTGCTTACTAAAAATTATGGCCTTTTGTTTAGTCATAAAACAATTTTTTTTATCATTCCAGCTTATTTGAAATAAAATAATACTAATTTATTAATCTTTCAAAAATTAACAAGAGATTTAAAAAATAAATTTATTTACTGAACTAGTTTAAATATATGACTATTTGAACAATTGTAACTTCAAATCATTATAACCTTTTGTTCTCATAAAACAATTATTTTTGTTCATACAAGTTTATTCAGAATAAAATAATGCTAATCTAATAATATTCCAAAAATTAATAACTAAGAAAATTAAAAAATAAATTTGTTTGCTGAAATAGTTTAAATATTTAAAGACTATATGAATAATTATCTATTTCAAATCATTATGACTTTTGTTTTGTCATAAAATAAGTTTTTGAATTCATACTAGCTTATTTGAAATTAAAAAAATGAATTTATTAATATTTCAAAAATTAATAAGTAAGAGATTTAAAAAACAATTATGTTTACCTAACTAGTTCAAGTAATTATGATTATTTGAACAATTATCTATTTCAAATCATTATGACCTTTTGTTTTGTCATAAAATAAATGTTTTTATTCATATAAGTGTGTTCGGAATAAAGTAATATTAATATATTAATATCTCAAAAATTAATAAGAGATTTAAAAAATAAATCTATTTATCAAACAAGTTCAAATAGTTCAAATAGTTTTGATTATTTGAGCAATTATTTATTCAAATCATTATGACTTTTTGTTCTGCTATAAAAAAATTGTTTCTATTCATACACGCTTATTCGAGTTAAAATAATACTAATTTATTAATATTTCGACAATTGATAAGTAATTAATTTAAAAAGTAAATATGATTACTGAACTAGATCAAATAGTCATGACTATTTGAATAATTATCTATTTCAAATCGCTATGACATTTTGTTTTGTCTTAAAAAATTATTTCAATTCATGTAAGTTTATTCAAAATAAAATAATATTAAGTTATTAATATTATGAAAATTAATAATTAAGAGATTTAAAAAATGAATCTGTTTGTCGAACAAGTTTAAATAATTTTGACTATTTTGACAATTATCTATTCGAAATTACTATAACCTTTTGTTTTGTCATAAAATGATTTTTCTGTTCATACATGTTTATTTTGAATAAAATAATACAACTTTATTAATATTAAGACAATTAATAAGTAAAAGATTTAAAAAATAAATATATTTATCAAACAATTTCAAATCTTTATGACTATTTGAAAAATTATTTATTTGAAATTGATATGACTTTTTGTTTTGTCGTAAAATAATTATTTCTATCATACATGTTTATTCCGATTCACAAAATATTTATTTTTTAATATTTCGACAATTAATAGTAGAACATTTAAAAAATAAATATGTTTTCCCAACAAGTTTAACTAGTCATAACTATTTGAATAATTATCTATTTCAAATTATTGTGACCTTTTGTTTTGTAATAAAACAATCGTTTCAGTTCATATAAGCTTATTTGAAATAAAATAATATTAATTTATTAATATTCCAAAAATTAATGAGAAAGAGAATTAAAAAAGGAATCTTGTTACCGAACATGTTCAAATGGTTATGACTATATGAATTATTATCTATTTCAAATCATTGTGACCTTTTGTTTTGTAATAAAACAATTGTTTTAGTTCATATAAGCTTATTTGAAATAAAATAATACTAATTTATTAATATTCCAGAAATTAATGAGAAAGAGAATTAAAAAATGAATCTTGTTACCGAACATATTCAAATAGTTATGACTATCTGAACAATTATTTAATTTTAAAACATTATGACATTTTGTTTTCTCATAAAACATCTGGTTCTACTAATGCAAGCTTATTTCAAATAAAATAATAAAAATTTATTAATATTTCAAAAATTAATGAGTAAAAATTTAAAAATAAATATATTTTTTGAACACTTTCAAATGGTTATGACTATTTGAATAATTATCTATTTCAAATCGTTATGACCTTTTGTTTGGTCATAAACCAATCATTTCTATTCATAAAAGCTTATTTGAAATAAAATAATACTAACTTATTAAAATTCCAAAAATTAATAAGTAAAATATTTAAAAAAATAAATCTGTTTATTGAGCGAGTTCAAATAGTTATAACTATTTGAACAATTATTTATTTCAAATCATTATAATCTTCTGTTTTATTATAAAACAATTGTTTCTATTCATACAAGTTTATTTGAAATAAAATAATACTAATTTATTAATATTCTAAAAATTAATAAGTTGGAGATTTAAAAAATAAATTTGTTTACCGAACAAGCTCAAATAGTCATATCAATTTGAACTATTATCTATATCAAATTGTTATGACATTTTGTTTTGTCGTAAAAAAATTGTTTCTATTCATACAAAATTATTCAAAATAAAATAATTTTAATTTATTAGTATTTCAAAAATTAATAAAAGATTTAAAACTTAATCTATATATCAAACCAATTCAAATAATTATGATTTTTTTGAATAATTATCTGTCTCAAATCATTATGATATTTGTTTTGTTATAAAGCAATTGTTTTTGTTCATACAAGCTTATTTGGAGTAAAATATTGATAAATTAACAATATTCTAAAAATTAATAAGAGATTTAAAAAATAAATGTGTTTGCCAAACCAATTCAAATAGTTAAGAATATTAGAACAATTATTTATTTCAAATTGTTTTGACCTTTTGCTTATCATAAAATAGTATTTTCAGTTCATACATGCTTATTCAAAATAAAATAATACTAATTTATTAGCATTTATAAAATTAATAAACAACAAATTTTAAAAAATAAATTTATTTTTCGAACAAGTTCAAATAGTTATGAATATTTGAACAATTATCTATTTAAAATAAATATGCTTTTTTTATCATAAAACAATTGTTTCAATTCATAAAAGCTTATCTAGAATAAAATAATATTACTTTATTAATACTTCAAATTTTGATATATTAGAGATTTAAAAAATACATCAAATTGGTTCAAATAATTATGGCCATTTGAACAATTATCTATTTCAAATCGTTACAAGCTTTTGTTTTTTCATAAAACAATTGTTTTTCATCATACAAGCCTATTTGGAATAAAATAATATTAATTTATTAAAATTTAAAAAATTAATAAGAAGGAGATTTAAAAAATAAATTTTTTTACAGAATCGGTTCCTATTTGGACAATTATCTATTTTCAATTGTTATAACCTTTTGTTCTATTGTAAAATTACTATTTCAATTCATACAAGGTTATTTGGAATAAAATAATACTAATTTAATAATATTCCAAAAACTAATAGCTAAGAGATTTAAAAAATAAATCAGTTTGCCAAAGTAGTTCAAATAGTTAAGACTATATGAATAATTATCTCTTTGAAATCGTTATAACCATTTGTTTTATCATAAAAAAATTGTTTCAGTTCATAGAAGCTTATTCAAATAAAATAATATTAATTTATTAATTTCTAAAAATTAATAAGAAGTTATTTAACAAGTGAATCTGTTTATCGAATCAGTTTAAATAATTATGGCTATGTCAATAATTATCTATTTCAAATTGTTATTACTTTTTGTTTTGTCATATAACAATTATGTTTGAACATTCAATTTTATTCAAAATAAAAAATACTAATTTATTAATCTTTAAAAAATTAATAAGTAAGAGATTTAAAAAAAAAAAATTTGTTTACTAATCCAGTTCAAATAGCAATAACTATTTGAACAATAGTAAACTTCAAATTGTTATAATCTTTTGTTTGTCATAAAACAATTGTTTTTGTTCATACAAGCTTATTTGAAATAAAATAATAATAATCTAATAATATTTCAAAAATTAATAACTAAGAGAATTAAAAAATAAATTTGTTTGCCGAACTAGTTCAAATCTTTAAGACTATATAAACAATTATCTATTTCAAATTGTTATGACCTTTTGTTTTGTCATAAAATAAGTTTTTTTTAATTCATAATAGCTTATTTGGAATAAAATGAAATGAATTTATTAATATTTCAGAAATTAATACGTAAGAGATTTGAAAAATAATTCTATTTACCTAACTAGTTCAAATAATTATGATTATTTGAACAATTATCTATTTCAAATCATTATAACCTTTTGTTTTGTCATAAAACAAATGTTTTTGTTCATATAAGTTTGTTCAAAATAAAGTAATACTAATCTATTAATATTTCAAATATTAATAAGAGATTTAAAAAATAAATTTATTTATTAAACTAGTTCAAATAGTTTTGACTATTTGAGCAATTATTTATTTCAAATCGTTACGACTTTTTGTTCTGTTATAAAATAATTATTCATATATGCTTATTCAGATTAAAATAATACTAATTTATTAATATTTCAGCAATTGATAAGTAAAATTTATTTTCCAAAAATTAATAAGTAAAAATTAAAAAAATAAATATATTTTATGAACACGTTCAATTAGTTTGATTATTTGAATAATTATCTATATCAAAAAGTTATGACCTTTTATTTTGTCATAAACTAATTATTTCTATTCATACAAACTTATTAAAAAAATACTAATTTATTAATATTTCAAAAATTAATAAGTAAAAGATTTAGAAAATAAATCTATTTATTGAGCAAGCACAAATAGTTATGACTATTTGAACAATTATTTATTTCAAATAGTTTTTTCATAAAACAATTGTTTCTATTCATACAAGTTTATTTAGAATAAAATATACTAATTTATTAATATTCTAGAAATTAATAGGTAGGAGATTTAAAAAATAACTCTGTTTACCGAACAAATTCAAATAGTCATGTCCATTTGAATAATTATTTATTTCAAATCATTATGACCTTTTGTTTTGTTGTTAAACAATTCTTTCTGTTCATAAAGAATTATTTAGAATTAAAATAATACTGATTTATTAATATTTTGAAAATTAATAAGAGATTTAAAAAATAAATCTATTTACCGAGCCAGTTCAAATAGTTATGACTATTTGAACAAATATATATCTCAAATTGTTTTGATCTTTATTTTTCCATAAAATAATACTAATTTAATAATATTCTAAAAATTAATACGTAAGAAAATTTAAAAATAAATGTGTTTATTGAACCAATTTAAATAGTTAAGACTGTTAAGATTATTAGAACAATTATCCATTTCAAATCATTCTTACCGTTTGTTTAGTCATAAAACAATTATTTCAGTTCATACAAACTTATTCAAAATAAAATAATGCTAATTTGTTAACATTCAAAAAATTAATAAGCAAAAGATTTGAAAAAATAAATCTGTTTGACAAACAAGTTCAAACATATATGAATATTTGAATAATTATCTATTTTAAATCATTTTGACGTTTTGTTTTGTCATAAAACAATTGTTTAAGTTCATAAAAACTTATCTAAAATAAAATAATACTACTTTATTAATATTTTAAAAATTAATAAGCAAGAGATTTAAAAACTATAGTTGTTTTCCAAATCAGTTCAACTAGTTACGACTATTTGAACAACTATCAATCTCAAATCATTATGATCTTTATTTTGTCATAAAACATTGTTTTTGATCATACAAGCTTATTCGAATAAAAAAATACTAATTTAATTGTGTTTCAAAAATTAATAAGGTGATTTAGAAAATAAATGTGTTTGCCGAATTAGTTCAAATAGTTACAACTATTAGAATATTTATCTATTTTAAATCATTCTGACCTTTTGTTTAGTCATCAAATAATTGTTTTAGTTCATACAAGTTTATTCAAGATAAAATAATACTAATTTATTAACATTCAAAAAATTAATAAGCATAAGATTTGAAAAAATAAATCTGTTTACCGAACAAGTTCAAATAGTTATGATTATTTGAACAATTATCTATTTAAAATTATTATAAACTTTTTTTTGTCATAAAACAATTGTTTCAGTTCATAAAAGCATCTCCAAAATAAAATAATACTACTTTATTAATATTTCAAAAATTAATAAGTAAGAGATTTAAAAACTAAATTAGTTCTCTAAATAAGTTTAAATAGTTATGGCCTTTTGTACAATTATCTATTTCAAATCATTATTACCTTTTGATTTGTTATAAAACAATTGTTTTTCAACATACAAGCTTATTTGAAATATAATCATTATTACCTTTCGTTTTGTCATAAAACAATTGCTTTTCAACATACAAACTTATTTGAAATAAAATAATATTATTAATATTTCAAGAATTAGTAAGAGATTTAAAAAATAAATTTATTTATCGAACTAGTTAAATCGTTATGACTATTGGAATAATTATCTATTTCAAATTGTTATAACCTTTTGTTCTATCATAAAGCAATTATTTCTGTTCATACAAGTTTATTTGGAATAAAATAATACTAATTTAATAATATTCAAAATATTCATAACTAAGAGATTTAAAAAATAAATACGTTTGTTGAATTAGTTCAAATAGTTAAGACTATATGAACAATTATCTATTTCAAATCGTTATGACATTTTGTTTTGTCATAAAACAATTATTTCAACTGATACAAGTTTATTTGAAATAAAATAGTACTAATTTATTAATATTTCAAAATTTTATAAGTAAGAGATTTAAAAAATAATTTTATTTACTGAACCAATTCAAATAATTATAACTATTTAAATAATTATATATTTCAAATCATTATTACTTTTTGTTTTGTCATAAAACAATTGTTTTTGTTTATATAAGTTTGTTCAAAATAAAATAATACTAATTTATTAATATTTAGAAAATTAATCAATAAGAGATTTAAAAAGTAAATCTATTTATCAAATCATTTTAAATAGTTTTGACTATTTGAACAATTATCTATTTCAAATCATTATAACATTTCATTTTGCCATCAAACAATTGGTTCTGTTCATACTATTGTATTTGAAATTAAATAATACTAATTTATTGATATTATAAAATTAATGAGTTGGAGACTTAAAGAATTAATCTATTTATCGAACAAGTTCAAATAGTCATGTCCATTTGAAATATTATCTTAAATCATTATGATATTTTGTTTTGTCGTAAAACAATTATTTTTATTCATACAAAATTATTCAAAATAAAATAATACTAATTTATTAATATTTCAAAAATTAATAAGAGATTTAAAAACTAAATCTATTTACCGAACCAATTTAAATAGTTATGACTATTTAAACAATTATTTATCTCAAATCATTATGATCTTTATTTTTGTCATAAAACAAATGTTTCTATTTATACAAGCTTATTTGGAGTAAAATATCGCTAAACTAATAATATTCTAAAATTAATAAGTAAGAGATTTCAAAAATAAATATGTTTGCCGAACTAATTCAAATAGTTAAGGCTATTAGAACAATTATCGATTTCAAATTGTTTTGACCTTTTGTTTAGTCATAAAATAATTGTTTCAGTTAATACATGCTTATTGGAAATAATATAATACTATTTTATTAACATTCAGAAAATTAGTAAGCAAGAAATTAAAAAAAATAAATCTGTTTACCGAACAAATTCAAATAATTATGACTATTTGAATAATTATCTATTTAAAATCATTATGACCTTTTGTTTTATAATAAAATAATTGTTTCAGTTCATAAAAGCCTATCCAAAATAAATAATATTACTTTATTAATATTTCAAAAATTAAGAAGTCGGAGATTTAAAAACTAAATCAATTTATCGAATCAGTTCAAATAATTATAGCCATTTGAATAATTATCTATTTGAAATCGTTATGAACTTTTGTTTTGTCATCAAAAAATTGTTTTTCATCATATAAACCTATTTGAAATAAAATAATACTAATTTATTAATATTTCAAAAATTAATGAGTATAAGATTTAAAAAATAAATCTATTTATCGAACTAGTTCAAATAGTATGACTATTTGAATAATTATATATTTCAAATCATTATAACCTTTTGTTTTGTCATAAAACAATTATTTATGTTCATACAAGCTTATTTGGAATAAAATAATACTAATCTAATAATATTATGAAAATTAATAACTAAGAGATTTTAAAAAAATAAATTTGTTTACCAAACCAGTTCAAATAGTTAAGGTCATATAAATAATTATCTATTTCAAATCATTATGACCTTTTGTTTTGTCGAAAAACAAATGCTTTTATTCTTATCAATTTGTTCATAGTAAAATAATAGTAATTTATTAATATTTTTAAAATTAATAAGAGATTTAAAAAATAAATTTGTTTACCAAACTAGTTCAATTAGTTATAACAATTTGAATAATTATTTATTTCAAATTGTTATGACCATTTGTTTTGTCATAAAAGTATTGTTTCTATTGATATAGTCGTATTCGAAATAATGTAATACTAATTTATTAATATTCTAAAAATTAATAAGTAACAGATTTAAAAAATGAATTTGTTGGCCTATCTAGTGCAAATAGTTATGACTATTTGAACAATTATCTATTTCAAATCATTATGACCTTTTCTTTTGTCACAAAATAATTGTTTCTATTTGTGCAAACTTATTCAGAATAACATAATTCTAATTTATTATTATTCCAAAAATTAATAAATAAGAGATTCAAAAATTGAATCTGTTTATCGAATAAGTTCAAATAGTTATGACTATTTGAACAATTACCTATTTCAAATCGCTAGAACCTTTTATTCTATCAGAAAATAATTTTTTCTATTCATACAAGCTTATTTCAATTAAAATAATGCAAATTTATTAAGATTCAAAGAACTAGTAAGTAAAAGATTTAAAAAATAACTCTGTTTACCGAATAAGTTCAAATAGTTATAATTATTTGAACAATTATTTATTTCAAATCATTATGACTTTTTGTTTTGTCATAAAACAATTATTTTTATTCATAAAAGCTTATTCGAATTAAAATAATATTAATTGATTAATATTTCAATATTTAATAAGTAAAATATTTTAAAAATAAATACGTTTACCGAATAAGTTCAAATAGTTATAACTATTTGAATATTTATCTATTTCAAATCGTTATGACCTTTGTCTTATCATAAAATAATTGTATCAATTCATATAGGCTTATTTGAAATAAAATAATACTGATTTATTAATATTCTGAAAATTAATGAGTAAGAGATTTAAAAAATGAATCTATTTACTAAACAAGTTCAAATAATTATGACTATTTGAACAATTTTGTATTTCAAATTGTTATGACATTTTGTTTTGTCATAAAACAATTGTTTCTATTCATACAAGCTTATTCCAAATAAAATAATATAAATTTATTAATATTCCAAAATTTAATAAGTAAAAATTTAAAAAGTAAATTTGTTTTCTAAACAGGTTCAAATAGTTATGACTATTTGATCAATTATCTATTTCAAATAGTTTTGACTATTTGATTTTGTCATAAACCAATTGTTTGTGTTCATACAAGTGTATTCGAAATAAAATAATACTAGTTTTTTAATATTTCAAAAATTAATAAGTAAAAGATTTTAAAAAATAAATATATTTACCAAGCAAGTTCAAATATTTATGGTTGTTTAGAACAATTATTTATTTCAAACAGTTATGATTTTTTTTGTAATAAAAATTGTTTCTATTCATACTAGTTTATTCAAATAAAATAATACTAATTTATTAACATTCTAAAAATTAATAGGTAGGAGATTTAAAAATAAATTTGATTACCGAACAAGTTCAAATAGTCATGTCCATTTCAGAAATTATCTATTTCAAATCATTATGTCCTTTTGTTTTCTCATAAAATAGTTGTTCCTGTTCATGCAATGTTAGCCCTGAATTGATCCTTATTTGAAATGACAAAACATAAAGCTAAATAAGCTTGATCGAGATTTTGAAAAATATTTATTTAGTACATGTTCTTAAGTTTTATATTTTGGTACTAAATAAATAATATGATTTTCAAAGTCTAAACAAACCTTTCTTGGTTTCATATTTCTCAAACCAAATCTATCTTTAAAGATTATTTATTTGATTTTAAATGAAATTCCTATTGTTGTTTTTAAAGTGAACTTATTCAGTTTGGACTTAATACAATTTTGATAATATTGGTTTAGGGAAATAGATTAACTTAGGAAAGTTGTTTTATAATAACAAAGTTTTCCAACATTGAAATTATTTTATTTTTCTGTATAAATTTACAAAGTTTTAATATTTGAAATTTATATGGTTGGAAAGCTCTTTGAGTCTACTTTCTAATGGATTAAACAAAATGAAAATCCAAATTTTTTAAGAAAAGATTTTGAATTTTTACTAGACACTCTACAGTTGTCAAAAAAATTGCATGAGGGGTAATTTTGAAAATTCACTATAATTAGTACACAGTGAATTAGGTGATAAACTTTATAAGGATAGAAAGCCCTTTAAGTCTAGTTTCTAAATCTTTAAACGGTTTGTACTTTGGATTTGTATAACTCAAGATATAGTCAAATTAGTAAGTAGAGTGCAGAATAGGAGACTACTACCCAACATAGACAGGATTGATCCCCTCTAGAAGGGATCGATCACTTTTTCATACAGAATGATCACTTCCCTTAAATTTCCAAAAAAGGGATTGATCCCCCCACACGGGGGATCGATCACTTAGGTAAGGGATAGATCCCTCCATGTAAGGGATCGATTGGTTCTAAATAGAAAGCACTCCCTACTCGAAAACAAGCAAAAGAGATCGATCCCCCCACATAAAGGATCGATCCCCTCAAGCAAGGGATCGATCGGGTAAGGCCATTTATGCATTATCTTTGGGTGTTCTAAAGCTAACCTAATCAATCCCTTAAGGGAGGGGATCGATCCCCTAAGACCCAGAACACTCCAACGGCTACTTTTACATGATTCCAACGGGCATTTCTTCACTCCAAGCTTCCCCAATGGCTAGTTCCTCAATTTCTCTATAAATTGGGCACTCCAACACACCAAGAACATTGATGAATTAAGAGAGCAAGAGCCAACAAGCAATATTTTCATTTTCTCAAATAATCAAGAGTTTTTTAGAGCTTCAAAGTCTATATCTTTGCATTTATTGTATCCAAATTATTTTTGTTGTTCATTCATCATTTTCTTGTCTATACCATTGTATACTTCAAATTAGCAAACATCCAACCTTTGAAAGGTTTTTAGAGTTTGCAAAACACTTCAAAAATTTTGTATCGTGTGCTTGTAAGCTTAAGGGGGAGGATAACCCTTAAGAGTGTGTAGTGTTGAGTTTGTATAGCTTTGAGAAGCTTGTTTGTAATCTTCAACACAAAGTAGATTGGAACCTTGGTATGGACAACCAAGAGAGAAGACGTAGGTGCCTTGTGGAGAAGGACCGAACCTTTATAAATCATTATGTTTGATTTTTCCATCCCTATCTCTTTATAATTTATTATTGTTCATATTTGATTTTAAGTTCATTAATTGTTATTATTTTCGTTATATTTTCATCAAAAGGGCTTATTGTTTTAATTTTCATTCAACTATATTGAAATCATTATTTGGGAAAAATTTGAAGAGATTCAATTCACCTCCATCTTGGATCACCATCTAACCTATAAGCTAACAATTGGTATCAAAGCTTTCGTCTCTTTTTCTAGGTTTAACCACTTGAGAAAAGATTCTATGGCTCAATTTCAAGATGGTGAGGAAGTCCTCAAAGCTCCTATGGTTGATAAATTTGAATTTTGTGAATGAAGAAGAAGGATGAATGTGTTCATTATGGCCCAAGATTTTAGAGCTTGGAATGTGATTGAAAAAGGGCTTGAAACTCCTTCAAATGATGCGAACTACATGAGGCAAGTGATGGATGATGCCAAGAGCAAGTGCTTACTATATGGAGCTCTTGACTCCCATAAATTTAAATGTCCAACCTCAAATGAGATATGGGAGAAGTTGGATGAAATACATGAAAGACAACAACCAACCGAAATGCATCATGTCTCATGGCTCTTGAAGATCTGGAGGTAACCTCTAATTCTATTGATTCAAATTCATATGCTTTTGATGAATTACAAGATGCCTATAATGAGTTATATGTTGAGTGTTAATCAATGAAGAGGAAATACAAGAAAATGATTTCAAAGTTAAATGCAGAGAATGAGTTTTTAATAAATGCAAAAAATGCTTTGGAAAAAGAAAATGAAAAATTGAAAATAGATTTTGAAACCTCTCAAAATAGGTATGAAATTTTAGAAAAAGAAAATTTTGATTTGAAAAAGAAATTTGATGTTTTGATGAATGAAAAACAAGAATTTTTAGATAAGAGATTAAGTACTAAAAAAATTAAATGCAATTTTTCTAATTTTCATGGTTATACTATACATACTTATCCTATTAGAAGAAAAGTTCCATTTAGAATTAGGCAAGTATGGGTTCCTAAAGGAACAAGAGACTTGGTCACTAACTCTAAAGGACCCAAAGCAATTTGGGTACCAAATATCAAATGAGATTGTCTCTTGTAGGTGTGCTAGAGCAAAGAGCTACAATGTGAGATTGAAGATTGAATACTCTAGACACACAATGGAAATAGGTAACCTCTAAACTTTTATTTGAAGAGAACTTGAATTTGGTTACCTATTCTTGATGAAATTTAAATGCTTAATTGATTATGCAAAATTTGGTTGCCTATTCTTGTTGGACATAGGATGCTTAATGGATATTGGTAAATGCTTTTATTGATATATCTTGAATATACATATTTTACTTGAGAAAATGTGAGCTTGAATTGAACATGCATTTATTTTGCATAATGGAAATAATTTTTTGTTTTTTTTTATACATATTGATTTGTAATTGTTGAATATGCCTATATGACCATGATGATTAAAATTACTCAATTTGTTCTTAATGCTTGGATAGTGTGAAATATTTTTTTTAACTTGATTGTTATATTCTAAATTGTTTTAACTCTTGATTTGTGATTTTAAAAAAAATATTTTGATGATCATCTTATGCTTAAATCATTATATTAATGTTTGACTGTTCATCTCTTGACTTCTTATGAAATAATCTTGAAATATGATTTAATTCTTTATCCTTATTAATTCAAGATTTATTTCTTCTCTTGGGTGGGTTGATGAATTGATGAACACCTTGTGCTTAAGTGATATATATTGATTTTTTGTTCATCTATGTTTTTAGTCAAGATATGTGCTCATATGATGATTGGTTCAACTTGACCTTAATGCTTATGATTTGAAAATACTTAAATTTTTTATCTCTTGATTTTTAAAATATTTTTAAATATACTTGCTCTTGTGCTAAATTGATTCATTAATTTTGTGAAATATTTTGGAACTTGTGCTTAATTGACTTATCTTTTGGTTTGGGATTAAGAATTGATGAACTAATTGTGTTTAATGATATATGTTGTTAGTTCATCTATTGTTCTTGTCAAGTGTGTGCATATATGGTAAATATAATTTATCTTTA
Source organism: Durio zibethinus (assembly GCF_002303985.1). The sequence goes on along the minus strand of NW_019167871.1, from coordinate 6,467,506 downwards.
CTTGACATGCTTGCAACATGACTTAAGTGAGTGATTTTCTTATGATGTTTATTTTTAGCTTAAGTCATTGTTGATTATGGCCTATAATTTGTGTAGACATATTTATGCTTTTGTGCTAAAATTTTTTGGAATATGTTTTTGATGATAAATATGTCTTCCTTGAGTTTTTAGTTTTCATATGGCCTAAAATTTATTTTGACATATTCTTTGGTGAGTTCTTGAATATACATGAATATTGAATATGTCTATTTTGTGTTCATGAATGATCTAAAAGGTTTGATTTTTGCACATTACATGAGAATTTTTGCTTTAGTGCCATTCTTGTGCTATTTGATGTTTAAATTGATATATGGCCTCTAGCTTAAGTATATATCTCCCTTGCAATTGGCGACTTATGCTTAGTGAATAAATTTTCTTTTGCCTATAATGACTTAGAATATGGAATTGTTTTCTAACAATTGGTATAATTTTGATCAATTGATTTTCTTGATGCTTCTAATGGAAATCCTTTGTCAAGAAAATTTTCTAAGTCTATGCTAAGAGAACTTGAAATGAGCATGGAAGAGCCTACATTTTTGGAATTTCAAGTATAGCAAGCAAAGCATGTAATCCTCATCAATCAAGCCTAGTTTTGCTCAAATGAAGTGGATTGGAGAATTCAAAGCCAAATGAGCACAACAATAAAGCTTGACATGGATGGAGGTAAATGTATCAACTTTATGATATGATGTATGAGTTTGAATACATATAAATGCTTGCTTTAATATGTGCAAATATATGATTTTGTGGTTGAATCTATGAACACATTGCACAAATTAATCACCAAGCCACTTGGTAGATATTGTTCTAATATTTTTTAAGCTTGGATTGATTAATTCACCTTCATTAATATTCATGCCTAGTTCTTGATTGCTTTGATTAATAGTTTTAATTGCATGAATATTCGTTTGAATCCTTGAACATGGATATGAGTTAAATTGATTGATTTCTTTATACATGTTCATTGATTGAGTCCATTGAAATAGCATATACCACATTATGTCTAAATGTTTGTATTTTTTTTGGTATATTGCTATACATGTTTTGAAATGTTCTTGCATATGCTTGTGTGATTTTGTTTGAAATAAATATATGTTTGATTACTTGCATATGCTTAGATTAATTACATTGCTATGCATTGAAATAATTTGGATTATAATTGAATAATCATGCTTTCATTATTTCTTTGCTATAGCATATGTTCTCATCATGTTTGGAGAATCATGCTTATATAATCTTTAGTATGACATGACGATAATTGAACCTAATTGCTCATTAGTACTTATGATTTATTATATACATATGAGCTTTTGGTTCTTGTTTGGATAGGACGGCTTATGAAAGATTACTACTATCATTTATGCATGTATTGAATGAATCTTTCATATGCTTAAAGTATGTGTGCTCTATCAAAGTTGTTGAATAAAATTGCTAAAAATTTTTAACTTTTATAGACACTTTTTTATGTGCCTATCCTTGATATAGCTTATACCTTTCATGCAAAATTGTGTGTGCCTTAAATTGATTAATCCTTATTTTGAAAAAGAGGAGAAATCTCAGAATACAATTTTGCTTGATTTGTTTTGTGATAACAATTGGTATGCTTCTTGATAATATATCTTTAACAATTGGTATCCATAACAATTAGTATGAGCTTGTATGCATGTGCTTGAATTTGTGCTTAATTGATATTGATGTTTTAAGTTATAAGCACATCTTATAATAACATGATTTATGAGTAGATTGCATATCATTCATTATCCTTTGCTCATAAATTTTATGTAGTAAAATTGTTAACTTGTGCTAAAATGCCAAATTTGGATACACTTATACTTTTGTGCTCGAATGCATGTATGTGAACTTCATTGTGCATATTACACTTGATTACATGCATTCAAAATACTCTTGATATTATTGGTATCAAGCATTTTTTCTTATGCCTTGAATTGATCTCTCTTTCTTTTGAAATGGCAAAAAGGGGAAAGAGTTTAGAGATATTTCTTCTTGTATGCTTATTACAATTGATATAGGAGTTTAAACATTTGGTATAAAGAGCATAAACAAAAAGAAAGAGAAATGTTTCATGAATATATTTGTTAATGATGCCTTTTTGTGTTTATTTGCTTATTAATATGCTCATGCCTTTTTGCTATGACAAAAAGGGGGAGAAATATCATATAGACAAATTTGCTTGTGCTTGACATGCATATGTTTGATTGTGCTTATTTCATATATTTGACTAGCATATGTTTGTTAAGTTGTGTTGGATTAGGATGCATAAATTGAGGGGGAGTTTTGCCATTAGATTAGGATGCACAAATTGAGGAGCAGTTTTGCCATGCATTGATTAAGGGGGAGTTTTTCCAAAGTGTTTTTTAAAATCCTAAATGTTTCAAAGAAAGTTTTTCATCAAGCAAATTTATCTTTAAGTTTTGTCATATCAAAAAGGGGGAGATTGTTAGCCTTGAATTGATCCTTATTTTGAAATGACAAAACATTAAGCCAAATAAGCTTGATCAAGATTTTGAAAAATATTTATTTAGTACATGTTCTTAAGTTTTATATTTTGGTACTAAATAAATAATATGATTTTCAAAGTTTAAACAAACCTTTCTTGGTTTCATATTTCTCAAACCAAATCTATCTTTAAAGATTATTTATTTGAGCTTAAATGAAAGTCCAATTGTTGTTTTTAAAGTGAACTTATTCATTTTGGACTTAATACAATTTTGATAATATTGGTTTTGGGAAATAGATTAACTTAGGAAAGTTGTTTTACAATAACAAAGTTTTCCAACATTGAACTTATTTTATTTTTTTGTATAAATTCACAAAGTTTTAATATTTGAATTTTATATGGTTGGAAAGCTCTTTGAGTCTACTTTCTAATGGATTAAACAAAATGAAAATCCAAATTTTCTAAGAAAAAATTTTGAATTTTTACTAGACACTCTGCAGTTGTTAGAAAAATTACACAGGGGTAATTTTGAAAATTCACTATAATTCATACACAGTGAATTAGGTGATGAACTTTATATGGATAGAAAGCCCTTTAAGTCTAGTTTCTAAATCTTTAAAAATTTGTAATTTTGATTTGTATAACTCAAGATATGATTAAATTAGTAAGTAGAGTGCAGAATAGGAGACTACCACCCAGCATGGGGATCACTTTTTCATACAGAATGATCGCCTCACTAAAATTTCCAAAAAAGGGATCGATCCCCCACATAGGGGATCAATCACCTAGACAAAGGATTGATCCCTCCATTAAAAGGATCGATCGGTTCTGAAATAGAAAGCACTCCCTGCTCGAAAACAAGCAAAAGGGATCGATCCCCCCACATAGGGGATCGATCACCTAAAGAACAGATCGATCCCCTCAAGCAAGGGATCGATCGGGTAAGGCCATTTATGCATGATCTTTGGGTGTTCTAAAGCTGACCCAATTGATCCCCTAAGGAAGAGGATCGATCCTTTGAGACCCAGAACACTCCAACGGCTACTTTTGCATGATTCCAACAGGCATTTCTTCACTCCAAGCTTCCCCAATGGCTAGTTCCTCAATTTCTCTATAAATTGGCACTCTAACACACCAAGAACATTGATGAATCAAGAGAGCAAAAGCCAACAAGCAATATTTTCATTCCCTCAAATAATCAAGAGTTTTTTAGAGCTTCAAAGTCTATATCTTTGCATTTATTGTATCCAAATTATTTTTGTTGTTCATTCATCATTTTCTTGTTTATACCATTGTATACTTCAAATTAGCAAACATCCAACCTTTGAGAGGTTCTTAGAGTTTGCAAAACACTTCAAAAATTTTGTATTGTGTGCTTGTAAGCTTAAGGGGGAGGATAACCCTTAAGAGTGTATAGTGTTGAGTTTGTAAAGTTTTGGGAAGCTTGTTTGTAATCTTCAACACATAGTGGATTGGAGCCTTGGTGTGGACAACCAAGAGAGAGGACGTAGGTGCCTTGTGGAGAAGGACCAAACCTCTATAAATCATTGTGTTTAATTTCTTTATCCCTATCTCCTTATAATTTATTATTGTTCATATTTGATTTTAAGTTCATTAATTGTTATTGTTTTCATTATATTTTCATAAAAAGGGCTTATTGTCTTAATTTTCATTCAACTATATTGAAATCATTATTTGAGAAGAATTTGGAGAGATCCAATTCACCCCCCTCTTGGATCACCATCTAACGTATAAAGCTAACATGCAAAATTATTCAAAATAAAATAATACTGATCTATTACTATTTTGAAAATTAATAAGAGATTTAAAAACAAAATCTATTTACTGGAATAGTTCAAATAGTTATGATTATTTGAATAATTATCTATCTCAAATCGTTATGGTCTTTATTTCATTATAAAACAATTGATTTTTTTCATACAAGCTTATTTGGATTAAAATAATACTAATTTAATAATATTTCAAAAAATTAATAAGTAAAAGATTTAAAAAATAAATGTGTTTGTCAAACCAGTTCAAGTAGTTAAGACTTTTAGAATAATTATCTATTTCAAATTGTTCTGACATTTTATTTAGGCATAAAACAATTATTTCAGTTTATATAACCTTATTCAAAATAAATAATACTAATTTATTAACATTCAAAAAAGCAATGAGCAAGAGATTTAAAAAAAAAATTGTTTATCAAACAAGTTCAAATAGATTTGACTATTTGAACAATTATCTATTTAAAGTCGTTATAACTTTTTGTTTCATCATAAAACAATTGTTTCAATTCATAAAAAGTTATCCAAAATAAAATAATACTACTTCATTAATATTTCAAAAATTAATAAGCAAGAGATTTAAAAACTAAAACTATTTTCCAAGCTAGTTCAAATAGTTATGACTATTTGAACAAATATCAATCTTAAATCATTATGATCTTTGTTTTCTCATAAAACATTGTTTTTTATCATACAAGCTTATTTGGATAAAAATAATATTAATTTAATAATATTTCAAAAATTAATAAGAGATTTAGAAAATAAATGTGTTTAATGAACCAATTTAAATAGTTAAGATTATTAGATTAATTATCTATTTCAAATCATTTTGACCTTTTGATAGTCATATAATAATTGTTTCAATTCATAAAAGCTTATTTGGAATAAAATAATACTAATCTATTAACGTTCAAAAAATTAATAAGCAAGAGATTTGAAAAAATAAATTTGTTTACCAAACAAGTTGAAATAGTTATGACTATTTGAACAATTATCTATTTAAAATCATTATGACCTTTTGTTCTATCATAAAACAATTGTTTTAGTTCATAAAAGCTTATCCAAAATAAAATAATACTACTTTAATAATTTTTCGAAAGTTAATAAGTAAAAGATTTAAAAAAATAAATTAGTTTACTGAATCAATTCAAATAATTATGGCTATTTCAATAACTATCTATTTCAAATCATTATTACCTTTTGTTTTGTCATAAAATAATTATTTTTCAACAGGCAAGCTTATTCAAAATAAAATAATACTAATTTACTAATATTTCAAGAATTAATAAGAGATTTAAAAAATAAATCTATTTACCAAACTAGTTGAAATAGTTATGACTATTTCAACAATTATCTATTTCAATTTGTTATAACCTTTTGTTTAATCATAAAACAATTGTTTCTATTCATACTAGCTTATTTGGAATAAAATAATACTAATTTAGGATTATTTTAAAAATTAATAGCTAAGAGATTTCAAAAATAAATCCGTTTACCAAACTAGTTCAAACAGTTAGGACTATATAAATAATTATTTATTTCAAATTGTTATGACCTTTTGTTTTGTTATAAAACAATTATTTTAGCTTATACAAGCTTAATCGAAATAGAACAAAACTAATTGATTAATATTTCAAAATTTTATAAGTAAGAGATTTAGAAAATAATTCTATTTACCAAACTAGTTCAAATAATTATTACTATTTGAACAACTATCTATTATTATTATTATCAATTCAAACAATAATGGCTATTTTAATAACTATCTATTTAAAATCATTACTACTTTTGTTTTATCATAAAACAATTGTTTTTGTTAATATAAGTTTATTCAAAATAAAATAATATTAATTTATTAATATTTACCAAATTAATCAGTAAGAGATTTAAAAAGTAAATCTATTTACTAAACCATTTCAAATAATTTGGACTATTTGAATAATTATCTATTTCAAATCATTATAACCTTTTATTTTGTCATCAAATAATTAGTTCTATTCATACTATTTTATTCAAAATAAAATAATATTAATTTAATAATATTTTGAAACTTAATAACTAAGAAAATTAAAAAAATAAATCTAACTGACAAACCAATTCAAATAGTTAAGACTATATAAACGATTATCTATTTCAAATCGTTATGACCTTTTCTTTTGTCGTAAAACAATTGTTTTGTTCATATAAGCTTATTCTGATTAAAATAATACTAATTTAAGTAATAAATTTAAAAAATAAATTTGTTTACCAAAGCAATTCAAATGGTTAAAATTATTATACCACTTATCTATTTGAAATCATTCTAACCTTTTGTTTTGTCATAAAACAATGGTTTTTGTTCATACAAGCTTATTTAGAATAAATTAATACTAATTTATTAAGATTCAAAAAATTAATTGGAAAGAGGTTTAAAAAAATAAATCTGTTTGCTAAACAAGTTCAAATAGTTTTTACAATTGTTTTAGTTAATACAAGCTTAGATGGAATAAAATAATACTAATTTATTAATATTTCCTAAAATAATAAGAAATTTATAAAATAAATCTATTTACTGAATTAGTTAAAATAACTATAGCCATTTGAACGATTATCTATTACAAATCATTATGATCTTTTGTTTTTTCATAAAACAATTAATTTTGTTCATATAAGCTTGTTTGGAATAAAACAATACTAATTTATTAATATTTCAAAAATAAGTGCTTTATGACAAAATAAAAGTTCATAACGATTTGAAATAGATAATTATTCAAATGGCCATAATTATTTGAACTGATTCGATTAACTGATTTATGTTTTAAATCTCTAACTTATCGATTTTTAAAATGTTAATAAAGTAATATTATTTTATTTCAAATAAGTTTTTATGAACTGAAACAACTGTTTTATGATAAAATAAAAAGTCACAATGATTTTAATTAGATAATTATTCAAATAGTCATAACTATTTGAACTTATTCGGTAAACAGATTTATTTTTTATTAATTTCTTGCTTATTAATTTTTTAAATATTAATAAATTAGTATTATTTTATTTTGAATAAGCATGTATGAACTAAAATAATTATTTTATGACTAAATAAAAGGTCAAAATGATTTGCAATAGAAATTGTTCTAATAGTCTTAACTATTTGAATTAGATCAGCAAACATATTTATTTTTTAAATTCTCATTAATTTTTAGAATATTGTTAATTTAGCAATATTTTACTTTGAATAAGCTCGTATGAACAGAAACAAATGTTTTAGGATAAAACAAAGATCATAATAATTTGAGATAGGTAATTGTTTAAATAGTCATAATTATTTGAACTGGTTTGGTTAAGATTTAGTTTTTAAATCTCTTATTAATTTTTGAAATAGAAATAAACTATTATTAGTTTATTCTAAATAATTTTGTATGAATAGAAACAATTGTTTTATAACAAAACAAAAGGTCATAATGATCTGAAATATATAATAGTTTAAATGGACATGATTATTTGAACTTGTTCAGTAAATAGAATAATTTTTAAATCTTCAACTTATTAATTTTTAAAATATTAATAAATTAATATTATTTTATTCTGAATAAACTTGTATAAATAGAAACAATTGTTTTATGACAAAACAAGAGATCATAATGATTTGAAATAAATAATTATTCAAATAGTCAAAACTATTTGAACTTGCTTAGTAAACAATTTTATTTTTAAAATTTTTTACTTATTAATTTTTGAATATTAATAAATTAGTATTATTTTATTCTAAAATAGCTTGTTTGAATAGAAACAATTGGTTTATGACAAAACAAATTGTCATAATGACTTAAAATAGATAATTATTCAAATAGTCATAACTATTTGAAGGTATTCAAAAAATAGCTTTATTTTTCAAAATTTTATTGTTAATTTTTGGAATATTAATAATTTATATTAGTTTATTCAAAATAAGCTTGCATGAATAGAACCAATTGTTTTATGACAAAAGAAAAGGTGTTTTGAAATAGATAATTATTCAAATAGTCATAACTATTTCAACTTGTTTGGTAAGCAGATTCATTTTTTTATTCTCCTACTCTATAATTTTTAGAATATTAAAAAAATTAATATTGTTTTATTTCAAATAAGCTTATATGAACTGAAATAATTGTTTTATTACAAAACAAAAGGTCATAATGATTTGAAATAGATAATTATTCAAATAGCCATGACTATTTGAACTTGCTCAAAAAACATATATATATTTTAAATCTTTTACATATAAATTGTTGAAATATTAATAAATTAATATTATTTTAATTCAAATAAGCTTGTATGAGCAAAAACAATTGTTTTATGTTGAAACAAAAAGTCATAACAATTTGAAATAAATAATTATTTAAATAGTCAAAATGATTTAAACTTGTTCGATAAACATATTTATTTTTTAAATCTTTTATGTATTAATTGCCTTAATATTAATAAATCTATACTATTTTCTTCAAAATAAGCTTGTATGAATAGAAAAAATCATTTTATCATGAAACAAAAGGTTATGGCAATTTCAAATAGATAATTGTTCAAATAGTCATAACTATTTAAATTGGTTAGGTAAAAAAATTATTTTTTAAATCTCTTACTTATTAATTTTTAAAATATTAATAAATCCATTTTATTTTATTCTGAATAAGCTAGTATGATTTGAAAAAATTGTTTTATGACAAAACAAAAGGTCATAACGATTTGAAATATATAATTATTCATATAGTTTTAACAATTTGAATTGGTTCAGTAAAAAAATTATTTTTTAAATCTCTTAGTTTTTAATTTTTGGAATATTATTAGATTACTACTATTTTATTTGAAATAAGCTTGTATGAACAAAACTAATTGTTTTATGATAGAACAAAACATTATAATGATTTGAAGTATATAATTGCTTAAATAGTCATAACAATTTGAACTGGTTTGGTAAACAGATTATTTTTTAAATCTCTTACTTATTAATTTTTGAAAAATTAATAAATTAGTATTATTTTATTTCAAATAAGGTTGTATGATCAAAAACAATTGTTATATGACCAAACAAAAGGTAATAATGATTTGAAATAGAGAATTGTTGAAATTGCCATAATTATTTAAACTGATTTGGTAAACATATTCCCTTTTTAAATCACTTATTAATTTTTGGAATATTATTAAATTAGTATTATTTTATTTTGAATAAGCTTGTATAAACTAAAACATTTGTTTTATGATGAAACAAAAGGTCATCATGATTTTAAATAGATAATTGTTCAAATAGTTGTAACTATTTAAATTTGTTCGGTATACAAATTATTTTTTAAACTCTTGCTTATTAATTTTTGAAATATTAAGGAATTAGTATTATTTTATTTTGGATAAGCTTTTATGAACCGAAACAATTTTTTTTATGACAAATCAAAAGGTTATAACGATTTTAAATAGACAATTGTTCAAATAATAATAACTATTTGAACTTTTTCAGTAAACAATTTTATTTTTTTAAATCTTTTTCTTATTGATTTTCCAAATGTTAATAAATTAATATTAATTTATTCTGAATAAGCTTGTATGAATTGAAAAAATTATTTTAAGACTAAATAGAAGATCAAAATGATTTGAAATAGATAATTATTCTAATAGTCTTAACCATTTTGAACTGATTCAATAAGCAAATTTATTTTTTAAATCTCTTATTAGTTGTTGAAATATTATTAAATTAGTATTATTTTAATCTGAATAGGCTTTTACGAACAAAATAATTGTTTTACGATAAAAGAAAATGTCATAACGATTTGCAATAGATAATCATTCACATAGTCTTAACTATTTGAACCGATTCAACAATTAGATTTATTTTTTAAATTTTTTTGTTATTGAGTTTCAGAATATTATTAAATTAGTATTATTTTATTTAGAATAAAATAGTATGAATAAAACCAATTATTTGATGACAAAATAAAAGGTTATAACAATTTGAAATAAATAATTATTCCAATAGTCAAAACTATTTAAAATGGATTGGTAAACAGATTTATTTTTTAAATCTCTTACGGATTAATTTTCTAAATATTAATAAATTTGTATTTTTTTATTTTGATCAAACTTATATTAACAAAAACAATTGTTTTATGACAAAACAAAAAGTAATAATGATTTCAAATAGATAATTGTTCAAATAGTTATAATTATTTGAGTTGATTCAATAAAATAGAATTATTCTCTAAATCTCTTACAAAATTTTGAAATATTAATGAATTAGTTTTATTTTATTCTGAATAAGCTTGTATGAGTTGAAATAATTGTTTTATTTCGAATAAACTTGAAATAAATAATTGTTCATATAGTCTTAACTGTTTGAACTGGTTTGAAAAACATATTTATTTTTTAAATCTTTAAGTTATTAATTTTCAAAATATTACTAAATTAGTATTATTTTATTCTGAATAAGTTTATATAACCAGAAACAATTGTTTTATGATAGAACAAAATATTATAACAATTTGAAATAGATAAGTGTTCAAATAGTCATAGCTATTTGAATTGATTCAATAAACAATTTTATTTTTTAAATCTCTTATTAATTCTTGAAATATTAATAAATTAGTTTACTTTATTTTGAATAAGCTTGTACGTTGAAAAATAATTGTTTTATGACAAAACAAAAGGTAAGAATGATTTGAAATAGATTGTTGTTCAAATGGCCAAAATTATTTCAATCGATTCAATAAATTGATTTATTTTTTAAATCTCTTATTTATTAATTTTTGAAAAATTAATATTGTAGCATTATTTTATTTTGGATAAGCTTTTACGAAACTAAAGCAATTGTTTTATGACAAAACAAATGATCATAATGATTTTAAATAGATAATTGTTCAAATATTCATAACTATTTGAATTTTTTCAATAAACAAATTTATTTTTTCAAATCTCATGCTTATTAATTTTTTGAAAGTTAATAAATTAGTATTGTTTTTTTTTCCAAATAAGCTTGTATCAACTGAAACAATTATTATATGACTAAACAAAAGGTCAGAATAATTTGAAATAGATAATTATTTTAATAGTCTTAACTATTTGAACTAGTTCAGCAAACACATTTATTTTAAATCTCTTATGAATTTTTGGAATATTATTAAATTAGTATTATTTTTGTTTGAATAAGCTTGTATGATTAGAAACAATTGTTTCATGAGAAAATAAAGATCATAATGATTTGAGATTCATATTTGTTCAAATAGTCATAACTATTTGAACCGGTTCAAAAAATAGCTTTAGTTTTTAAATCTCTTACTTATTAATTTTTGAAATATTAATAAAGTAGTATTATTGTATTCTAATAAGATTTTATGAACTGAAATAATTGTTTTATGACAAAACAAAAGGTCATAATGACTTTAAATGGATAATTGTTCAATCAATCAAATCTATTTGAACTTGTTCAGCAAACAGATTTTTTTTTTAAAAATCTTTTGCTCACTAATTTTTCGAATGTTAATAAATTAGTATTATTTTATTTTGAATAAGCTTATATGAACTTAAATAATCATTTTATGACTAAACAAAAAGGTCAGAATGATTTCAATTAAATAATTGTTCTAATAGTCTTAACTATTTGAACTGGTTTGGCAAACATATTTATTTTTTAAATCTCTTACATACTAATTTTTGGAATATTATTAAATTAACATTATTTTAATCCGAATAAGCTTGTATGTAAAGAAATAATTGTTTTATGACAAAATAAAGATCGTAACTATTTTGGATAGATAATTGTTCAAATAATCATAACTATTTAAACTGTTTTGGTAAACAGATTTAGATTTTAAATCTCTTATGAATTTTCAAAATATTAATATATCAGTATTAACTTATTTTGACTAATTTTGCATGAACAGAAACAATTTTTTTATGACAAAACAAAAGGTCATAATGATTTGAAATAGATAATTGTTTAAATAGACATGACTATTTGAACTTATTCGATAAACAGATTTATGTTTTAAATCTCCTACCTTTTAATTTTTAGAATATTAGTAAATTAATATTATTTTATTTCTAATGAACTTGTATGAATAGAAACAATTGTTTTATGATAAAACAAAAGATTATAACTATTTAAAATAAAAATAATATTAAAACAACCATAACTATTTTAACTTACTCGGTGAACAAATTTATTTTTAAAATTTTTTATTTCTTAATTTTTGGAATATTAATAAATTAGTATTATTTTATTTCGAATATGCTTGTATGAATAGAAACAATTGATTTATGACAAAGCAAAAGGTCATAACTATTTAACGTGTTCAAAAAATAGATTTATTTTTAAAATTTTTACTTATTAATTTTTGAAATATTAATAATTTATATTATTTTATTTGGAATAAGCTTGTATGAGCAAAAACAATTATTTTATGACAAAACAAAATGTCATAATGATTTGAAATAAAAAGTTATTCAAATAGTCATAACTATTTGAACCTATTCGATAAACAAATTTATTTTTTAAATCCTTTTACTTTTTAATGGTTTGAAGATTAATAAATTGTATTATTTTAATTGAAATAAGCTTCTATGAATAGAAAAAATTATTTTATTACGAAACAAAAGGTTATAGCGATTTGAAATATGTAATTGTTAAAATAGTCATAACCATTTAAACTTGTTCAATAAACAGATTTAGTTTTTAAATCTCTTACTTATTAACTTTTGGAATATTAATAAATTAAAATGATGTTATTCCGAATATGCTAGTACAAATAGAAATAATTGTTTTGTGACAAAACAAAAGGTTATAATGATTTAAAATAGATTATTGTACAATTAGTCATAACTATTTGCATTGGTCAGGCCAACAGATTCATTTTTTTAATTTCGTTACTTATTAATTTTCAGAATATTAATAAAGCTGCATCAATAGAAACAATTCTTTTATGACAAAACAAATAGTCATAACAATTTGAAATAAACAATTGTTCAAATTCTTATAACTAATTGAACTGGTTTGGTAAACAGATTTATTTTTTAAATCTCTTATTAATTTTCAAAATGTTAATAAATTAATATTATTTTATTCCTAACAAACTTATATGAACAAAAATATTTGTTATGCAACAAAACAAAAGGTCTTAACAATTTGAAATAGATAATTATTCATAATAGTCATAACTATTTGAACTATTTTGGAAAATAGATTTAATTTTTAAATGTCTTATTAATTTTCAAAATATTAATAGATAAATATTATTTTATTTTGAATAATTTTGCATGAATAGAAATAATTATTTTATGACAAAACAAAAGGTCATAACAATTTGAAATAGATAATTGTTCAAATAGACATGACTATTTGAACTTGTTTGGTAAGCAAATTTATTTTTTAAATCTCTCACCTATTAATTTTTAGAATATTAATAAATTAATATTATTTTATTTTGAATAAACTTGTATGAATAGAAACAATTGTTTTATGACAAAACAAAAGATCATAACTATTTAAAATAAATAATTGTTCAACTAGTCATAACTATTTAAACTTGCTCAGTAAACAAATTTATTTTTTTAAATCTTGTACTTATTAATTTTTGGAATATGAATAAACTAGTATTATTTTATTTCGAATATGCATGTATGAACAGAAACAATTGGTTTATGACAAAACAAAAGGTCATAATTATTTGAAATAAATAATTATTTAAATAGTCATAACTATTTAAATGTGTTTTATGACAAAATAATCTCAACTATTTGAGCTAGTTTGGCTAACACAATTATTTTTTAAATCTCTTATTAAGTTTTGGAATATTATTAAATTAGTATTATTTTAATCTGAATAAGTTTGTATGAAAAGAAACAATTGTTTTATGATAAAATAAAGATCATAACGATTTAAGATAGATAATTATTCAAATAGTCATAACTATTTGAACTGTTTTAGTAAATAGATTTAGTTTTTAAATCTCTTATTAATTTTCAAAATATTAATAGATCAGTATTATTTTATTCTAAAAAATTTTGCATGAACAAAAACAGTTATTTTATGACAAAACAAAAGGTCATAATGATTTGAAATAGATAATTGCTCAAATGGACATGACTATTTGAACTTGTTTGGTAAGTAGATTTATTTTTTAAATTGCCTGCCTATTACTTTTCAGAATATTAATAAATCAGTATTATTTTTATTCTGAATAAACTTGTGTGAATAGAAACAATTGCTTTATGACAAAATAAAAGATCATAACTATTTTAAATGAATAATTGTTCAAACAATTATAACTATTTGAACTTACTCAGTAAACGTAATTATTTTTTAAATCTTTTACTTATTAATTTTTGGAACATTAATAAAATAGTATTATTTTATTTTGAATATGCTTGTATGAACAAAAACAATTGATTTATGACAAAACAAAAGGTCATAACTATTTGAAATAGATAATTGTTCAAATAGTTGTCTTAATGGTTTTGTGTCCGCCCGACGAATTTGTAAATGAAATAAAAAATAACGAAGTTGCTACCAATCTTTTTTGGCTATGTGCGATTGGCCATCTATTAAAACATATCCTTTTAATGAAATCTTAAAATTAATTAAAATTTATTAAGAGGATAATTTTAGGGTCTGTGCAACGGTCTGGGTTCGAGAGTCAGTTACGTGTGGGGAAATATTAGCATCCCCACAATACCCGTTTAAAATGGTACCAATTAACTATGTGTTATCCATTGATTTTAATATAAACAGTCTTATTTTCGGTGTTTGAAAAATAATTTTTTTGATGTTTTTCATTTGTTGGAATTTTTTTAGTGTTCAAATTTTATTCGAGAAAAATAAATTAGAACCCTTTTATCGAAATAATTCTTAAAATGTTCCAGTACGTTGGTAACATTAGAAGACCTTTTCTCACCTAGAGATTTCTTAGGCATCGCTTCTCGAAATACCTTAGAATCCCATCCTTGGAGGCTCAAATTTACTTTTCGTAAAAAAACTATGTCATGCATGCAATGCAAAATGTTACCATGTTGATGCACACATTTTATTATCTTTTTTAGAAATTTTATTAATTTTTTTATTAATATTTTCATTTAAAAAAGAAAAAAAGAGGAATTTTTATTATATTGAAGTTTTTTTTATAAATATTCCAATACACTAGTGATATTTAAAGAAATCTTCTCACCTAGGGATTTCGTAAAAAGCATCACTACTCGGAATACTTTTAGAATCCCATCATTGGATAAAATTTCCTTTTTCCTTATTTATATTACTAATTTTTATAAATTAATTAATTTTTATTTTTATTAACAAAAAGGAAAATTTTATTGTATTGAAAATTTTTTATAAATACTCCAATACACTAGTAGTATTTTAAAAAAAAATCTTCTCACCTAGAGATTTCTTAGGCATCACTACTCGAAATACTTTTAAATCTCATCGTAGGATAAAAATTTCATTTTCTTACATTTTTATTATTGTTGTATTATTATTAAGTTTGTTTTTATTTTTAAAGTTTATTTTAAAAATTAACAAAATTATAAAAAAACATTTAACTACATATTTCATCATTTATTCTAACAAATATAAATATTTTAATATACAAAAATATTAATAAAATAATATTTTAAAAAAAAATTTTTACCTGAACCGGATCAATCAATGGTTTGGTCAACGCGAGTCTGGTCGATTCAACAACTCGATTAAGTCTGGTTGGTTTGGCGGTTCGAAATAGGTCTAGCTCGATTTGGATCGGTTCAGAAGGATCAGTCGGGTCTAAGGGTGAGTTGGGTTTTCGGGTCGATTACGGGGACCCCGAGTCGAGTCAATAGGTTGACGTACGAATCATGGCTGCTTAAAATGATGTCTTTTTGGTCTTTATTAAAATGATGTAGTTTTGGTTCTGGCTGTTTATATAAAAGGCCCCAACTTTTTTTTCTTTCGGTCATTTCTCCCCCTT
The DNA here is from genome assembly GCF_002303985.1 of Durio zibethinus. Next base: position 6,451,286 of record NW_019167871.1, on the reverse strand, counting down.
TCCCCAAAAAGAACACTCTCTTCTCCCTTTTTTTTTTAAGATCGATTTGGGGCCAATGACTATCCGCCTTGACGGTTGCTGCATTCCTTACTGTCGGTAAGCTCTGACCACTATTGTCAGTGATCGAAAATTTTTTAAAAAATACTGAAATGCTCCCCACAACCTCTGGAGTCTAGATTTGAGCCTGGTTTTGCGAAAATAGGCTCCAAACGGCATAGATTTGGCCTGGAAGGTTTGATCAATTTTTTTTTTATTTTTTTGGTTTACCTCTTTTTTTTTGTTTGGCATTGTGGTCCTCATTTCCAGAGGCTGAGTTTTGTTTGTGTTTTGATTCCTCTCCTTTTTTTAAGTAGAAATTTTTTTTTTGAATCTGGTAATGCTTTTTCTTTTTGCAAGCCTTCATGGGTTTTTTTTATCGATGGCCCTCTCTCCCTTTTTTTCAGGTAACAAGGTCTATTTATAGAGCTTTTTGGGATTCAAATCTCAGATTTTTTGAGATTCAAATCCCATATTTTCAATCTAAAATCCATGCTGCCAAGTTAGGTAGTGTGTTAGATGATTACTAGTGGTGGCGGTGGCTGTGATTTTGGACTTTTGGGGAGAGTGCATTTAAGGCACTCAGATTCCTGTTGAGCTAAATTGAAAAGAAAAGAAAAAAAAAGAAAGAAAGAAAAAGAGAAAAAAAAACAAATAATAATAAAAATAAATAAATACAAAATGGTTGTTTGTTTGTCTTTGCCCCTCTTTGCCTATTTCTGAGAATCAAGAATAAGGCAAAGACAAACAAACAACCATTTTGTTCGAAAACAAGAAACATTGAGCATAAAATCTCTTTTTTTTTTTTAGGGCTCCACAAGTTCAACAACATTTTTGAAAATTTAAAAGGCTCCTCTGAGTAGAGGCTCAACAACTTTTAAAAATTTAAAAAGGCTTTTTTAAGTAGAGGCTCAATGACTTTTGAAAATTTAAAAAGGCTCCTTTAAGCAAAGGCTCAAAAACTTTAAAAATCCATCTTGAAAAAGCTCCTCTAAGCAGAGGCTCAATGACTTTGAAATTTTAAAAAGGCTCCTCTCAGTAGAGGCTCAACAACTTTAAAATTCATCTTAAAAAAGCTCCTCTCAATAGAGGCTCAATAATTTTAAAAATCTCATCTTGAAAAAGGCTTATCTCAATAGAGGCTCAACAACTTTAAAATTCATCTTGAAAAAGCTCATTTCAACAAAGGCTCAACAACTTTAAAAATCCATCTTAAAAAAGGCTCCTTAACAGAGGCTTAATAACTTTAAAATTCATCTTGAAAAAGGCTCCTCTCAGTAGAGGCACAACAACTTTAAAATTCATCTTAAAAAAGCTCCTCTCAGTAGAGGCTCAACAACTTTAAAAATCCATTTTAAAAAAGGCTTCTCTCAGTAGAGGCTCAACAACTTTAAAATTCATCTTAAAAAAGCTCCTCTCAATAGAGGCTCAACAACTTTAAAAATCTCATCTATTCTTGAAATCGAGTTCTCATCTTTGAACAAGTAAATTTTTTTCTTTTGAAATCTTTTGTTTGATCATTATCTTCATCTAAATATCAAAATCTTGTTTTTCATTAAGAAATGGAAAGTCTTTATCTTTATTATAATTGCTCATGGATGCATGTATTGAGTACTTTATATGCAATGCATGTAATGCAATCAAAATTATTCATTGTAGTAAAAAGGTTCTCGACCAGTTGCCATATGACCAAGTTGTTCTTAACATCCGACCATTGTATTTTTCCCTAACAATACTTTTCTTCTTCAAAAGTCCATAACATTAATGTCTCGTCATGCCTTTCTCATCTTTTTCCATCTATCTTTGTCAACTTTTAAAATATAATGTTGAGATCTTTCATGTTTGTTTTCCTTTTCATCATTTTAAGTTCAAGACAAACAAAATGCAATCACACATTTCTCCTACTCAATTGTAAGGTGAACAAAATATCAAATGAGAATAAAGGAATGGATAGGTGTTATTTCCAAAGGAAAGATATAATATTTCATTAGATAGATAACAAGTGCATGGCAAAGTGTTTGAGTTTAAACAAAGGTGCCCAAAATAATGATCATAAGATAATCTTGAACAAAATACTCCCAGATTCTTTTTTCTAAAACTAATCAGATGACTTCTTTAATTGTTCAGAGTTCATCAAACTACACTTGCCCCATGTGTTGTAAGTACATCCAAGCTGCCTTTCCTGGTTTTTAGCTTAGATAAGTCATCATTTTCTTTTTTTTTAAGAAAAATATTTCTTTACAGCATTTAAATTTATTGGAGTAGGTAAATCACTTCTATCTATTTCTACCAAAATTAATATCCCACCGAAAAAGACCTTTTTCACCACGTACGGACCCTCCCAATTTGGTGTCCATTTTCCTCGATTGTCATATTGATTTGGAAGGATCCTTTTTAGCACTAAGTCTCCTTCCCTAAAGCGACAGGGATGGATTTTCTTGTCATGTGCTTTCATCATCCTCTTTTGATATAACTGACCATGACAAAGTGCTGTAAGTCTTTTCTCTTCAACGACGTTCAATTATTTGTAGCGATTCTTAACCTATTCTGCTTTTTCTAACTCTACCTCCATCAGGACTCTCAGTGAGGGAATTTCCACTTTGATTGATAACACAGCTTCCATTCCATATACCAAAGAGAACAGGGTGGCCCCAGTAGATGTTCAGATTGATGTTCATAAGCATACAAAGCAAAAGGCAACTTCTCATGCAAATCTTTGTAAGTATCAGTCATTTTTTTCAAGATTCTTTTGATATTCTTATTTGTAGCCTCCACTATCCCATTCATCTTTGGACGATATGGTGCCAAATTACAATGATGGATCTTGAATTGAGTGCACACTTCATTCATCATTTTGTTGTTCAAGTTTTTAGCATTATAAAAAATAATTGTCTTTGAAAGTCTATATCTGCATATTATCTTTTTTTTTATGAACTTGCATACCACAGATCGAGTCACACTAGCATATAATGCAGCTTCTACCTATTTTGTGAAGTAATTAATCATCACAAAGATGAATCTATGCCCATTTGAAGCTTTTGGAGTGATGGGACCGATGACATCCATGCCCCACTTAGAGAATGGCCACGGAAGAGCCAAAACATATAATGCTATTAGACGAGTGTGGATCTTGTTAGCGTAGATTTGACTTATGGCATCTTTTAGCATAACTAATATAGTTACTCTCCATTGTCAACCAATAATAGCTAGCTCTCATGATTTGTCTAACCATCATATAACCGTTTGCATGTGCCTCACAGACTTCGTCATGTACTTCTTCAATAATCTTTTTCGTTTCAACTGTATTCACACATTTTAAAAGTACTTGATCTCGACCCCTTTTATAAAGGACATCTCCATCTAGGAAGAAACTCATAGCCAACCTTTTGATAGTCCTCTTATCATTTTCTGTTGCATGTTCTAGGTATTGTTGGCTTTTAATGTATTGCATAATATCATGATACCATGGCCTCCCATCAACTTCTTCTTTGATACCTAAGCAATGTGCTGGTACATCTTTCACATCTAGCTTAATGGGTTGGATCTCAATATTTACATCTATTCTAATCATTGCAGCTAGAGTAGCCAGTGCATCAACAATTTGGTTTTCCTCTCTAGGCAAATGCTTAAACTGAATTTCTTCAAATTACTTGACCAACTCAGAGATGTATTTATGGTATCGAATCAACTTAGAATCTCTTATCTCCCATTCTCCTTGCAACTGATAGATGACTAGAGCTGAATCTCTAAACACATCCAACACTTTGATCTTTTTTTCAATCGTTGCTTGTAGACCTATAACACAAGCCTCATATTCAGTCATATTTTTTGTGTAATTGAAATTCAATCTGGCTATGATGGGATAATAATATTCATCGAGAGATATTAAAATTGCCCCAATACCAGGGCCTAAAACATTAATTGCTCCATCAAAATACATCCTCCAAGACTTCCTAACAGGTTCATTTTTTTCAATGGCCATCACATCTTCATCAAAAAAATCTAGTTTCATTGGCTCATAATCTTCGGTTGCATGATCGGCAAGAAACTCGACTTTCACATTTTCTTTAATAGCCTTTTGAGTAACATAAACAATATCATATTATGAAAGCATAACTTGCCACCGTGCTATTCTCCCTGTCAATGACGGCTTCTCAAAGATATACTTAATAGGATCCAACTTTGCTATGAGCCAAGTGGTATAATAAAGCATGTATTATCAAAGTCTTCGAGCTGTCCAGGCCAATGCACAACACATCTTCTCTAATAGAGAATACTTGTACTCATAATCAGTGAATTTTTTACTCAAGTAGTAAATTACTCGTTCTTTCCTATTAGTTTCATCTCTTTGCCCCAGCACACATCCCATTGAATTTTCATGCACTATTAAGTACAAAATCAAAGGTTTTCTCGAGATTGGTGGTACTAACACAAGTGGATTTGACAAGTATTCTTTAATCTTATCAAAAGCTTCTTGGCATTCATCATTCCATTCTCCTGGATCATGTTTTCTAAGAAGCTTGAAAATAAGATTGCACTTGTAGGTGATTCGAGAGATGAAGCGAGTAATATAATTCAATCTTTCTAAGAAATCTCATACTTCTTTTAGGGTACGAGGAGAAGATAAGTTCTGGATGGCTTGTATCTTATTCGGGTCCATTTCAATTCCTCTTTCACTAACCACAAAGCCCAATAGTTTTCTTGATTTTGCACTAAATGTACATTTAGCAGGATTCAACTTCAGCTGAAATCTTCTTAACTTGTCAAATAGCTTTTTGAGATTGACTACAAGATCCTTTTTTTCATGAGATTTTATGATCATATCATCCATATATACTTATATTTCTTTATGCATCATATCATGAAAGAGAGTCATCATTGCTCTTTGATAAGTGGCACCAGCAATTTTCAACCCAAAAGACATGACTTTGTAACAAAATGTCCCCCACATGGTCAGAAATGTGGTTTTCTCCATATCATCCTAAGCCATCTTGATTTGATTATAGCCTGAAAAGCCATCCATAAAGGACAATGTGGAGTGCCTAGTAGTATTATCCACTAGAGTATCAATATGGGGTAAAGGAAAGTTATCCTTAGGACTTGCCTTATTCAGGTCTCGATAATCGACACACATTCTCACTTTTCCATCTTTATTAGGAACTGACACTATATTAGCTACCCATTTAGGATATTTTACCACCTCCAAAAATTTGACATCAAATTACTTTTTTACTTCCTCTTTAATTTTAAGTAGCATCTCTGGTTTTATGCACCTTAGCTTTTGCTACATCGACTTGTATTTTGGTTTTAAAGGTAATTTATGCTCTACAATATCAGTGTTGAGTCCTAGCATATCCTAGTAAGACCATATGAACACATCTACATATTCTTAAAGTAATTCTTCTAGCTTTTACCTTTTAGCTAGTAAAAGGGATGTACCAACTTTGACCTCTCTTTTATTTTCACTATCTCTCAAATTCACTAATTTGGTAATTTTTTGGTGGGGTTCAATTGGCTTATCTTCATGTTCTATTAATTTTAAAAAATTAAGAGGCAGTGTGTAATTATCTGAATCTTCCTCTTTATCAAGTTTATCAACATGAATTAAGTTTTTGAAATCAAATCCAAGATTATTACCATGATTATCTTTGTGTTCATTATTTGAGACCCTGTAAAGGGTAAGATGAAGAAAATATTGGCACACAAAAATGGAATAGCAAGAAAATGATGAAAAGAGAAAATGGAAGGCAAAATGAAGATGAAAACAATAGAAGAAATATAGATACATCTTCTAAGTCTTTTATTAAAATGATAAACATAAAGACACCACAAAAGATCACTAATGCTCATAAAAGCAATTAGGGATTTAAAGTTCCATAATACATTGCTTTTCAGAAGTTTTAAAGACAACAGGCAGCTTTATGACTCTCCAGTTATCTAGCTCAAAATCTGGAGGACAAAGGAGCACGAACAGTTTTTCATTTTAACTATTCTTTTCTCTATCATCCACCATTTGAATAGCTAGCTTTGAAAACTCTTTCACAAATTCTACATTCAAGGTTTTAAGTGAATTTGTGTAGATATATCCTTCCGAACAAAAAGAATCATAGAGGTAGGGGATGACCATGGGCTCTAACTCTAGCTCATATCCCCCAAGATTAGCCATTCTCTTATCTTTTTTCTCATTCACCATTTTCATTTTGTCTCTTCTTATTGGCTTATATCCCAAGCTAAATCTATCTTTCTTGTCATATATTGTTAGTGGCTCTATGATTCTTTGCAGGTTCTTCTCTACTTTAATTCTAGGTTGCCATCCCATCCTGGTAAGCTGCTTAACGATCATTTTAAAAGTTGTCGATAGGTGTGGTGAATATAATTTAGATCCTTCAGCCACATATGTTGCATTAACAATCTCAAAAGATCTATACGAACACTTTAAGGCTTCATTTGCTGCTTCTACATAAAGAGTATTTATCAGTTGGGTAACCAATAAATCTTCTTCTCCTACCACACATGTTTATTTTCCATCAATAATGAATTTGACTTTTTGATGCAATGAGGATGGAATTGTATCTGCCATATGAATCTATTACCTATCTAACAAGCAACTATATAGAGAGAGAGATATCCATAACTTGGAATTTCACGTTGAAAGTGCATAGGCCAATTTGTAATGGCATTTCTATGTCTCTTAGCACCTCTCTTCGGGTTTCATCAAAAGCTCGCACTATCATATGACTAGGCTTCACATAAGATCCATCCATAAGTAATTTTGCCAAAGTAATCATAGGCATAACATTAATGGATGAGCCATTATCGATCAAAACCTTAGCCATTATATGACTCTTACATTTTATAGTAATGTGAAGAGCTTTGGTACTTTCTCGACCTTCAAGATGATCTCTTCATCACTGAAAGAGATATAGTTTGAAATTGTCAGATTGCCTACAAGCTATTCTACGTACTCAGCTGATACATTATGAGACATGTATGCTTGATTAAGCACCTTTAGCAGAGCATTATGATGTAACTCTAAGCTTAGCAATAATGATAATAACAAAATTTTAGCTGGCATCTTGTTCAACTGTTCTATAATGCTATACTCACTATATTTTATTAGCTTTAAAAACTCACAAGCTTTACTCTTAAAGATTGGCTTCTGACATTCTTTTTTTGAAGCTATGACAGGATTATTCTGATTTTCCTCTTTTTCTTATACCTTTGCTTTCTCTTTCCTGGCTTTCTCTAAAGCTTCTAGAGTATAACACATTTCACTTCGGGTCATATCTCCTACACCCACTATAGTTGTAGTATCTAGGTTGACTACGACATCACAATTATATTTTCATGGTACTGCTTTGTCATTTTGGTATAAAAAAAGGCCAAGAACTTTAATTGTCATTATTGGTCAGGAGACGGGCTTTTCTAATTTTGGTGTTGACTTTTCATCATAATAAATTGTTATTGGTCTATGTATAAACTTATTCTTTGAATCAATGGTAAACACTTCAGCTTTCATCAACTCTTCTCTTTCTTCATAAAACTCTATCTAACCCATATCCATCAACTTCTGCACCTCTTGACAGAATTGGTGATAACTCTCGATAAAATTCCCAAAGCATCTTTGTGATAATTACAGCTCTCGATTGAGTTAATCGCTTCAGAGCAATTTTGAGGTTCTATTGACTTTAATATGTCAGCTTTAACTAATACTCCAAACACCTTAGCCATCGAAGTTTTAACTTTATCTATTTTTTCCTTTACGTGGCTTCTTTGCCAATTAATTAAGGCATTTATTGATGGCCTAATGTGGTTTGGTAGAGGGTTTCCATTAACATTTGGAGTCCCTTGTTGGTTAGTCTCAAAGTTTAACATCTCTCTATTGATTAATCCCTGTACTTTGCACTTTAAAGTAGTACAATTTTCAATGGAATGACCTGGGTTTCCATAGTGATAATCATAATACTCGTTGGGATCATACCATTTAGGAAATGGAAGTTTTAAAGGTTCAACAATAACAGGAACGAGTAAATATTTTTCAACAAGTAGAGGATACAAATCTGTGAATGTCATGGGAATGTGGTCAAATGTGGGTTTTTCTTGGGTATTTCTTAGGGCTCTTGATTATTTGGACTAGGTCTCTATTCTGGTCTGACAGGTGCAGTAAGACGATTGTAGGAATAGGTGGGTGTCCAAAAAAATGGTTGAAATTGAAATGGATAAGCTGGTGGTTGTAATGACTGGTATGGCTAATATGGATGAGAAGTGGATGTAATACTATTTATAGAAGGGTAATGGGTTTAGTAGATTGGTGCAGGATAAGACGTGAAACCTCTGAACTATTGGCCCACATAGTTCACCCCTTGAGCTTCATTCTTTTTCTTTTTAAAAATTCTACCTTTCTTTGCTCCACTCATCTTTCATGCATCGACTTGTCATTCTTTATAGTATTTTCAATAATCTCACCCAATATCACCATAACTGCAAAGTTCTTGGTTGCATTTCCTATCAATCTCTCATAGTATGCTGTTTTTAGAGTGTTCACAAATAAGATAGTTATCTCTTTCTCAGTAAGAGAAAATTGAACTTGTGCAGCCATATCTCTCCATCTCTGTGCATACTCCTTAAAGCTCTTAGTTACTTTCTTTTCCATACTTTATAAAGATAAATGATATGGAGCTAAATCCCTAACATGTTGATATTGTGTAAGAAATACCCTTATGAGTTCTTGTCAGGAATGAATACGAGTCTTGTCTAATTGAACATACCATCTGGTTGTAGATCTTGTAAGGCTATCTTAAAATACATGCATCAACAACTTCTCATCACTAGCATGTGATGCCATCTTACAACAATACATGGTGATATGGGTCATCGGGCATTTTATGCCATCATATTTTTCAAATTCAAGGACCTTGAATTTAGGTGGAATGACCATGTCTAGGACAAACAAAAGTCGGCTACATCCATAGAGCCACAAAAATTCATTCCCTCTATGGCCCTAAGTCTTTTTTCTAATACTTTCATCTTCTGGTATCTTTTACTTTCTTGACTGTCTTCATCCCTAGCTTTTTTCTCTCATTGGGATCATCCAAGTCAGGATCAAGATTGGCTCGGGTGGTCTTTCCATTATAATGGGATTAACAAAATTTTGGAATTGTCTTGGAGCAGGTGTGGATGTCATTCCTGGATAAGGATTGGGATATCCACCAGGAGTAGGAATTTGTACTCTAGTTCCTTGAAAAGGTTAAGTCAGTCGTGGCTCAAACCCTGTAGGGTAAACAGGATCTACCATATCTGGTGATTGTTCTTGAAAGCTGGGATTTTCTTCCATTGCTTTTCCCTTGTCAAGTTTCTTGAGCATATCCATTATTGTACTGAGATTTCTTCTTAGTTCTTCTTAAGCTTTTTTATTCTTTCAAATCAACTGGCTTGTTCTTGCTCCATGATTCTTGTTTGAGTCCTAGTATTGTATGAATGATGAGTAGGTTGGGTCAAAATTTTTGATGGGCGAGCTATTCTTAAACCTTTATTACCACAAAGTTTTTTTGAAAAAGAAAAAAATCAAAATGCCATGTGTTGAAAATTTTTATTTTTTGAATTTATTTTATGAAAATGATGTACACGATGCATGAATTCAAGTGGGAGATATTTGCTCTTAGACGAATTTCAACACTAGAAATTTTTATTGATTCCATACAATGTTTATTACATGGGATTCACCATCCTAGAATTATATCCATAGAAGCATTTAATTTGTTCATAATGGTCCTTCGCCTCATCTAGACAGTTCACTAGGCATTGTCCATATTTTCCTATGGATTGACTTCTATTCTACACTTCTACCTTTTCAACTATCTCCCATGCTTTTTTCACTACCTTGCAAACTTGATTGGTTAGGTGCTTTATGTACTATTGCCTCCATAATCTTTCTACTTTTCATCTCATGTGAGCATCCCTTTCTGAATCACATGTGAAGATCCAATCTCTTTCCCTTCTATGCCACTCATCTATTATTGCTGAAATATGGCTCTTGTGGTCTTGTAATTGCATCTCTAACCCTTGGATCACCTGGTGAAGTGATTTTTTTTCATTCAGTACTTCAAAGTGTTTTCTTCTTTTTTTTACGAGCATGGCTTTCAACCTTTCCTTTTCTTTTTTGGCATTCCACCAATTTTGCTGAGGTTGTAGAGTATAACCCCTTCCAATTCTGACATTCTTGAGAAATTCTGGTGGTTTCCTCTTGTTTTTCTTAAGCTTTGCCCTTCCATTGGTTCATTTCCTCTCGGAGCTCATCCATTTCACGTTACTGACAAAGGTAAGACTTGGTGACTTTTTCGGTTTTGAATTGAACTTGTAATCTCTTATTTTCTTAGTGTAGATCTTTCAAATCATTGTTGGCCATATCTTATTCTTTTATGATTTTTTCCAATCTGCTTCTTTCTATTTTTGCTTTATATTTCAACTGTTTCAACTTTTCACGAAATCTTAAGTTTTCTCTTCTTATTTTCTTCTTTTTCAGCTTCTAATTTTTTCTTGACAAGCTTGACTTCTAATAATTACATTTCTATCAAAGATTAGCCGATTGGTGTGAGCTATCATCAGGACAGAGTAATATATCTCCAGGCCACTTTGCTTTCTAAATCAGATAATCAAGAGTGACTTTATCGATGAGAGGTCTTAATCTCATTCTTCGTGTTTTCTTCCATGCTTGGATCAATTGCTCTGAGGTTTTTGGTGGATTTGGTTCCCTATAAATGAATTCTACCTGAATCAGGCCATAAGTAGTAGGAACAAACTACTTTGCACTAAATTGCCTAAGCACCATCAACGGAGTGTGACTTACAACACCCCATAGCCTTAATAGTGGTATCCACAGTTCTTTTCCTCTATGATACAACAAAGGCATGCGAGGCATCCAAGGTGCCATCCATTCAATTTCATCCCCGATAAGCCTTCGCAAGAAAAAGACCCACTCTTCCTTAGTCTTCAATGTTAGCTATTGACTTTTGCAGAACTCTTCAATTGGTGCTTTGTTCCATAGATACGGCTTTGAAAATGCACTCTTCCCACACTTGAAATGACTTTTAACCCACACATATAATAGAGGTGCACATCCTATGAATCGTCCTTTCCATTCCGTCGATAGAATTCAATGACCTGATGGTTTTAGCTAGGACTGCTAGAGCGAGATTAATTGCTTGGGTTTCAATTTGCTCAAAAAAGTCTACCACAATTATCTAAATATAACCCAAAGTCTTTGGAAAGATCATAATACCATAGAATGCTAGAGCAAACATAGCTATACCTTGATCATCATTTAAATGCCCTTGAATGAAGTTTCAGAGAAAGTCCCAACTGATGCTGAGATGTTCACCTTTAGGCTTTGCGAATGAATCAATGGTTTTCACTTTAACCCCCACAAGCTTGACCAACCTTTTACGATAACCTCATTTCGGCTTTCGAGTAAACACTTTATCTGGACACTATAGTTCTATTCCAAGCAAAATCAAATACTCTTCAATAGTTGGCACCAAATCTGCCTGATTAAAAGTGAAGCATCTATAGGATGGATCCCAAAACTGTATAGCTACCCTGACCAACTGTTCATTGATCACTACTGAAATGAGGGTTGCAATATGCCTATACTTCTGGCAAAAGTTTTCTTTTTTTTTCTTCATTTAGCTGACCCCAGATGATGGCTAAGTCTTTAAAATCATTCTGTGTGAGATCCAAATACACTTTCTCAGACAATTCTGACACATAGTCGATAGGTAAGCAATCTTCATTCTTTTGTTGAGCTTCTTTCGACCAAACATGTACTTCATTATATAACTCACATAGGACACTGACTGAGGATGAAAAAATCTATAATTCTATGGGATCCATGAAAACTTCTTGGGAGAAATATGTCCTAGAGCAAATATCTCGATGCAGAACTGTATGATATAATTAACGCAAAAGAAAAATGAAACAAAAATTAAGTTAATGTGAGGATGCGATTTGAAAAAAATATTTTTTGAGTTTTGAGATTTTTTTATTTTGTTTTGTATTGCACACAACTTTTATTCTTAAGTATTTCCTACAAGAAGGTGGATGAGGCTCTACCTAAGGCCAGTTTCCTAGGCTTATTACATGTTGAGTTTGGATTGACATGTGTCTAAAGGTTCCCAAATTATTCCTCACTGTTGTCCACGTTGGACTAGTGAGGCACCTCGATCCTCACCCATTACAGGCTATGAACGAAAATGGTTCAATTTGAGTGGAAGTATTTCGCTTGCCATTGTAGAGGTTATCACCTCACGAGGGCATAGGTACTCTACTTTCTCCTATAAAAGACGGAGATTGGGTATAGAGCTCATGCATGAGATGCATTGTGTCATTGTGCATGCAAGTATATCCTAATTTATTAAGAGTAATATATACAGAAAAATAAAGCATAAAAAGGCATAGTAAAAGAAATGTGAGTGATATTTTTTCTTTTTGCTTTCGATTTATTTTTGTTTTTGAAAATGAAAAATAAAAATCTAAAAAACTGATTAGGACTGTTTAAATCAAAATTTGAGGATAATACGTAGTTAATTTTGGCCTGACTCTAAAAGATAAAAGGCATCCTCAGTGGAATCGTCAAGCTGTCGTAACGATTTTGTGTCCGTCCGACGAATTTGGATACAAAATAAAAAATAATAGAGTCACCACCAATCTTTTTTGGCTAGTAGCGATTGGCTATCTATTAAAACATATCCTTTTAATGAAATCTTAAAATTAATTAAAATATATTAAGAGGATAATTTTAAGGTCTGCGTAACGATTTAGGTAAGGGAGTCGGTTATGTGTGGGGAAGGATTAGCACCCCAATAATGCCCGTTTCCTTAAACCCTAAACCCTAAAACCTTAAACCCTAAAACCCTAAACCCTAGACCTTAGACCCTAGACCCCTAACCCCTAAACCCTAACCCCCTAACCCCTAAACCTTGAACCTTGAACCTTGAACCTTGAACCTTGAACCCTGAACCTTGAACCCTAAACCCTAAACCCCTAAACCCTGAACCCTAAACCCTAATCCCTAATTCCTAACCCCTAACCTCTAAACCTTAAACTTTAAACCCTATACCTTAAACCTAAGCCAAACCCTAACCTCAACCCCAAACTCTTAAACCTTAAAATCCAAAATAGAAAACCTTAAACTTTAAACCCTATACCCTAAACCTTAAATCCTAAACCTTAAACCTTAAACCTTAAACCTTAAATCCTAAACCCTAAAACCCTAAAACCTTAGACCCTAAACCTAAAACCTCAAACTCTAAAATATTAAAGCCGTAAAACCTCAAAACCTTAAACTTTGAAACCCTAAGACCCTAAACCATAATCCCTAAGCCCTAAAACCTTAAACCCTAAACCATAATTCCTAGACCCTAAACTAAGGTAAGGGTTATAAAAAAAATTGATAAAAAAGGCCCAAATTTAATTTGAAAAGTTATAAACCAAAGGATCATTTATTATCATATGGAGCAACTTGGTTTTTTTTTCAGTCTTCATCAATTTTCTTTTTCTTTTCTTTTTTCTTTCTTCTCATTTTTTTGATTTGCATTTTTCATCATTTTTCAGGAAAAATCTAAACACCAATGTGGTTTTTTTTAACCCCTAAAGTCGTTAGGAACTTCACTTTTCTTTTTTCTTTGTTTTTCTCTTTCTGATCGAACCTTTTTCAAACCTTACCCCTTAATGTGAAGATTGATCCTTGGTCAGGGTCTTTTTCAAAGAAAATTCAATAGGCTCAAATGGGATAGCAAATGGATAATTTTACTGATTGCGTGAAAGGTAAAAAAAATATGATCATTTATCATTTCAAATATGAATACTCTCAACGAAGAACATTTGTTCACTAAGAGCTAATTTGTGAGCCAACCATAACAAAAAATCACACTTTACAACACTTCTATCTATGAATGAATGAAATTTCATGCTAGTTTCATTTAATAAAATCTGTCTTCTTTTTCTTAAATGATTCTAATAGATTAAGAGTTTCAACTTATTAAATTCATTAATATGAATGACGCTTTCAAAATTAATACTGAATTATTGTAATGATTTTTTAAACATTCATTGTTTAAAATATGGGAGTGAGTGAAATATGAAAGGCATGTATATAAAAGCAATGGAACAAATGAGAAAATGTAATGAAAATGCATTTATCACCTTATTGAAATGATAAAAGATAAATAAAAAATTGACATAAAAGACTCGAATGTTCCATACTTGCATTATTTTGTTAAAGATTCTAAGGTGACAAACATTTCTAAAAACTCTTTTAAAATTATGCCTCAGTGTGGTTAAACAAAGGGTTCTTGATGACACATGTCCCTATTTCTTTATCAAAATTCAGCAATCCATTTTTTACCAAACTTTGCACTTTACACTTTAATGTTGTGTAATTTTTTGTAGAATGATCAGCAATCTCAAGATGACAGTCATAAGTAGCATTAGTATCATACAACTTAGGGTAGGAAGACTTTATAGGTTTTGAATAGGCTTGCAGTAGATTATGAAGGTATAACCCAAGCCCTGTAAGGTTGTTCTTCCCTTATTACATTCACCATGTCTTCTTAAGCTTTCTCATAAAAATTAATTTAAGAGGCATCCATCATGTTTTGTAGCTTATGATGAAAAGCATCACAATGCTTAATAAAATGCTCTATAGCCCTTTTATGATATTTGCAAGATTGGTTCAAATCTATTTTGTCACAATAATCTTTGTGACTTAGAGGTACTAAACGAATCATATCTGTATTAATTAGAGCTTCAAAAACTTGTTCCGATGGAGTTTTTACGTTATTGACACTTTCCTTACTTTGGCAAGTTTTACCACCATTTAGAGCATTAGTTGTTCCAACATGAGTTAGTAGGGAATTCCTATGATGTTTGGTCCCTTAAAACTATCAAATTTTAACACACCCTGATCAATGAGATGTTGCACCTTGTATTTCAAAGTAGAGTAATTTTCAGTTGAATGACTTATATTTCTAGCATGATAGTCACATCTACCAGTAACATCATACCATTTAGGGTTAGGGGCTTTAATAGTGCCATATAGTGAGGTACTATAAGGTAACCTTCTACTAACTGAGAGAATAGTTTAGTATAGGTCATAGAGATGGGATCAATCTAGGTCTTTTCTTAGGTAGCTCGAGGTGCCCTTAAATAACTAGCTTATGCATTTGGCTGGATAGTAGGAAAAAGGCATGGCCACACATAAGGGTTATGGGTTGGACACTAGGTTGATAGGTAGCTGGTGTAGGGTAGTAAGGATAGGTGTTTGGTGAAATGTTATAGTGGAATGGTAAGGGTCTTGGTATGTGGGGGTTGAACTTGGGCAGTCATATCCTTCCACCTTTGAGCATATTTTTGAAATTCTCACTTACCTATTTCTCCATGGTTTAGAGAGACATACGATCTGGTGCCGTGTCTCTAATATGCTTATATTGTGCAACAAAAGTACTTACATGTTCTCTTCATCCATAGACATAAGATCTATCCAGTTGCACATACCACCTAGTTGCTGAACCAATAAGACTATCTTGAACAATATTGATGAGTAATTTTTCATTATGAATATATGCAACCATTTTGCGACAATACATCTTGACATGTGTAATGGGGCATTTGGTCTCATCATACTTCTCAAACTCAGGCATTTTAAGTTTTTGTGGAATCACTACATCAGGGACTAAATAGAGTCTAGTAGCATCCATTAACTTATAAAAATTCATCCCTTCGATGGCTTTAAGCCTTTCTTCAATAATATCCATCTTTTAGGTTTCAAAATTTTATTTAATTTCAACAGGGCCAATCTTTAACTTTTCTTACTCTTTAGGATCATCAAGATTTGGAACTTGTATAGGATTATCAAGATTTGAAACTTTAAATTTTGGTGGAATTACTACATCAGGGACTAAGCAAAGTCTAGTAGCATCAATTGACATATAAAAATCCATCCTTTTGATAGCTCTAAGCCTTTCTTCAATAATATCCATCTTTTAGGTTTTGAAATTTTATTTAATTTCAACGAGGCCAATCTTTAACTTTTCATACTCTTTAGGATCACCAAGATTAGGAACTTGTGTAGGATTAGCCATCTTGATGTCAAGAGCAGCATAAAAAGAGTAAAAGCAACAATTGTTGGCATGTCAATCTGCACATAAAGATAGTTTACAACGAATGGCAATTGGTGCTTGGCCCCTTGAGATGCCTATGCTAAACATGGACTAAAACTAGGGGGATATAATGGATTAACCTCATTTTGTATCACCATCTCTTTCATTTAATTCCCCTTGCTTATATTTTTTAACAATTTAGAATAGTTTCCAACTACTCTTACAATTCTTCTTGTGACTTTTTTAGCTTCTAAAGGCGAAGAGTATTTTTTTCTTCCATGATCCTTGCTTGATATCTAGTATTGTAATGCCTCAAATTATTTGAAAGTTAAGCTATCCTTGAACCTTGATTTACCATAATTTTTTTTAAAAAAAATTAGGATGACTTATTATAATATACTTTGGAAAGATATTTATGTTTGAATGCACAGATGTATGAATGCAATAAGGAGGATTTATCACATAACAATTATTAACAAAGAAAATATTTATTGAATTGAAAGTTATTTCTAACCAAATCCAATATTACATCCATGAAAAGTCTAAAATTTATTGTGAAAATAAATCCCTAATTTATCAATATTGGCCTTGCACTTTATTAAGGAAAGTTAGCAACTTTGGCCATGTGTTCCCACTGGTGGTACTTTTATCTTCCATTCTTCAACTTTTTCTACCATGTGCCTAGCTCTATAGGTAGCCATAATGATTGGATCAAGCAGGCACTCCAATTAGTTATGTTTTCTAACATATGCTTTATTGTCTAAGTGCTTGAATCATTTAGTCCATTTTTCCCTCTAACTCCTTTTTTAGCTTTTTGTTTTCAAGCTTCAATTCATCTTTTTCAATCTAGAGCTTTCTTTTAGCAGTTTCCACTACCAATAAAGGATCAAGAGGTGATGATTTCATTAGGCCAATTAGAGTTGTTTCTTCAGGGATTTTAATGTCTTTACCTCACCTAATATGCCACACAAAGTACTCAGGGATAACTTCATTTGAACATCTCTTCCTATCTTCCCTTTAAGGTAAATTTCAAAATTGTAGGGCTTTGGCTATCTTTATAGAGGTATCAATTTCAACATATGAGAACTCTATTTTACTAAGTCTGAAAGTGACTGGGTTAAACTATTCATAGCCACATTATCTTTGCACTATGATGGGAGAATAACTTACTACACCCCAAAGGCCTAAAAAAGGAACCCAAAGCTTATCTTTACAACCATATAATATTAGTCCATAAGGCATCCAAAGAGCTCTCTGTATTACTTCTTGGCTAGTGAGCTTGAGCTGAAATAAGATCCAAGTTTCCTTGGATTTTTGTATAGGCCATTCATTCTCACAAAATTCCTTAATAGGAGTGCTTGTAGTGAAATAAGGCTTGCAAAATTTACCACCATTATTTTCAATGACTTTTCATCCAAATGGTTAACAATTGAGCACATCCAGTAAAATAACCCTTTCCATTTCGATGATAATAATTTAAAGATGTAATGGTCTCAACTAAAATTGCAGGAATACGGTTGATTTGGTAACCAAGTTGATCAAAGAAATTCACCACTGCAACATCAATATAACGCAATACTTTTGGAAATACCATTATCCCATATCAAGCCAATGCCATCAAATCCATTCCTCTTTCAGTGCCAAAATATTTGTATATAAAGTCACGACCAATAGACCAAGGAATACCAACACTTTCAACTTTTCTTTTTACCCAATTATGAATAATTTCATCATTTGAGCAAACTTTTTGTAGTAACCAATCTTTTATTTTTCTAATATATCTTGTCAGGATTATGGAGATCTAAGCGAAAGAGAGTTGAATATTCTTCAATAGTTAGCACCATATCAACCTCATTGAACACAAAGCAATGATATGAAGGGTCCCAAAATTGAACCCTAAACCCTAAAAAGAATAGGTTCTAGTCTACATCATCAGAAC
Organism: Durio zibethinus; assembly: GCF_002303985.1. The sequence continues at coordinate 6,433,157 of NW_019167871.1, read as the reverse complement.
TAAGGTTCGAGAGTCGATTACGTGCAAAAAAGGTATTAGCCCCCTTTTATACCCAAAATTAGTATCACATTAATTATGTATTACCTTACCTAAGCCTTATCAAATATGGTTTTATCAAGTAAATTAATCAATTCCAATCCTTTTATTTATTTACAAAACATGGTGATACAAAAATTCTATCAAAATATCAAGCAATCGTGCAATAAATATTAAATCAAACCATGCAAAAATTATCATACAAACATATTATAAATCATACCAAATATCATGCAATAATATCATGCCTAAATCATGCTAAAATATTCATGTAAGAATGTCATGCAAATATATTAATTTTCATGAAATAATAACAATCATGTAAATATGCAAAATCAAATATAATCATACAAATATGTTAGTAATATAATCATGCAATTATGCACACAATAAATATAAAAATATGCAATTAGATATCATTCAAAATTAATATAATATTATATCATGCAATAAATATAAAATCATGTAATAATAATAATAATAATCCTGCAAATAAATATATTAATAATTATACAATTACACAAATAAATAGATTAATAATCATGCAAATAGACTTGCAATTAAATATATAATCATGCAATTAACATGTAAAACATGCAAATAAATATATAATCATGCAATTAACAATATAAAACATGAAAATATATATTATCATGCAATTAATAATATAAAACATGCAATTAAACATATAATCATGCAATTAACAATATAAAACATGAAAATATATATTATCATACAATTAACAATATAAAACATGCAAGTCAATATATAATCAAGCAATTAACAATGTAAAACATGCCATTAAATATATAATCATGCAATCACACAAATAAATAAATTGATAATCATGAAAATAAATTGATAATCATGCAAATATATTAATAAATCACACAAATATGTTAATCATACAAATAAAATATTAAGCCAATAAATTATCATGCAAATATAATATTAGTTATGTAAGTTCATGCAAAAATGAATACCATGGAATAAATATAAAAATAAGAGTAAGCAATTAAATATTATAAAAGTTATGTAAAAATCACAAAAAAAAGAAAGAAAGCAAGCATTACCTCAATAGATCATAGGTTCTAGCAATTTTTTACCTTTCAAAAACCAATACTTCTTACTATAAATCTTAGCCTTATTTCCAAAAACTCTAACTAGATCTTCTTACAAAATTTTTTTGCCTAATTGCTTCTTCCTTGTTGATTCAAAACTTTGCCTACATTTTCTCTCTTTTCAATGATCTCTGTTTAATCTTGAAGTCAATTGCTATCAAACCACCCCTTTTGATTTTAGATTCAAGGTCCTTATATAGGGATTGAATTCTTTTCAATTTGGAAGAAATTAATTTAACCGAATTTAGGATTTCTCTTTAAATTTTATTCTCTATGCAATCTTCCATTTTTTCAATAGATTGAGCCCTAAGTCTTTTTAAAATTATTCAACTATTAAAGTTGAAATCTGAGATAGAATCCAAGAGTTGAATTGAATACAAAATTTTTCATGCAAAATCTCACATTTTTCCTTTTTATTTTTAACTTTTTTTTACCATATGACTTTGACTCTTTTCACTAAAAAATAAAAATCAAACTACAAAATTAAAATACAAATAAAATTTAGGGCTTAATCTTTGGGTCTAAAATTTACTTTTTTGATTAAACCTAATTGCACAATCAAAATAAAAAATTGAAACCCAATGAATTTCAAAAAATCTCCAGACAAAATATGGTGTCTACAAGTATGATTTAATATTTATTGCTTGATTACATGATATTTTGATAGAATTTTTGTATCATCATGTTTTGTAAATAAATAAAAGGATTAGAATTGATTTATTTGCATGATAAAACCATCTTTGATAAAGCTTAGGTAAAGTAACACGTAATTAATTTGGTATCAATTTTGGGTGTAAAAAGGTGCTAATACCTTCCCTACATGCAATAAACTCTCAAATATTAATTCTAATGGTATAGGCCATAATCAATTTTTTTAAGGACCCTTAGTTTACACTTAGGACAACCTTAGAAAGGATAAATTCACATATGTAACCAATCACACCTAAATAAAAAAAAAGATTGGTGGTGACTCCATAAGTTTTATGTCTAATGGGTAGGTTCTCCCAACCTAAACGTTATAACAGTTTGGTGACTCCACTGGGATATTAGAAAGTCAAGCTATTAATTAGTTATGCGTTTTCTTAAACCTTACTTTGATAATTTTTATTATGTAATTATTTATGATTTTCATGTGGACTAACCTATTTGTTTGTGATTTCTTATTTGTTTGTTTTACATATATTATTTTTTATTCACATATATTTATTTGATTATTCGGCATATCCTTTTACACACATCACACTTGCATTCATGCATAAACTCTATATCCGGGCTTTATCCTTTAAGAGAGAGTAAGTACCTACACTCTCGTGAAGTGTAAATGATACATTAATACTCGCAAGCTACTCGAGTTCGATTCGAAAAAAACTCGAATTCGGTTCGATTATTGTCGAGTCGAGCTTAAGCTTGAGTAGCTCGACTTATCGATCGAGCTGAATTCAAGTATTCTTATATCTGACTCGAGTAGCTCGCGAGCCTAATCGAGCTTTTATATTTAAATATATTTTTATTTTTTTTAATTAATAAAATATTTCGAATCCGAGTTCGAGTTTGAGTTCGAGCATGAATAATCGAACTCTTATCGAGTATACAAATTGAGCTTATTTTTACATATTAATCGAGCTTAATCGAGCGAGCTTGAGTAGCTCGAATTCGATCACGAATCGAGCTCGAGCTTGAAAAATAAAACTCGATCGAGCTCGAGCCGAGTATCGAGCCCCGAGTTGTGAGTCGAGCTTAAGCTCGAGCTTCTCACTACTCGGCTCGGCTCAGCTCGTTTACAGCCCTAGTGATAACCTCCATGTGAGCTAGCATAAACTCCCACTCAAAGTGAACTCTTTTCATTTGAGCTTGTAATAATGGGCGAGGATTAGAGTGCCTTACTAGTCTATAATATATGATAATGTAGGGAACAGTTTAAGAGCCTTTAGATTGTCAATCCTTTAAACCCAGCATGTACATGAACCCTAAAGATCCAAACCTAGGCTAAAGCCATGTCGTCCATTTAATTAGAAAAAACCTAAATAGGATATATGATAGGACATTTATTATTCTTGAAAACCTTTTGTTATTTCTTGTATATACTATATTATGTTAATTAACCTTTTTTCTTTGCTTTATTATGTATGCATGCACCATTAGATTTATCATAAGGAGTGATTGCTATAAGACAATCTTAAAAAAAAAAAAATCTTAACTACATCCATGAAGAGCCTAGCAAAATCTCCTACTAGCCTCAAAAGAAAATTTGAGGATTTGAAGCTTGCAAACAAAAGGCTTAAAATGGAAATCCAAGCACTTAAACAAGAAAAGTATGATTGAAAGAATTTTTTCATTGACATTAACACCACACAATCATCCACCACTCATGAGTAAGCCTAACTTTTGAAGAAAAATGGACAACTGCAAGTAAAGATACAAGAAAATGAGGAAGCACTCATCGAAACACAAAAGCACATCTAAATGCTTAATGGGTTAGTACTTGAAATTAGAACACAAATGGGTGTTGTGATTGAAGAATGTGAGTAAGCAAATGAGGCATATGTGAGAAAGTATAACAAGTGGGAGTGCCTAATTGACATGGCTAATTACAAAGCTAAGAACATGGTAGAAAAAGTTGAAGAATAAAAGACAAGGGTACCATTAGTGGGAATACATGGCCAAGAACTACTAGATTTCTTTAATGAAGTGCAATGCGAATATCGACAAATTAGGGATTATTTTCCACAATAAACTTTAGATTGTTCATGGATATAATAATGGATTTGGTTAGAAATAACTTTCAATTTAGTAAAGATTTTCTTTGTTAACAATTGGTTTCTGATAAATCCTCCTTATTATGTTCATGCATTCATGCATTCATACATTCATACATAAACTCTCTCCAAAGTACATGATAATAAGTCATCCTAATTCTTAAAAATTGTGAAAAATCAAAGTTTAAGGATAGATCAATCTTCAAACAATCTGAGGTGTTACAACACTAGATATAAAACAAGGATCATGGAAAAAGAAAACATTCTTCGCCTCAAAACCTAGAAAAAGCACAAGAAAAACTGAATGAGTAGTTGAAAACTATTACTAAGTTGCTAAAGAATATGAACAAGGGAAAGAAAGTGGTGGGAGAGGTAGTAAAAAAAAATAAGGCTTATCCATTATATCCCCCTAGTTTTAGCCCAAGTTCAGCATATACATCTCAAGGGGTCTAGCACCAAATGCCATTCCCTATAAACTATCTTTATGTGTAGACTGACATGCCAACAATTGTTGCTCCTACTCCTTTTACCCCTGCTCTTGACATTAAGACACCTGATCCTACATAAGTTCCAAATCTTGATTATCTCAAAAAGTAAAAAAAGCTAAAAATTGACACTATTAAAACTAAATAAAACTATGAAACCTAAAAGATTGATATTATTGAAAAAAGAACTATCAAGAGGATAGATTTTTATGGTTTAATGGATACTGCTAGACTTTGCCTAATCCCTAATGTGGTGATTTCATCAAAGTTTAAAGTGCCTAAGTTCGAACCAAATGCCTTATTACACATGTTATGAAGTATTGTGACAAAATGGTTATATATGCTCATAATGAAAAGTTGCTCATCCATATTTTTCAAAATAGTCTTATTGGTTCAGTTGCTAGATGGTATGTGCAACTGGATAGATCTTGCATTCATGGATGAAAAGAACTTGCAAGGACTTTTATTCCACAATATAAATATTTATGAATACTTTTAAAGCTCCTTACTATGAGAAATTGATTAGCAATGCCACCAAAAATTTCACTAATATGGTAATCTTAGAAGAAATAATTGAAAATGCTATCAAGAATGAAAAGTTGAAAAGAGGTGAAACATCTAGTACAAAGAAAGAAATTTCACCCAAAAAGAATAAAACTGATGTTTAAGTTGTATTTTGTGAAGGGCCACAATTCAAAAGGTACCTCAATATCCTCTATACCCATGTACCAAGACCCTTACCATTTCACTCACAACATTTCACCAAACACCTATCCTTATCATCCTGTACCATCTATTTATCAACCTAGTTTTTTACCCATAACCCTCATTTGTGGCCTTGCCTTTTTTCCCACTACACAGCCAAATGCACAAGCCACCTATTCTAGAGGGCTACAAGCTACCTAAGAAAAGATCCGAATTGATCCCATCCTTATGACCTACAATGAGTTATTCTCTAATTTAGTAGAAGACCACTTAATAGCACTTATTCATTCGACACCTTTGAAGCCTCTTTACCTTAAATGGTATGATGCTATTACTAGATGTGACTACTATACTAGAAATATAGGTCACTCAATCAAAAATTATCCCGATTTGAAATACAAGGTGAAATAGCTCATTGAGTAAGGTGTGTTAAATTTCAATACCTCTAGAAGGCCAAACATCAATGGGAATCCTTTAACAAATCATGCTGGAACAATTAATGTTATAAATAGTGATAAAACTTACCTCATTAAGGGAAGTGTCAATGATATCAAAACTTCATTTGAACAAGTTTTTGAAACTCTAGTTAAGACAGATATGATTTGTCTAGTACCCTTAAGTCATAAAGATTATTATGACCAGATAAACTTTAACCACTCTTACAAATATCATAAAGAAGCATTGGGGCATTCTATCCAGCATGTAGTGTTTTTCGTCAAGAGCTACAAAAGATGATGGATGCCTCTCAAATCAACTTTTATGAGAAAATTAAAAAAGCTATAACAAATGTAACAAAAGAAAAGAAGAACCTTACAAGGCTTGGGTAAAATCTTTCACAATCTATTGTAAGTTGATTCAAAATTGAAAAAAACCTACCCTAAAATCGATCCTGACAATCAAAGTCCTAAGTCTTTTTTTATATCAAAATAACAAAGATGTGTCATGAAAATACAATTATAATGGGGTGACTTAATGATTGGGTGATAATCAAACTACAACTGATTCTGCAAATCTAACTGAAGTAAGGGGCATAACTAGGAATGGACTATATTATTCACCTGAAATGCTAGATAAGGCTAGAAAGGAAAAGAAAAAACCTAACCTCAAAGGATATGAACCTGAAGATAAAAAGTTGATCATTCTCTATCTTGATGATACCTTTTGTTCTAGAAGATGCATGTACCTTAAGTCATTTCAAGTTGTTAATGAAAATGCTACATGGAATATGGGGAAAATCTTTTTTGGGCTCTCAGTTATGATGGTGAATGATGAAGCTATTGAAGATCAAGAAAAGAAGGCATTTGCGTATCTTACCCTTCTAGGCAATGAAATGAAGAATTGAAAGATGATGAAGTTACCTACTATCCTTTAACCTCTAAAAAAGTAATGTAATGAGTCAAACCCTAACTGCTTAAGCCTAAGCATTAAGGGTATCTTTTATGTATAGGCTAATTTAATCATTATTATTGCAATAAAATGATTTGCATAATGCATTAGCATTACATTTCCTCTTTCAATTTTCTATTCTTTCATTCTTTTACATATACACTTGCCAACATCCTTCCATTACACCCACCCTATGTTCTAAATAATGAATGTTCAAACAATTATGATAGTAATTCAGGATTCAATTTTAAAAGTATTATTCATGTTGATATGATTGATAAATTAAACTCTTAATCTACTGGGATTGCTGAAGTGAAAGAGGATAAATTCCATGAAATGAGTAAAGAGTTTGATCATTGAAAGATAAAAAAGATATAGTATATGATTTTTTGTAATGATTCATTCATAAGTTTACTCTTCATCAGTAAATATTTTTCATTAAGAGTACTCATGTTTGATATGAGAAATAGCCATCTTTCTTCTATCTTTCACAAAAGAAGTAAAATTATCCATTGCTACCCTATTTAAACCTATTGAAATTTTATTTGAAAGAAACCCTAACCAAGGATCACCCCTATACTGGAGGACAAATGTGAAAAAGTTTGTTCATAAGAAAGAAAAACAAAGGTCTTTAATGATTTCAAGGGCAAAGCCTTTTTATGCTTAGATCTTTTTGAAAAAAATGAAAATGCAAAAAAAAAAAAATGATGAAAAAGAGAGAAATGAAAAGAAAAAAAAATTGATAAGGCAAAATGTCATTGTGTTCTACATAAAAATAAATGATCACTGGTTTATAACCCTTTCAATATATTTTAGACCTATTTTATTCATTTCTTTCACAACCCTTCATCTTAGCCTACATTACGTCCCTTAAAAAGTTTATTTTGATCAAATGGGAATACTTAAATTAAAGATCATAAATTGAACTAAGGTAGACTTATAATGGAATTATTTAAGATTTTAATCGAAATGTCACCAGTGGATCAAGGGGAAAAAATAAGAAAAAAATGTGCAAGAGAGAAAAAAAAAAAAGAAGATTCAAGATGAAAATCCAAAAAGGTTGTTTAAGTCAAAATGTGGGCATCTAAGTTGAAAACTTAGAAAGGTGACTTAGATATAAGGATGGAATAGTATCATGAAAGTTTCACCACATAAGGGTAAAGTTGGTTTAATAAAGCTCATCATGATCAAGAACATTAATGGAATAAGTTTTGAATAAAAAATTTTGGATTATTTGCTCAGGATTGTTAGAACATTCATTATTTGGATATTTAACACCCATTCAATTATTGATTAACCATTGTCCTTTTGTTCCTTGGATATTTGATACCTATTCAATTATTGATTGATTATTGTCTTTTGTTTACCAAATCCTTGTCTTTCAATAAATATCCTTTTGACCTTTCATATTGCCTTATTTATCTCCATTTTGATTGAGAAAATACATGATTGCATTATGTTTGTTGTGATATTGTAATAATGATAAATAAATGAAAAAATGCATAAAAGATATCCACATTGCTTTAGAAAAGGGAAAGTAATAGTAAAGGTAATAAAAGGCCTGAAAAAATGTCAATCCCTAATTATTCAAAATAAAATTCTTAAAACCCTTACTTGTATTTGAATGGTAAAATGGATAAGATTTCTTGATAGTACATGATGTCCCATGTGGATAATGCATTATAACGCATATTGATAAGAAATCTTTGAATTTAGATGATAAAATGAATGAGATTACTTGGTAAGGCATGATAGCTCACGTTGAAAACCATAAGTGTTTAGGAGTTAAAGAAAGTAAAAAGATGAATCAAGAGTTTTGATAACCTTCTTATTTACCACAAATAAAAAGATAAAAGAATTGCATGGCATGCATTGCATTACACTTTTCCATATGCATTACATGCATCACATTGAAAACATTGCATTCATTCTATGCATCATGCATGTTTGAAAAAGACAAGATAATTAAGGATTGAAGTATGAAATTGAAGTAAAGCTTGAAAGATCTTTTCATTCATTGTCTGCATTGATTGTATACATTGGAAAGTAGAAAGAGAAGTTAATGTTGAAATGTTTTGAAAAAGACATTGGAAGGCAATCAATGATGATTCAGATAAGATGTAGAAACTCAATTTAAAGTAAGATTTTTTAAGTTTCAATGCCTCAATCAAGGAAGAGCTTTTTCAAAAGTAAGCATGATCTCATTTTATTTTTAAAAAGTTTCAAAGCCTTAGATGTGAGGAAACATTTTATTTTTTCTAAAGTTTCAAAGCCTTCGTTGTAGAAGAGTATTTTATTTTTTTTCAAAAGTTTCAATGCCTTAGTTATGAAGGAGCATTTTATTTTTCCAAAGTTTCAAAGTCTCAGTTGTGGGGGAGCATTTTAGATTTCCAAAGTTTTAAAGCCTCGGTTGTGGGGAGCATTTTATTTTCTAAAAGTTTCATTACCTCAGTTGTGAGAAAGCTTTTGAGATTTTCATTTTTGATTTTCTTCACCCGAACAAAATATGTCTTTTGTCTTTGTACAATTCCTATTTCATAAAAAATGCACAAAGAGGGACAACTATAGACACTTCATTTTGTCTGAAGATTTTTCAAAATTCATTGGATTTCGAATCTTGATTTTGATTGTGCAATTGGGCCTTAATTGGAAAAATGAATCTTAGACCAATGATTAAGTCCTAAATTTATTTGTATTTTAATTTTTTTAGTTTAATTTTTGGTTTAATTTTTTTAGTCAAAAGAGTCAAATTCAATTGGTAAAAAAAATATAAAAAAGGGGTAAAAATAAAAAAATAAAAAAAATGTAGGATTTTACATGGAAAATTTTGGATTCAATTTAACTCTCGAACCCTATCATAAATTTTAAATTTAATGGTTGAATAATTTTGAAAATACGTGGGACTCAATATATTGAAAAAAGAAAGATTACACAGTGAAAAAATTTGAAGAGAAATACTAGATTTAGTTAAATTAATTTTTTCCAAATAAAAAAAGTTCAATCCCTATATCAGGAACTTGAATCTATGATCAAAAGGAGACCTTACAGCAATTAACTTCAAAATCAAACAAAGGTTATTGAAAGGAAAGAAAATTTAGACAAAGTTTTGAATCAACAAGAAAGAAGCAATCAAGCAAAAAAAAAAATTATAAGAAGATCCAGTTAGAGTTTTTGAAAGGAATGCTAAGATTTATAATAGAAAACATCAATTTTTGAAAAATGAAAATTTGTTGGAACTCGTGATCCATTGAAGTAATGTTTGCTTTCATTTTTTTTTGGGATTTTTGCTTAACTTTTATAATATTTAATTACTTACTCTTATTTTTATATTTATTGCGTGATATTTATTTTTGCATGAATTTACATAACTAATATTATATTTGCATGATAATTTATTTGCCTAATATATTTATTTACATGATTAATATATTTATTGTGTGATTTATTAATATATTTGCATGATTATTAATCAATTGATTTGTATGGTTATATTTAATTTGATTGCATGATTATTAATATTTTTAATTGCTTAATTATTAATATATTTATTGTATGATTATATATTTAATTGCATGTTTATTTGTATGATTATATATTTAATTGCATATTAATTTACATTATTTATATATTATTATTTGCATAATTATATATTTAATTGCATATTTATTTGCATAATTATATATTTAATTGTATGCTTATTTGCATGATTATAAATTTAATTGCATATTTATTTGTATGGTTTATATATTATTATTTACATGATTATTAATATATTTGCTTGCATGATTATTAATTTATTTATTTGTGTGATTGTATGATTATTAATATATTTATTTGCATAATATGATATTATATTATTGCATAATTAGTATTTTATTTGTATGATATCTAATTACATGTTTTTATATTTATTGTGTACATAATTACGTGATTATATTTAATTGCATAATTACTATTATATTTGTGCGATTATATTTGACTTCATGATTTATATATTTGCATGAATAGTTGTTAATATATTTTCATGGTATTTTATATTATTTGTAGATACCCTAATTGATTTGGGCCCAAGCCTATTGGGCCTGATCCAACGGGGTTTGGGCCTAAGCCCATTGATCCCGATTCAATTAGGCCAAGTAGTTAGGCCTAGATGTTTGTTATTTTATTTTATTTCTATTTTATTTTTATTTTTGATATTTTATTATTTATTTTATTTTAGGATAATAAGATATTAGTTAAAAAAAAAGGGAAAATGCAAATCCTACCGTGCAAAGGCACTGGCAGAATTGCAATTGGTTTCAATCTTCTAGGATAATTCTTAGGCTTTCTAATAATGAGGAAATCCGATCAAATGAGGACTCTTAATTGATCAAAAATTCTTTTGATCTAGTCTTACAAATACATACACAGCCAGAATAAAGAGGACATAGAGAAAATAAGAGAGCAGAAGTCAGAAAACACGCAAGTAAAAAGGTGTAAAAAAAATTTCAAATATTTTTAAGTTTAGAAAACAAAAGGGGGTTTTTTGGAAGAAATCTAGGAAATCCCACATTTCTAGTAAATATTTGGAAAATTTTCAGTTTTCAATAAATTTTTTTATGCCAATTGAATTTTTCGACTAGTTTTTTGGCATTGATTGAATTTTTCGATGGAATTTCTAGAATTTGATAAAAGATTTCGACATCGATTGAATTTTTCGACGATCGTTTGGCGACCCAACCTAGATTTTGGCAACGTTTTCCAAAATTCGATGGAGATTCAACCAAAATTCATCCAGTTCTAAAAAGAGAATAAGAGAAAATAAGAGGGAAGAAAGGGAAGGGGAAAATGGAATCTGCTGAAAAGGCTGAGATTTTAGCCTTATATACGCTGCTAAAACGATGTTGTTTTGAAGTTTAATAAACTCTAGGATCCGCATGTTTTCTAGCGGGTGACCTAACTTGAATACAACCCACTTCGCCAACCCATGTCTCAACCTAGCCAAGCCAAGCTGAGCTGAGCTTTCGAACCGAGTCATCGAGGCATTTTCTGTCTCTGAAGCTGAGCCATTTCATTTATTTATTTATTTTTGTTTTTTATACTCTTTTTATTTTTTTTATGTGTTTGTTTTCTTAGTATTTTTGTATAATTTAAAAAAATAAATAAAAATAAAATAGATTTTGAGAATAAATATTAATTATCCAATGATGGAATTTGTAAAAATTTCAAATGGTAAATTTTTATAAAATTCTTAGGTAAGAAATTCTATCTAAATTTATCCCAAATGGTGGAATAATTTAGATAAAGTTTCAATAGCAATAATTAATATTTATTTTCCTACAGAAAGAATAAAAAAATAAAAAATAAAAATTTGGGTTGAAAATATTTTATAATTATCCAATGATGAGATTCTTATAAATTTCAAATGGTAAATTTCCAAAAAATCTCTAGCAGAGAAATTTTCTTTAAATTTGTCCCAAATGGTGGAATAATTTAAATGAATTTTAATAAAAATAATTGTTATATTATTTTCTTTCCAAAAAAAATAATTTCTAAATAGGCCCAAATGGTGAAAAATTTAGAAATTTCAAAAAAAAATATTTCTAAATTAACCAAAATGGTGAAAAATTTAGAAAAAAAAAAAAGAATTTCTAAATAGGCCCAAATAGTGGAGAATTTAGAAATTCAAAACAAGAAAATATTTCTAATTTGACCCAAATGATGGAATAATTAGATATATTTTCTACAAAAAAAATATAATAAATAAATCTATTTTCGATGACAGAGCCTCTTCAAGATATCAAATAAGTCTTGAATACTCTTGAGGTGAGGAAATATTTTTAAGAATTCTACCAAATTGATGAAATAATCTTATAAATTATTTTTAATATTTTAACATAAACATTTTAAGACCATTAGACTCAAGACCCTATGATAGATTTAAAATAATATGATACCATCCTTCAAATTGGCATGTGGGGGAGCTATAACCTTCATCATATATAACCAACTCCCGAACCTTATTCTGGTTAGTAGATCCGAACCTATTCTTTTAGGGACCCTAGTCAAGCTTAGGAGTTCCTTAAAATGATAGATTTCTTAGGTGGCCAATCACACATAGTTAAAAAAAATTGGTGGCAACTCCATTTTGTTAAATCTAGCTATAGATTTTTGGATCTATATGTTAAGATAGTTTGGCGACTCCACTAGGAAATTCATAGAGAGTCGAGCCATAAGTTTTGAATTTATCCTATCATTTGGTCTAATGGTTTTAATGATTCGTGTTTACTAACATTTTCCCTTTTTTGTCTTTTATTTGATTTTTGGGGCATGATAATTATATGTTCCTTCACACACACTATCACATGCATTTACATTACATGAGCTCTATACCCTGGTTTCATTCCTCTTAGGAGGGAGTAAAGTACCTACGCTCTTGTGAGATGATAATCTCTATAATGGCTAGTGAAATATTTACACTCAAATTGAATCCTTTCCGTTGGTAGCTTGTGATAGGTGAGGATTGGACTACCTTACTAGTCTGTGATGAACAATGATATAAGAAACAATTTGAGAACCTTTAGTGGTTAATATCACTTAACCCTGCATATAATCAACACCTAAGATGACCACCTTTAGGATAGAACCCTTCCTACCCAGTGATAGATGTAACCCAAAGTTAAAACACAAAAAGGAACAATTTATGATCTAACTCTTTTGTTTGTTTGACTTTGTGCATTTGCATTACCATATCATGCATCATTTTCATTGTCATATGTAACATTCTACATCTACATCATTTTTATTTCATCCATGAAAATGTACATTTCATTTATGCATTAACATACCAAACATAAAGCATAGCATAGCATTTCTTATCATAATTATGGTACTCAAGGTTCAAGGATAGCTCCACCAAGCAACCTCACTCACCAATACAATATAAGGGCTCGAGCCAGATAGATGAAACAAGAAAATTTCAATCATCTTAAGAAGATAAAGAAAGCCTAAGAAAAGCTAAAAGGGGAGTTGAATAAGATTTTGGAAGCTTTGAACAAATTAAACAAAGGAAAGGGTATAAAGAAAGCCAATAAGACCATCCTTTACAAAAGGTGGATGACCCACTATACCCACCTGATTTTAGGCCACATTAAGCCCAACCCACATAAGATCCACCATCATAGCAGTTTACCTATCCTGTAGAGTATACATATCTTAGAATGCCATCAACCTTAAACTCGAAGCAATATCAAAATTATGTAAATCTTATCTTTACTGAGAAGGCAATAAAATCAATAGCAGTTCCTAATTTGGATGACCTAAAAGAGAAAGAGAAGCTGAGGCCCAAGGAAAATGAGACTTTAGAAGCCTCAAAAGCTTAACAAAAGATAAACTTATTAGAAAAAAGGCTACGAATAGTAGAGGGCATTGGTTTTTATGGTTCAGTGGATGCTATTAGGCTCTATTTAGCCCTAGATATGATAATTCCTCTAAATTTAAAGTGTCAGAGTTTAAGAAGTATGATGGTACAAAGTTTTTGAAAACTCACATTACCATATACTGCTGAAAAATGGCTACCCATGCTAATAATGAGAAGCTATTGATACATGTATTCCAAGATAGCTTACGAGCTCTACTACTAGATGGTATGTCCAGCTAGATAGGATTCATATTTATTCTTGAAGAGATATGGCCCATGCCTTCATTAATTAGTACTGGTATATTATAGACTTGGCCCCTGATCATCTTTTTTTACAGAATATGAAAAAAAAATGACTTAATCATTCATAGAATATGCCCAGAGATTGAAGGACATGACCTCTCAAGTGTAGCCTCTATTACCTAAGAAAGAGACCACAATATTGTTCGTCAGCATTTTGAAATCTCTCTATTATGAAAAGATGATAAAGAATGCCACGAACAATTTCGTCGACATGATAATCTCAGGCAAAATCATTGAGAATACCATTAAAAATGGTAAGTTGAAAAGAGGGGAAACCAAGAAGACGTTAGAGAAGAAAGAGACTGAAGCTCAAGCCGTGAGCTTTAATAGATAGTTCAAGGGATATCAACCCTATCCACCACAAGGTTACTCTCCATATTATCCTATTATAAGCAATATCTCACCTTACCCTTACCAACCATATCCACAACTAGCTTACCCACAATCAGCCTTTTGAGTACTTGCATCATCTTCAAAGTCTAACAACTAAGTAAAAGGTTTAAAGAGATATCGAGATAACTAAGAAATGGCACATATTCATGATCTATGCTGAGTTATTCCCAGAACTGGTCAAGAACAACTTGGTGTCTCTAGTTATTCTAGAACCATTGAAGTCACTCTGTCCAAAGTGGTATGATGCTAATGCGATGTGCGATTATCATAATGGGAATGTAGGTCATTGTATTGGAACCCGCCCTATTTTTAAACATAAAGTGCAAATTTGATCTAGAAAGGCTTAGTGAGCTTCAACGAATCAAGGTGGCAAGATGTCAATAAAAATCCTTCACTGATTGCACAGGGCATAATTTTAATAAAGATGTTAAGGCTGGTTGGAAGCTACTTGTCATTCTAGATTTCTTTCATAGTAATGTTAGGAATTTTTTTTTGTAATAGGATTTCAGTTGTTATCATTTTAATAAAAAGGAATGATAATGCATTTCATTATATTTTCTCTTTCATTCAACCGTTGTTCCATGCTTTATTACCTTTCATAACTTTTCATTCCCATTCTCACATTTTAGATGGTGGATGTTTGATAATGATAGCAATAATTTTAAGATTTAATTTTAAAAATTCATTCACATCGATTTAAAAAGACTATTTGAGCAAAAGAAGCCAGCTACTAGTAGATGTGAAATTAATATGTCTTGAAGATATGTAATATTTTATAAAGATCTAGGAGTTTGTTTTTGTTCAATACATAATGTTCAAAGAAAGCATTCATCTTTTGGATGAAAAATGGTCATTTTTCTTTTACCATTCAAAAAATCATTCATTGCTACCTTTTTGAGCCTATCATGATTTTTTTTCTAAAGAACCCCAATCAAGGATCACCTTCCACACTAGGAGGTAATTTTTTAAAAAGAAAAAAGGTAAAAGATCATAAAAGGTCTCAAAGATAGAAAAAAGAAAGAAAAAAAAAAACAAGAAAATGAATGCCACACATGATTTAGGACAAAGTAAGGGGAATCTTTTTATGAAAAATGAGTGTGGACACCCTATTTAGTCCAGACCCAAACCCATTGGGCCTAATCAAATAGGATTTGGGTCTAAGCCCATTGGACCCGATTAGGATCCAATTAGCTGGCCCTAATGAGTTTTTATTTTTATTTTCATTATTTAATATATTTTTTTATTTTTTTATCTATTAATATTTTTATTATTTATCTGATTTTATTTTTATTATTATTTATCTATTTCTTTTATTTATCTATTTTTTTTGTTATCTATTAATATATTTATCTTTTTATTTTGATTAATTTTCGGTTAAGATTAGGATAAAAAATTGGAATGAATTTGGCTGTGATTTGGGAATTAGCAGAGTTGGGATTAGATTCAAAGATTGAATCCAAATCCCAGAAAGAGTTGGGATTGATCAAAAACTCTTTTAATCAATCCCTATAAATAGGTGCTAAAAGAACAAAAGAAAACACACTGAGAAACACAAACACAGAGAAGAAACAGAAACTAAAAAGGGGTTTTGATGTGTCAGAATCTCGAGCCAAGTCTCCAAGCTATTTTTCTTCCTCAAGTCGAGCCGAGCTGTGCCGTTAAGCTGAGCCGTTCCCAGGTTTTTTTATCGTTATTTATTTATTTATTTATTTATTATTATTATTATTAGATTAGAATTGTTTAATATTATTTTATTTTTATCTTTATATTACTTTTTTTTATTTTCATTTTTATTTTATTATTTTATTTTCTTTAAATAAAATTCAAAAAAAAATATTTGTGAGAAAAAGTTAAAAGTATCAATTTTCCTCGAAATTAAAGTTTTTTTTAGGGAAAAGTTGAAAGTATTAATTTTCCTTAAAAATAAATTTTCAAAAAAGGTTTTTTTGAGGAAAGTTAAAAGTATAAATTTTCCTCGAAACTAAAGTTTCCAAAAAATATTTTTGGGGAAAAGTTGAAAATATCAATTTTTCTTAAAATAAATTTTCAAAAAAGGTTTTGAGGAAAAGTTGAATGTATCAATTTTCCTCAAAATTAAAGTTTCTAAAAAATATTTTTAGGGAAAAGTTGAAAGTATCAATTTTCTTTAAGAATAAATTTCAAAAAAAAAAGGTTTTTTTTTTAGGAAAAGTTGAAAGTATCAATTTTCCTCGAAATTAAAGTTTTTAAAAAATATTTTGGGGAAAAGTTGAAAGTATCAATTTTTCATGTACAAAACCGATCATTTTTCTTTTTTTTTTATTTCTTTAGATTTTCTTTAATGTTAAATAATCTGACGACGGAGCCTCTGCAAGTGAAATAGTAGTTTCTTGCATACTCTTAAGGTGAGGGAATTTTTTCAATTTTTTGCTAAACGTATTAAAGTCAATTGAGAATAATTTCCAATAACTAAATACTTGATAAATTTTTAAGGATTATTAGATAACACAAAATTAAGCTGGTACCATCTTGTGATGGCCGTTGTGAGGGTGCTATAACCTTCCTCACATGTAATCGAACTCCCGAACCCTTTTCTGGTTAGTAGACCCAAACCTATTCTTTTAGGGACCCTTAAACTTAGGTGTTCCCTAAAAGGATAGATTCCTTATGTGGCCAATTGCACCTAGATAAAAAAGATTGGTGGTGACTTCTTAAGTCAATGTCTAGCGATAGATCCCCGGATCTAGACGTTATGACAACTTGGTGACTCCACTGGGAAACTCTGAGAGTCAAGCCAGCAAATAAATTATATTATCCAAAAGCCTATAAAATTGAACCTTTTTGTATAGATTTTTTATTCATTCATGTTTATTTACTTTATTAATTATGTCATTCATATGCATATGCATAACATGAGCTCTATACCCGAGCTTCGTCCTTCTAAGAGGGAGTAAGATACCTATTGCTTTCGTGAGATTTAATGCCTCCGTAGTGGCTAGCGAAATACTCCCATTTAAATTGAACCTTTTTTCGCTTGTAGCCTATAATGGGTGAGGATTAGGGTGCCTTACTAGTCTGTGATGGACAATGATGTAAAGAGCAATTTGGAAACCTTTAGACTTTAACCTTGAACCACATATAGTGAACCTTAGAAGTGCCTAAACCTAAGATAGAGCCCTTTCTACCCAATGATAGATATACCCTAAAATTAGGACACAAAAAGGGTATTTATCTAATCATTTTGATTGTCTGACTTTGTGTATCATTTTCATTATCATATGTAACATTATGCATCAGCATCACTTTCATTTCATCCATGAAACTAACTATGTTGTTTGTCTGATTTTATGCATCTGCATTATTTTCATGATCATGTTTTAACACAATCATTTGCATCCATTTCATATTAGATTTCATTCATGAAAATGTACATTTCATTCGTGCATCAAAGCATCATACATAAAGCATAACATAACATTTCTAATCATAATTGTGGTGCTAAAGGTTCAAGGATAGCTCCATCTAGCGAGAACCCTGTCCATTAATACAACACAAGAGCCAGAGCCAGACAAATGGAGCAGGAAAACTCTCACAGATTTGAAAAGCTAGAAAAAGCACAGGAAAAAATTGAGAATGAGTTAAGTAAAATTTTGGATGCTCTCAACAAATTAAATAAGGGGAAAAGAGTAGAAGAGAATATAAGCCAACAAGGCCCTGCATCGCAAGAAGTGACTAACCCCCTATATCCACCTGGTTTTGGTCCACCTCAAGCCCAGTCTACACAAAAGGTTCCACCACAACACTTCACATATCCTACATATCTTGGAATGCCATCAACTTCTAATCCAGAGCATTACCATAGCTATGTGAATCCTATCTTTACTGAAAAGGTAGTTGAACCAATTCAAATCCCTGATCTGGATGAACTGAAAGGAAAAGACAAGAAAAAGATAAAACTGGAAGCTCAGGAAAATTTTAAAATTAGTATGCTAGAACAAAGGCTACGGGCTGTGGAAGGAATTGGTTTCTATGGTTCAGTCGATGTTGCTGGGCTTTGCTTAGTCCCTGATGTGGTCATTCCTCCTAAGTTCAAAGTACCAAAATTTGAAAAATATAATGGCACAAAGTGCCCAAAAACTCATATTACCATGTATTGTCGAAAGATGACAGCCCATGCTCATGACGAAAAGTTACTAATGCATATTTTTCAAGATAGTCTAACTGGTTCTACTGTTAGGTGGTATATCCAGTTAGATAGAACTGGCATCCATTCTTAGAGTGACATGGCCCATGATTTTATTAGTCAATATCGACATATCATGGATTTGGCTCCTGATCGTTTGTCTTTACAAAACCTGAAGAAAAAGGCCAATGAGACTTTTAAAGAGTATGCCCAGAGGTGAAGGGATATTGCTTCTCAAGTACAGCCTTCTCTGACTGAGAAAAAAATAACAGTATTATTTGTCAGCACTTTGAAATCTCTCTATTATGAAAAGATGATAGGGAATGCAACAAATAATTTTGCCAACATGGTGATATCTGGAGAAATTATTGAAAGTGCCATAAAAAATGACAAGTTGAAAGGAGGAGAAACCAAGAAGGCATAAAAAAAAAAACTAAAACTCAAGCTGTGAGCTTTGATAGACAATAATTCAGAGGTTATCAACCCTATCTACCCTAAGGTTACTCTCCGTACTATCTTACTGTGAATAATACCTCATCTTACCCATACCAGCTAGTTCCATAACCATCTTATTCATCCACACACCGATTAATTTTTAGCCCTCAAGATCTTACATATAGCCTTAACATTCAAGCTCCTACAAGAACCTAAATTTGTCTTACTAACCCAGCAAGTGGTTCACGAGAACAACGGATTACTCGAGAAAAATATGTAATTGATCTAATCCTCATGACTTATATGGAGTTATATCAAAAACTCTATAATAGCCATTTGATTGTCCCCAGTCATGTGGAGCCACTTAAACCACCTTATCTTAAGTGGTATGATCCTACAGCCCACTGCGACTACCACTATGGAATTACTGGTCATTTTACTGAAAATTACACTACTTTAAAGCATAAGGTACAATGGTTGATCAACGATGGAATGGTAAGTTTTGATCAAGAAAAAGTAACAACACCTGATGTTAATGCTCTGAGTGACGATCAAGAACACATTAGTCAGAAAGGGTCCGGAGAGTCACAATGAATTGAGGGGCAAGATGTTAATAGAGATTTTTCACCTGATCGCATAGGGGGACAATTTTGAAGAATGAAGATAAGGCTGGTTGGAAGTTTTTTTTTTTGTCATTTTAGGATTTCTTTTCGAGTAATGTTAGATTTTTTTTTACAATATGACTTCACTTGTTATCATTTTAATAAAGGCAAGTTAATGATTTCATTACATTTTCTCTTTCACTCGATCATTACTCCATGCTCTGTTACCTTTCATAAATTTATATTCCCATTCTCAAATTTCAGATGATGAATATTTACACAATGATAACAATAATTTTGGGATTTAATTTTAAGAACTCATCCACATTAATATGAGAAGATGATTTGAGTAAAAAAGTAAGCTGAGATGAAATAGATATGTCTTAAAGATGTGCAATCTTTTATATAGGTTCATGAGCTTTGTTCAATAGATGATGTTCAAGAAAAGTATTCACAATTGAGATGAAAAATGGTCAACTTTCTTTTACCATTCGAAAAACCATTTATTGTTACCCCTTTGAGCCTATTATGATTTCTTTTTCTAAAGAACCCCAACCAAGGATCACCCTTTACACTGGGGGGCAATTTTTGAAAAAATATCACAAAAGGTCTCAAAAATGGAAAAAGAAAGAAAAAAAAAGAAAAAATAAATGCCATACATGACTTGGGGTAAAGTAATGAGAATCCTTTGTGTGAGGAAAGAAAAAAAGTAGTGAAATGATGTGGGGGTAAAATGTCAAGTTGCATCAAACGATCCTTTGGTCTTAAACCTTTTTAATATATGTTTTGAGCCTATTATATTCATTTCTTTTATGACCCCTCACCTTGACCTACATTACAACCTTGAAAAGTCTATTTGGATTAAGTATGAATCTCAACTTGAATGATCATATTTTAAGCGAAGGCATGCTCATGATGAAACAATGAAACCATGCTACATTGCTCTAAAGTTTGATGTGTGAAAAGATATCAACAATGGATGAAAAATGAAAAAATGAAAAGAAGATGATGGAAAAAAATTAAAAAATTAAAAAAGATTCAAATTGAAAACCTGAAAAGATGATTTAGGTAGAAAAAGATCTAGATCAAATGGTTCGCATAGATGGAAGATCAAAGACATCTGAAGATCCCTCAAAGATTGGGGTAAAGTTCGCCAAGCTCAAAATGACTTCAACAGTAAATGGAATGAGTTTTTGGAAAAAAATCTAGATTAATGTTGAGAATTGTCTTAATATTCATCGTTTGGACATACCATTCATCCCAATGACATGTATCCAATTTATTTTCTTTCCCATTTGTTTTATACCAAAATAGATCTTCATTGATTATCTTTACCATAATTCACCTTGTGTTCTCTTATTGTTACACCCCTAGAATGAATTGAGAAAATGCTTGATTGCATTGTATTTGTCAAGAATTGAAATGATGATGAATGAATGACAATGTGCATAAAAAAGTCTTGCATTCCTTTAAAGAGAAATCTAAGATGATGGTGGTAACAAAATGAAAAAATGGTAGAAACCTAAAAGAGATGATTTGGAAGGATATATGATGTGATCGAATGGAGAATATGATGATGGATTGGACAATAAAATGAAGATAGGGCAAATCTTGAAAATTGGTATAACCAAGTGATGAGTACAAGGATGAATTGGTCGATATGACTTGCAAGTTATGATTGAATGATGATGATAATCAATGGACAAATTTTGGAATGGTTAATGCTGAGACACCTATGAGTAATGACCCAGTGATGATGGATAAAACTTGTTCTGAAATTTTTTTTAGTCCATGAATGGTGGTCAAGTGATGATCGATTGATGAAACCTATTCCAAAGTATTGAAAAATTAAACAAGGAAGACATGCGAAATGGTGGAGTTTTGAGAGCCATATTGCCATAATTATTTAGAATTTTATTACATAGACGTCTGCATTACATGCATCATGGTGACATCGTCGCTTGAATAGTACATGCACATAATTTGATGAATTAAAATTTGTTTGGACATGTATGGCACTATGAGAATATAGGTTGTCGTATTTGCATCATTAAGAAGGCATTTGCATCTTTGGTCATAACATTCATTCATGCAAATTTTTGAGTCACTTGAAAAAAATTGTAAATATTTTTATGAGAATTTTTGAGAACTCAAATGAGAATTTTTTAGTTTCAAAATGAGAATCTTTGAGGAGTCAAACCCTAAAGTTCGTCAAATGT
Organism: Durio zibethinus; assembly: GCF_002303985.1. The sequence goes on along the minus strand of NW_019167871.1, from coordinate 6,411,155 downwards.
GAATCTTCGAACTAGAATGAAAAGTTTTAAACTTTTGGATGTGAATCTCTAAATTTTTTTTAATGAGAACCTTTGAACTTAGATGTGAAACTTTGAGTTTTATTGCTGAGCCTTTAAACTCAAATGAGAAGCTTGGAATTTTTGGATGGGAATCCCAAGCTTGCCAAATGCGAACCTTTTAAAAAGCCTTGAACTTTTGGATGTGAGCCTCTAAAATTCAAATGAGGATCTTTGATGCGAGTCTTGCAAGTTGCAAATGCAAATCTTGAGATCTTGCAAATTTGAATGAAACTAAAATTTTGATAATCAAATTTCAATAAATTCTTGCGAAGTTGGAAGGTTCTTGCGAATCTGAACCTCTAAATGTTGAACTCAAATTGTGAATTCTTGAGTTCCCATTACAAAATTCCTTCAGTCACGATCTATAACTCCTTTGAACATGATTGTTAAGGAGTAATTTATATTCCAAAGTCATGGTTGCCTCTATTTAGAGGAGCAATTTACTTTTCAAAGTCATGGTGCCTCTATTTAGAGGAGCAATTTACTTTCCAAAAGTTGAGGTGTCTCTGTTTAAAGGAGCAATTTACTTTTCAAAGTTGTGGTGCCTCTGTTTAGAGGAGCAATTTATTTTCCAAAAGATAAGCCTCTGATTAGAAAAGTCATTTACTTTTCAAAAGTCGTTGAGCCTCTGATTAGAGGAGCCATTTACTTTTCAAAGTTGTTGAGCCTCTGATTAGAGGAGCCATTTATTTTTCCAAAGTCATTGAGCCTCTAATTAGAGGAGCCATTTATTTTTCAAAAGTCGTTGAGCCTTTGATTAAAGGAGCTTTGTTTATGTTTCTCAAAGTCGTTAAGCCTCTGCTTAGAGGAACTTTGATCAAAATTTTAACAAAAAAAAAAACAAAACAAAATAAAAAAAACAAAAACAAAAAAAGTGTCAAGTTGAGTCTTGAATGGGTGTCTACGTCTTTGCACAATTTTTGCTTCGCAGAAAATGTGCAAAGAGAGGCAGCTGTAGACACCCTATTTAGTCCGGACCCAAACCCATTGGGCCTGGTCCAATAAGATTTAGGTCTAAGCTCATTGGACCCGATTTAGGATCCAATTAACTGGCCTCAATGAGTTTTTATTTTTATTTTCATTATTTAATATATATATTTTATTTTTTTATCTATTAATATTTTTATTATTTATCTGATTTTATTTTTTATTATTATTTATCTATTTCTTTTATTTATCTAATTTTTTTTTGTTATCTATTAATATATTTATCTTTTTATTTTGATTAATTTTTGGTTAAGATTAGGATAAAAAATTGGAATGAATTTGGCTGTGATTTGGGAATTGGCAGAGTTGAAGATTGAATCCAAATCCCAGAAAGAGTTGGGATTGATCAGAAACTCTTCTGATCAATCACGATAAATAGGTGCTGGAAGAACAGAAGAAAACACACTGAGAAACACAGACACAGAGAAGAAACAGAAGCTAAAAAAGGATTTTGGTGTGTTAGAAACCCGAGCCAAGTCTCCGAGTTGTTTTTTTTCCTCAAGTCGAGCCGAGCCGAACCGCTAAGCTGAGTCGTTCTCAAGTTTTTTTTTTGTTTTTTATTTATCTATTTATTATTATTATTATTATTAGATTAGAATTGTTTAATATTCTTTTATTTTTATCTCTATTTAATTTTTATCTTTATTTTACTTTTTTTTATTTTCTTTAAATAAAACTAAAAATATATATTTTTGAGGAAAAGTTGAAAGTATCAATTTTTTTCGAAATTAAAGTTTCCAAAAAATATTTTTAGGGAAAGGTTGAAAGTATTAATTTTCCTTAAAAATAAATTTTTAAAAAAGGTTTTTTGAGGAAAAGTTGAAAGTATCAATTTTCTTAAAAATAAATTTTCAAAAAAGGTTTTTTGAGGAAAAGTTGAAAGTATCAATTTTCTTTAAGAATAAATTTTTAAAAAAAAAAATTTTTTTGAGGAAAAATTGAAAGTATCAATTTTCCTCGAAATTAAAGTTTCTAAAAAATATTTTGGGGAGAAGTTGAAAGTATCAATTTTTTCTGTACAAAAGCGATCATTTTTCTTTTTTTTTTATTTCTTTAGATTTTTTTTAATGTTAAATAATCCGACGACAAAGCCTCTGCAAGTGAAACAGTAGTTTCTTAAATACTCTTGAGGTGAGGGAATTTTCTCAATTTTCTGCTAAAAGTATTAGAGTCAATTGAGAATAATTTCCAATAACTAATTACTTGGTAAATTTTTAAGACTTATTGGATAACACAAAATTAAGCTGGTACCATCTTTTGATGGGCGTGGTGAGGGTACTATAACCTTCCTCACACGTAATCGAACTCCCGAACCCTGTTTTGGTTGGTAGACCTGAACCTATTCTTTTAAGGACCTTTAAACTTAGGTGTTCCCTAAAAAGATAGATTCCTTAGGTGGCCAATCGCACCTAGATAAAAAAGATTGGTGGTGACTCCTAAGTCAATGTCTAGCGATAGATCTCCGGATCTAGACGTTATGACAATGAGATCAATGAAAAAGGAAAAAGTAGTGAAATAATGCGAAATGGGGTAAAATGCCAAGTTACATTAAATAATAATGATCTTTTAGTTCTGAACCCTTTAAACACATGTTTTGAGCCTATTTTATCCATTTCTTTCATTACCCCTCACCATGGCCTACATTACAATCTTAAAAAGTCTATTTGGATTAAGTGTGAATGCTCGACCTAAATGATCATATGTTGGGCGAAGGCATGCTCATGATAGAATAATGGAATCATGCTATATTACTCTAGAGATTAGTGTGTGAGAGATATCAACAATGGATAAAAAAAGAGGAAAAAAAGAAAAATAGATGGAAAAAAAAGAAAAAAAAATGAGAAAAAGAGAAAAAAGAAGACTCAAATTGAAAACCCCGAAAGGGCGATTTGGGTAGACAAATCTTTGAGCTAAAAGTTGGATGAGCAGTTCAAATATATAGAAAATCAAAGCATCTTTCAAAGCTGGGGCAAAGTTCACTAAGCTCAAAATGACTTTGACAATCAATGAAATGAGTTTTTGAAAAAGAATCCTAGATTAATATTCAGAATTGTTTGAATATTCATTGTTTGGATATACCATTCATTCCAATGACATGCATTCAACTTGTTTCTTTCTCTATTTTTTTTGCACCAGACTCATCCTCATTAATTACCTTTCTCCCAATTCACCCAGTGCTCTTTTATTCTCACATCTCTAGCATAAATCAAGAAAATGTATGATTGCATTATATTTATCATGAATTGAGATAATGATGAATGAATGATAATATGCATAAAAGATTCTTGCATTCTTTTGAAACAAAATCTAGGATGATAGGAGGAAAAAATGAATGATGAAGAGATGGCAAAAACTTGAAAAGATGATTTAAGAAGAAACATGGTGTGACCAACTAATGAATATGATGATGGATTGGTTGACATAATTTGTGAGATATGGTCAAATGATGAAAATGATGTGAGGCAATGGATGAAACTTGTTTTGGAATGGCTAGTGCTAAGAAGCCTGTGAATGGTGATCAAACGATGAAAATAATGTGGATCAATAGACAGAATTTGTTTCGAAACAGCTATAATTGAGAAATCTATGAGTGATGACCAAGTGATGAATATAAGGATGAATTGGTCGACATAACTTATGAGTTGTGATCGAATGATATTGTTAGTGCTGAAAGGCCTATGAATTGTAGTCAGGTATCAATTGACGAAACTTGTTTTAAATGGTTAATGTTGAGAAGTTAGAAAAGAAAGATGAGAGATGGTGGGGTATTGAGAACCATATTACCACAATTAATTAGAATTTCATGACATGGACATCCGTATTACATTTGCATTATTGTTTGTAGAATATTTGAAACTTTGGTTTGGCTATGCACTTGCATTATGCATTAAACATTTGACTCATGGTTGAAAATATGACATTTGTAGTATTGTAAGGAGCTAGATTGTTGCATTTGCATCATTAAGAAAGCATTTGCATAATTGATCATGACATCCATTACATATAAAATTTTGATTTTGATTAAAGTCATCTAGAAAAGGCAATATCTTTAACAAGTTGTAAGAGAATCTAAATAAATGAACTAGCATGAATCAAACTTTAATGGATCTTCAAATGAAATCAATGCTTTGAGAATCTTTAAATGAAAATCTTTAAGACGTTTTTCAGAATTGAAATCTTGAGTTTTAAATGAGAATCTTTAAGATGTTTTCAAATGAAAATCCTTGAAATGTGAAACTCTAAAGTTCGTCGGATGTGAATTTTCAAATTAGAATGAAAAGTTTTAAACTGTTGGATATGAATCTCTAAAATTCAAACGAAAGCTTTGAACTCAACTTTTGGATGCAAATCTCTAAGATTTGAAACTTTAAGATTTCTTGAAGGTGAACCTTTGAACTTGAATGAGAATCTCCAAAATTCGAACTTCTAAATGAGAATCTCCAAAATTCGAATAAGAATCTTTAAATGTTGGTGCAAATCTTACAATTTACAAATACGAATCTTGAGATTTTACAAATCAAACTCTTGTGAAACTGAAATTTTGATAATCAAATTTCAGTGAATTATTGCAAATCTGAACCTTTGATTTTTGAACTCAAATTGTGAATCCTTGAGTTTCCATTACAAATTTTAGATCTGACCTATGACTCCTCTGGACATGATTGTCAATGAGCATTTTATTTTTCTCAAAGTCATTTAGCTTCTATTTAGAGGAGCTTTGTTTAATTAAAAAACAATAATAATAGAAGTGTTGGGTTGAGTTTTGATTAGGTGTCTACGTCTTTGCATAATTCTTGTTTCATAAAAAATGTGCAAAGAGGAGTAGCTATAGACACCCTAATTGGTCCGAGCCCAAACCCATTGGGCCTTATCCAACGGGGTTTGGGCTTAAGCCCATTGGGCCCGATTCAATTGGGCCAAGTAGTTAGGCCTAGATGTTTGTTATTTTATTTTATTTTTATTCTTATTCTTTTTTTATTATTTATTTTATTTTAGGATAATAGGATATTAGTTAAAAAAAAGTGAAAATGCAAATCCTGTCGTGCAAAGACACTGGCAGAATTGCAATTGGTTTAATTTTCTAGGATAATTCTCAAGCTTTCTAGTAATGAGAAAATCTGATCAAAAACTCTTCTAATGTGGTCTTATAAATACATACACGGCTAGAATAAAAAGGACACAGAGAAAATAAGAAAGTAGGAGTCAAAAAACACAGCAAGCAAAAAGTTGTAAAAATAATTTTTAAGATTTTTGGGTTTAGAAAACAAAATGGGGTTTTTTGGAAGAAATATAGAAAATCCCAGATTTTTAGAAATTTTTTGAAAAAATTCTAGTTTTCGGTGAATTTTTCAGTCCCAGTTGAATTTTTCGCTGAGTTTTTTGGCATCGATTGAATTTTTCGATGGGATTTCCAAAATTCGATAAAAGATTCTAGCATCGATTGAATTTTTTGACGACCGTTTGGAGACTCAACCTAGATTCTGGTGATATTTTTCAGAATCCAATGAAGATTCAACCAAAATTCATCTGGTTTTAAAGAGAAATGAGAGAAAAAAAATGGGAAGAGAGAGAAAAGAAAAATGGAATCTGTTGAAAAGGCTAAGATTTTAGCCTTATATATGCTGCTAAAACGATGTCGTTTTGAAGTTTAATAAACTCTAGGATCCGTGCGTTTTCTAACGGGCAACCCGATCCGAGCGCAACCCGCTTCGCCAACCTGTGCCCCAACCTAACCAAGCCGAGCTAACTGAGGTCCCGAGTCAAGTCGTCGAGCCGTTTTCTGTCTCTGAAGTCGAGCAACGCTGAACCGTTAAATTGAGCCGTTTCTTTTTTTTTGTTATTTTTTTGTACTCTTTTTATTTTTTTAGTATTTTTGTATAATTTAAAAAAATAAAAATAAAATAGATTTTAAGAATAAATATTAATTATTCAATGATGGAATTTGTAAAAATTTCAAATGGTAAATTTTTATAAAATTCTTAGGTAAGAAATTCTATCTAAATTTGTCCCAAATGGTGGAATAATTTAGATAAAGTTTCAATAACAATAATTAATATTTATTTTCAAACAGAAAGAATAAAAAAATAAAAAATAAAAATTTAGGTTGAAAATATTTGATAATTATCCAATGATGAGATTCTTAGAAATTTCAAATGGTAAATTTTTAAGAAATCTCTATGTGAGAAATTTTCTTTAAATTTGTCTCAAATGGTGGAATAATTTAAATGAAATTTCTATAAAAATAATTGTAATATTATTTTCTTTCCAAAAAAAAAAAGAATTTCTAAATAAGCCCAAATAATGAAAAATTTAGAAATTTCAAAAAAAAAATTTCTAAATTAACCCAAATTGTGAAAAATTTAGAAATAAAAAAAATAAAAAAAATTCTAAATAGGCTCAAATGGTGGAAAACTTAGAAATTCAAAACAAGGAAATATTTTTAATTTGGCTAAAATGGTGAAATAATTAGATATATTTTCGATAAAAAAATGTAATAAAGAAACCTCTTTCGACGACAGAGCCTCTTCAAGATATCAAATAAGATTCTTGAATATTCTTGAGGTGTGAAAATATTTTTAAGAATTCTACCAGATTTATGGAAGAATCTTATAAATTATTTTTAATATTTTAACATAAACATTTTAAGACCATTAAACTCAAGACCCTATGATAAATTTAAAATAATATGGTATCATCATTCGGATGGGCATGTGGGGGTGCTATAACCTTCCTCAAATGTAACCGACTCTCTAACCTTGTTCTAGTAAGTAAATTCGAACCTATTCTTTTAGGAACCTTTAATCAAGCTTAGGAGCTCCTTAAAAGGATAGATTCCTTAGGTGGCCATTCACATCTAGTTAAAAACAATTAGTGGCAACTCCATTTTATTAAATCTAGCTATAGATTTTTGGATCTATATTTATGACATTATTGAATGATAATATTTTTGCATGATATTTTATATTTACATGATCATTATTATTGCATGATAATTAATATATTTACATGACATTCTTATATGAATATTTTAGTATAATTTAGGCATGATATTATTACATGATATTTATAATATATTTGTATTATAATTTTTGTATGGTATGATTTAATATTTATTGCATAATTACATGATTACTTGATATTTTGATAAAATTTTTATATCACCATATTTTGTAAATAAATAAAATGATTGAAATTGATTTATTTATATGATAAAACCATCTTTAATGAAGCTTAGGTAAAATAACATATAATTAACTGGATACTAAATTTTGATGTAAAAGGGTACTAATACATTTCTTACATGTAACCAATCTCTCAAACCCTAATTTTGATGATGTAGATCAGAACATATTATTTTTAGAGATCCTTAGTTTACATTTAGGACAACCTTAGAAAAGATAGATTTACATATATGACCAATCACATGTAAATAAAAAAAATAATGATGACTCCATAATTTTTGTATCTAATGGATAAGTTCTCTTAACTTAAATATTATGAAAATATTAATAAATAATATTTTTATTTAATTTTACTTAAAAAATTAAAATATTAATTTAAAGTCTTTTAATATTTTAATTTTAAATACTTTTATAATTTTACTTAAATAAAACTTTAAATATAATATTTTAAACTCAAATTTGATTTGATTCGACTTAAAATATTATTATATTATTAATTAAAAAATTAAAATGTTAACATTAAAAGTCTCTTGATATTTTAATTTTAAATATTTTAATTTTGTATATTATTAAATATAAATATTTTAATATTTCAATAATAAATAGGATTATATCATTATTTTAATAATAATTACTAAAATATATAATAATATTTTTATTATTTTAATAATTAATGTTAAATAATATAATAATATTTTTAAAATCTTATTTTTTAGTTTAAAATATATAATTTTATATTTTTATTATGGTATTTATATTACAATTTTAATAATAAATATAAATAAAAAAGATTTTTATTATAATTTAATAATAGATACTTTCAATATAAAACATAAATAGTTTAATAGTATAAATATTTTAATAATATATATTACTATTTTAATTTTAATAAAAATAATATTTTAAGAATAATAATACTATTTTTAAATATTTTAAAATATTAATATAAAGAATAATAAATATTTTATATTAATATAATATTTTAATATTAAATATTATTATCAAAATATAATTATTCTTAAATATTAATAATTTTTATAATAATATTTTTTATTAACTCATTCAAATTATAAAAAATTTATTTTTACAAAAATACAAATATATTTTTAAAAATATCTTTTTAAAATCAATTTTAGCAAAATAAACGTAAACATAATTACAAGTAAAAATCCATTGTCAACCACCACCGACCGCTGACAGCCTGGCCCCGCCGGCCCTGGGTTCAAAAATACAATGGACAGACAAACACGTCAGCAACGTAAAAATAAAGAAATTTAAAATTGGGCCTACCAATTCCATCATTCATCCATTTATTTTCTATTTAAAGAAAAATTATGTAAAGCAATTCTGCACTTACAACCGCCTGTTTCTGTAAAAAAATCATTCCAAAGTTATCTCCCCTCCGTTCTCATCCTCCGTTCTGTCATTTTCATTTTGTATTACTACTATATTTCATTTAAAAAACAAAAAGAAGCAAAAGAGGGAAACAGGTCATTCCCATAACACCGAAGGATTTATATGCAACTGTCTGTTTCTCAGATTTCTTTTTCTGTCGGACTCTCTCCCTCATCCTTCCTTTAATGCAGCAGATCTAGGTTTCTTTCATGCTCTATTTTCTATATTCATTTTTCTTATCTCATTTGCTTGTTGGGCATATCTGCAGTTGAAGCAGCTCCGCTCCCACATTTGATTCTCTACCGTTTTCAGTCGGCAATTTTAAGTGCCAATGAGCTAGGACGAGGATTCAATACATATATGTGATCGATTAAGTAGATCTGGATCACAGTTGACAAACAAAATCTGGGTCACAGTTGACAAAAAAAATTCTAAAGGAAAAAAAAATGAGTGACAACCACAAGTTTCAGCTGGGGACAATAGGTGCTTTGAGTTTATCGGTGGTCTCCTCGGTGTCCATTGTTATTTGCAACAAGGCTCTTATCAGCACTCTCGGCTTCACCTTTGGTGAGTTTGAATCAACCTCTTCTTTATCTCTATCACTTAATTCTCCGATTGCTGGATTCTTTTTTTCACATGGATTCCCTAATTTTTAGGATATCTTATTGCTTTTGATCCTTCACCAGAATTGGGCACCTCCCTTTTTTCCTCTAGAATTTTGGATTTCGGATGCCGTCAAAAATAATGTCTTTATTTTCTTTCTTGTCTGATTTATTTATTCTATCAACTATGCGACCCGATCACTATAACTAGAGATGGTTTTAGTTTTCTACTGATAAGATTAAGATGCTGAATATATATTCTAAGCAAAATTGTCATTTTGTCTCAAAATTACAAGTTGAATGGACTGTCAATTGCTGTCTTTTTTGTTAATGCGGAAATTATGAATTGATCTGCTTCTTTACATGCAACATTAGAATGCATGCTCTAGAAATATCAATCCCTTGAAAAGGAAGTTAGGAGATGGTAAGTTATTAGAATCAGAATCTATTTAAGTACAAAAATGATCAAGGAGGGATTACTGTCAATTACTATTTGTAAGCATCAATTGAGGGCACATCAGATTGGTGCTCATATGAGTGCCTGTCTAAGTGATCAAATGAATTCACAATTGATTAAGAGAAACAATCTTGGCTTCCATCCCGTGCCTCATTTGTTGCGAGTTATTTGTTGCAGATATATAACATAATATATGAGCCAACTGATTTTTTATTTGAAATACTTTTAACATTATATGTTCAAAAAGAATAGTTTAGTTAGCTCCAAGAGTTTATAAGGTTTATGTGGCAACTTAACCTATTTAATTGTTTTGATCTCATTATATACTTATTTTTCTTTTAGATTTTAACTTCTTGTCAGTGATAGACTCTTCAGGGTATCTAATCTTTATATGGTGGTTCCATGCAATTATTGCTACATCATTTTAGTTACAATTTGATGATTGATGTTCTCATTTCCTCATTGTCATAAGAAGAAAATTTTTTCTCAAAGTGTGAGATGCAAGCTAATAGTTTATTATAATAAATGTGATTAACTGGAAAAAGCATCATAAAAATGTCACATCTTTGCTTGCATGCTATTACTTGATTATTTATGCTAATTTATTGTCTGGGTTCTGCAGCCACAACTTTGACAAGCTGGCATCTCCTAGTCACTTTTTGTTCTCTTCATGTAGCCTTATGGATGAAATTATTTGAGCACAAGCCTTTTGATGCCAGAGCTGTCATGGGATTTGGTATATTAAATGGGATATCCATTGGGCTTTTGAATCTTAGTTTGGGTTTCAATTCTGTTGGTTTCTACCAGGTAAATTTCTATTTTCCAGTCATTACCCCCTTGAATCATATGTAAGTCATGTCCAAGTTTCGGCTGATTCCAACGGAATTCATACAGAATGATACTTTGTTCTTACAGCATGTTGGGATATGGAATCTGTTAGTAGTTAGTACTATTCCAGTTCAAAGTTTAGCCCTTCTTGGTATCTTTTACAAGAAGATTAGGAGCATCAGAACCTGAAAATTTGTGTCCTTTTGTTCTGTATTTTAGATGACAAAACTGGCAATTATCCCTTGCACTGTTCTTTTGGAGACACTTTTCTTCAGGAAGAAATTCAGGTCAGTTATGAGCATGCTTGTTTCTTCCTATGACTGATGTTCTTTCATGTTCTTGTAATTTTGGTCTCTCACAACTGTGGTTTCTTGAAATTAATCTTAGTAATATATTATTTTAGAGGTTTAGAAATTGCATTGATTAGCTTAGGGGCCATTTTCTGGTGTTGACTAGGAGTGTAAATGATACATTAGTACTCGTAAGCTACTCGGGTTTGATTCGAATAAAACTCGAATTCGGCTTGATTATTATCCAGTCGAGCTCGAACTCGATTAACTCGACTCATCAATCGAGCTGAGTTCGAGTATTATTATACCCAGCTCGAGTAGCTCACAAGCCTAATCGAGCTTTTATATTTAAATATATTTTTATTATTTTAATTAATAAAATATCTCAAACTCGAGTTCGAGCTCAAGTACAAATAATTCGAGCTTATTTTTACATATTAATCAAGCCTAATCGAGTGAGCTCGAGTGAGCTCAATTTCTATCTTAAGTCAAGCTCGAACTAAAAAATTAAAACTCAATCGAATTTGAGCCGAGTTTCGAGCCTCAAATTTTGAATCGAGCTCAAGCTCGAGCTTGATATTGTATCGGCTCAAATTCGATCAATTACACCCTTAGTGCTGACATGCTCACAAGAAAGAATTGAAAGCCTTGATCGTGACTGTTTTCTGCTAAATGCTAAAAGGTAGGATAAAATCATAATTCCTCCTCTTTCTATCAGAGGATGATGAGGACCTTCCGTGCTTATAGACACTTGAAATTCTAGTTTGGGATTATTTTATTCATCTGCTAAAATCCAAAATTTCTTTCTTGGATTCTATCTAAACTCCTTTTGGTCAAAGAACTCTTTAATTGTTTTATTTTGTAATTTGCTAGTGGGTTTAGGTTTTATTTGCAGTTTATTCCTGCTATTATTTGGAAGTATTAATTTATTTGTTATGGCTTTGTTTTGATACATTTATATGCTATTGCAGTAGGAATATCCAGCTTTCATTGGCCATTCTACTTCTGGGTGTTGGAATTGCAACTGTAACTGATCTTCAGCTGAATCTCCTGGGTTCTATCCTTTCTCTGCTGGCGGTTGTTACTACTTGCGTCGCTCAAATTGTATCCTTGGCTAGAGTGATATTTGCTATTTCTTTTCATGTTTTATTTCTCTCATTTATTTGGATGTCTTGAAACAACGAATGAACTGTTAAATTTGTGCTGCATCAATAGGTTTTTCTTTCTCTAAGTACAAAACTCTTTCAGTTGTTTAAGTTCTTAACTCATTCCTCTTAGATGACTAATACCATTCAGAAGAAGTTCAAAGTATCTTCAACCCAACTTCTCTACCAGTCTTGCCCTTATCAGGCAATAACGTTGTTCGTCATTGGCCCATTCCTGGACGGGCTTTTGACTAACCACAATGTTTTTGCTTTCAAGTATACCCCTCAAGTGCTGGTAAGAATGGAATCATTGCTGAAAAATTCCAAATAACCCCATCCCCCTGAATAAACAAAAAAAATTAAAAAAAATGAAATAGAGAAAATTTAGTAGTACTATAATTTTCTTGTATTTGCTTGCTTCTAATTGTTTTAATGTGCAATTATTGTTGCAGTTCTTCATTGTTCTGTCCTGCCTGATATCCGTCTCTGTTAACTTTAGCACATTTCTGGTAATTGGAAAGACATCTCCTGTCACATATCAGGTCCTGGGACATCTGAAAACATGCCTTGTTTTGGCCTTTGGTTATGTTTTACTTCATGATCCATTTAGCTGGCGCAACATTTTGGGAATCTTGATTGCAGTAGTTGGAATGGTCCTTTATTCATATTATTGCACCGTTGAGAGCCAGCAGCAGAAGGCTAGTGAAGTATCAGCACAGTTGCCACAGGTAGTTCTTTGTGTCCGTTTGTGTTGTTTTAATGAACTCGCCAAACAAATTGTTATATGTGATCCTTGTTTTTCTGACATCTAGGAATGTTTGCTGACCTATTTTCCTCTTTCTTGAATGATGCAGGTTAAGGAAAGTGAATCTGACCCTCTGATAAGTGTGGACAATGGAAGTGGGATGTTGAGTGATGGTGTTGTTCCAAAATCTCCTGTATGGAATTCGAACAAGGACCTGCATGCGTAAATTCTTCCAAAATGTTATATTAATTCGTCCTAGACGAAAAATTAGTAATCAGAACTGTTCCAGCGATGAAGATGTTGCTGGTAAGTGTGGCTCACAGCTACAGTAGGCGTTATTTTGGAGATCATTTCTACAGAATGTTAGTTTAAAGGGTGGAAGGAAATACGCAATGACGTAGCAGTTTTGATTGATAGTTGTGTATCAGGATTCAGGCGTGGGAATGGAATGCAAACCAGAATTGGATTTGTTAAATGCTTAATGTTCCCAGACACCTAACATTTTTCCTAGCAGTTATTTCTGTTTAGAAATATTCTAATATTTTTAAGAAAGGAAGGCGTATTCTCATTCTCATTTTCATCTAGTATTCGATATTATTTTTAAGATTAGTATGTTAATGTAATAATCAAAGTAGTCTTATTATTAAGGTATTGAAATTACTTTATCTAGTCAATAATTATTTATTTATAGGAATTAAATATCATTGTGATTACTAAAATTTAAATATTATTTTATTTAAAAGTATAAAAATAATAATTTGTAAAATCTATTAATATTTTGTTTATTTTATAATAAAGTATGATTAAATTATTAAATTAATAAATATATTTATTTCTTAGGTAAATTAATTTTTATAATATAAATTATGTAAACAAATATTCAAATTAAAAAATAAAAATAATCTATTAAAGTCATTATAAAAAATTATATTATAAATAAAATATTTAAAAAGTAAAAAATATACAAATTATTTTTAAATTTGTTATGAATATTAATTTAAAAATATAAAATAATTACAATTTTAAGAAAAAATAAGTTTTTAACATATAAATGAGTAATATAAAATAATTATAATTTTAAGAAAAAAATAAAATTTTAATTTACACATTAAATGAATAATATTGACTATTATTAAATTTATATATCATTTTATTTTGATGATAAAATTTTTTTATTTTTTTGAATATAAAAAATATCGTCACTTAAAATATCTAATCACTTTTGGTGATTTAAAATTACTATCATATAAAATCATAAAATACTTATCAAACATAATAATCCAATCATTATAATTTTTGTATATTCAAACACTAAATTATTAATTTGTATATTCAAAATGTATCTTGGACTAGGTTACTCTCTAAGGGCCAGTTTGGATCTCACCGTAATTTCAATGCGATGAGATTTTTGCCTTCAAATGAAATCAATTGCATTGGTCACTATGTTTGAAAATCGTGGCTTCGTTGCGGTGACAGCCATTCCAATAAATAGAAGCAATTATTTTGGCTTGACTCATTAGATCTTCAATGGTAAATAATTTTGTGTTGAGAAGAATGACTCCTTTTATTTTTTATTTTAATTTTTTATTTAAAACTGTGAAATAATTTTATTATTTTTTATATAAATTATTGTTTATCATAAAAATAGTTTAAAAATTATTTATTTATTTTATAAATATTAAATTACTTAAAATTTTTATTATATATAAAATTTAATCTAATATATTTAATGATCATTTTTTTTTTCATCATAATTCAATTCACTATTGTATATATAATCAAATACATTTTTCATTATTGATTTTAACCCTACCGTTGTAATAATTAATTTTTACTTTCCTCACTATTTTTAATTTAACCGAATCTAATCTCATTGCCATACAAATCCACGTAAGTGTTAGCGAAGTAAAGGATGGTAAAACAACCTATTGCCTTGGAATTGCTCTTTCAGTGTGGCGTCTCTGTGTATCAACCCTAAACCCTGAATGAATAGGCAATTAATACATATCAGAGATCAGAATGAGGGGCTAAAATAACAAATAGCCTTATGGCCCTCGTATCCACTATCCAATTCCATATGTGAATATCAAGTATAATATTAGTATCTTGTGGATAGTTTTTAGGGTGAACACCCTTTCCATAATTATACTCGAAGGTCACAGTACAGAAGACGAATTCCTCCTAGATAAACTGCTAGAAATGGTCGTATGCCAATAAGAGCTAAATCACGTGATGAATCATCAACTTCTGAGTTAGAGGAAAGTGATGTAGAAGAAGATTCCAAGAACGATGAAACAACTACATTAAATAATTAATGAGGAAACGTCCAGTGGTTTTGGTGAACCTCTGGCTTACTCTTGTGACAGTCAGGGTAATGGTTTGAAGGATCAAAGTTCCAACATGGTTCGAGCAAGATGGCTATATGAACCTGACAAGAGAGACAGAATAACAGCTTCCCACTTTAGGAAAATTTTTCGCTGTTCTTGTTAAAGGTTGGAGAATTCAATGGGATTTGATTACTTTGAAATTTCCATATGGAGGGAGTCTTTCATGTTACATCAGGCAAACCTTTTGAAATCATTAAAGTAGGAAGCACATGTATGTTCTATTTCCCATTTTTATTTCTGCAGTATCTTTTCGAAAACCAGTTAATCTTATTTTGCTCAAGTTTTTAAAACTGTTAGTTGCCATCATTTAGTTGCTTTATTGTGTTGGAGAAGAAATTTAAAGAAGAAAAATTTAGGTTGGCATGCATCATTTTTTGTGAGCTATTTGACAAGGTTTATAACATTAAACACTTTATATTGCACCAGATCCACAAAATGGTTGGTACTGCTGTGGCTGTGAAGAGCAAGTTGCTCCCAAGAGATATTCTAATGTTATCACTAACCAAGTTCTCATGGATTGTCTTATCGCTTGCTGCACCTGAAGTTCTAATTTTGAGGGGAACACATTCACATTGAGAAAGATGCCTGGTAATATAATAACAAGACCTGAAATGCTGACATTGGTTGAATCAGAAGAAATCCTCAAGGCAGTTAACAAGTTCTACACATCTGTAATGTTGCCACAAGTTTCAAAATTCTTGGACCCTTCCAACCTGGAAAGAATGGGTTGAAATTTAGATGCCAGCACAAGCATTCCCGACGCACAGTTGAATGAAGTCAGTAATGCCTGGAAGCTGTGGAAGGAAAAGTTGCAGATTAATCGAACAACTTCTGCATCAGCAGTGGGCAGATAAAGCAATGTGAAATGTTCATATAATTGATCGTGAAGTTGTTTTCTAAGCTGACCATATTTCAAACCTGGAAGCCTTCAAGTATTAGGAGGAAGCATTGCAATTTGTAGTGCATATATGTAGGTTCTACTATACAAAATTGAATTAGCGGGAAAATATTGGCAAAATGACAAGCAATGGAATGCACAAACATTGGTTTAAATATATTAACGATTGAAAAGAAAAATATATGAATTAAAACATCTTTCTGTCTCAAATATGACTTCACTTACCCTGAAGCCTTGTCTGTAAGCACTAAAAAGAGCAAATGTGATTTAAACTTTTTCAATGCTCTCAACTTTTGGCACCTCAAACATTTTGAACCTGATATGCTGAGCTACACTGTTAATTTTCTTGGTTGATTTCAGCAGCCTTACGTGTTTATATTTGAGGACAACGGTGCAACAATTTGTTGGTATGTTATATTCATTCTTTTAGTATCTTGTTTTGCTACGAAGGTGCTTGTTTTTGTTGATCCTCCCATATTCCATTGAGATATCAAGGCCAGCAACATACTACTGGATTCAAGGTTCACTGCAACAGTTGCTGATTTTGGACTATCAAGATTTGCCCCAGTTCCAGATGTAGAAAGGGCAGTACCTGCTCATGTATCTACAGCTGTAAAGTGGACTCCAGTAAGTCTCATATTGAAAATTTCAGAGAAATAATGAAACTAATAAGCTGTAGCTTGATAAGAGACCTGATTTTGATTTTACTTCTCTCTCTCTTTTTTATTTGGTACAATTCCTCTTTTTCCTGATCATATCACCGGTCTTCTAGATTGAAACACTAATGTTCCAGAACCTATGAGTCCTTATGTTATAATGTCAGCATTTGAACAAGCTATCATGGCAAAATGAAAGTTTTGGAAATGTTAATAATACAAAATATTCATAAGGCAAGCCAGAATTTGGTTTAATATGATGAAAAAAACCTCCTTTATACATAACTTTAAAGAGGTGCACGGGAAATATGCTATAAGATTGAATTCAAAATAGGTAAAATTGACTTGCACTATCTCATGGAAGATGTAATAATCAGGATATGGTTATACATATATATATATATATATATATATATATTTGTTTATTTATTTATAACATCTCTATTTCTAATATTTGTTTTCTCTTAGGAGGGTTACCTCGACCCCCAGTATTTTCTAACACATATGTTGACAGACAAGAGTGATGTTTATAGCCTAATCAGCTTTACTGTTGTATTTCTAGAGCTTGACTGGGATGCAACCGATCTCACATGGCACAAACATTGTTAGAGAGGTAATTTTCTATCCGCATCTTTTCTTTGAAATTCGGATTTTGATTGCAGTGGCATCCTCCACTTCACATGGGAAATATTAGGTTGAAAATGAAAGTTATTAGATTATAACAAAAAATGAGATGTAGGCTTTATTTCCGCTGAAATGAAGAGAGAGTAGAGAAAAGAGAAAAAGAGCAGTACTTCTGTTTTTCTCCTTAGGGAAGTGGTTGGGTGCTTAGCGAAAATTTACAATTTGTCTCATTTGACATTCTAACCCCGTCGGTCTATAAAATGGCCACTGCGTGTTGAGTTGAGCAATGGCCCATATCGTGGGAGACGATGATCTTGATATTTAAGCCCGGAGCAGCTCACCCCGGCTGTTCTACTTTTTGGGCCGATTCCATCTTTTATATGATAACTTGAAATAGATTCGTGCGTTTCTGCAAGATAAATTTTTTATTTATAATAAATAATATTCATGATAGATTTAATAAATTAGTGAGTATAGTTTATTTATAATTTTTTAAAAAAAGCAACGATTAACGAAAATTTATCAATTAATTTATATATAACTTAAAGCATGGCAATCCATTGACTTTGGGTAGGCAGTCGATTTCTCTTTTGTTAAGCTTTGTTTGTATCTTTATATAATGCACGGCAGTCAACCGCTTTAGCAAAGGCAGTCGACTGAGACAAATACATGGCAATCAACTATTCTTGCTAAGACAATCGACTACTCTGACGGTATTCTTTCTTACATTGATTCTTTTAAGTCTAGAATCAATCATTTCGACTATGAAACATTATTTTATAACATGTTTAATATACAAGATTATGAATATGATAATATAAAATAATATTATAAATATAATTAGATTAAATAATATATACTTTTTATTTAATGTATATAAGCATTAAGATAAAATAAATTTATTTATTAATCAAAATTATTCTTCCATAAGGTTTTATACAATTTAAATTATTTATATAATTTTTAAAAATATAATAAAATATATAAATTTAATCATATGAATTAAAAATAATCATCTTTATTTTGAGATAATTGAATTATCTTATATTAAAAGGATGATTAATCCTTGCAATCATATTTCTTCTTTTTATATATAAATTAAATATAATATGAAATAATTATTATCCTATCAGCATTTTATACACCAAACATGACATTAAGCTATTCAACAATATAATTTCTCTTTACTTAACATTTTTTATATTTTGAATATATTTTCAATCGTGCATGTTGTTGGAATCTTGCTTGATAGCAGCATCCAAATTGTCCACGTGTTGGAAAATATTCTTATAATCAAAAACTATATAGTATAAATGCGAAAACCATAATTGAAAGGT
The DNA here is from genome assembly GCF_002303985.1 of Durio zibethinus. Next base: position 6,392,562 of record NW_019167871.1, on the reverse strand, counting down.
AAAAAATAAAATAAAAGGTTACTACCTTGAATAAGCCTTAAATTATAGTTAAATGTTCAATGTGTATATGAACTTTAAAAATTTATAATGTGATACTTAAATTATAAATCAATTAACTAATATGATACTGATTAAAAATTTACAAATGCACAAATCGTATAAGTAATAAGTAAAGATCGTACCCACAAGAATTGTAATAGAATTAATACTAAGTATCGAAATTATAACAATCTAATTATATTAAAAAAATTGAAATTAATGTGCAAGAACTAAATTAAACTACTTAAATAATCAAATATAATGTAGCAACTTAAGAAATTAAATTATCATGCAACAATACTAAATTAACTAAAACTAAACTTAACAAATTCAATTTTAACTCATGAAACCTTAAGAATAACAAATTAAACCTGATCTAACACGCTTGAATTATAAATAATATAAATAAATTTAAATTGTACCTAATAGAATTGAACTTAAGCAAATTAAACTTTTAAATGATGTATAGACATTAAACCTAATTTAATAATTTGAAATCATAACTTATGCAACTAAATTTAACTTCAAAAATCTTAAATAAAATTAGAGCATAACTAAATTAACTTTAAATTGCATGAATTGAACTTGAATTAAAATTAAAATAGTAAATTAAAGTAAATAGTAAGAACAAAAAATTAAAAATTTTGAACTTAAATTAAATCAAAACAAAATTTAAATTGTTTGAAAACTTAAATTAAACTTGCATAAATTTAAATTAATTTGAAAAAAAAAACTGAATTGAATTGAAAATTTTAGTAAATAATGCAAAAGAGCTTAAAAAAAAAAAAACAATAGCCGTCTATCACCCTAAGCCTTAAACTAAAAAAAAAAAAAACTTAAAAGAACAAGAAAACAAGAAAACAAGAAAAACCCTATAAAGCTATAAAGCTATAAGATGGGTTGTCACCTCAACCATGATTTTTTCCAATGCCTAATCTAGTTATTTATAGAATAACGATACAAAGAATCCTAAGGTTAAAAGGATAGGTAGACGGTGGTTAAGGCTTTATTCAAGAGAAAAGAATGTTTAGTAGTTACTTTTAAACCCTTTAAGCCTTTTGCCATGAGAATTCCAACTTGAACTATGCTTTAACACTTTTTGGGCTTTTCTTAACTTGGGTTTGAATTATGAAATCAATTGATCTTAGATCAGAATCTTAGATTTTGGACTTATGTTTCGGAGTTAAAAAGTTCTTGAAAAAAAAGAGAAGTAAAATTTTTAATTGTGTTCTCTTCATGCGTTACACCTTTTTTACAGTGCTCTTCCATCTTCATACAAATCCTACCTTGGTAGGAATACCCTATTCAAACTAAGATTTCTTAATCAACTTAAAAAAATCAACTCTAAGTACAATAACCAAGTATACTTACTAATTAAGGTAGGAATTTCAAGTTAAAGCAAGAAAACCTTCTTGAACTAAAATTACTAAAAGTGATTTGGACTTTATCAAATTTGAACAAAATTTTTCAAACCAACATGTCATATAAGTCTTCAAATAATCTCTTTTAGCTAATGAAAAAAAAACTTATTGTCATATCATCCATTAGTAATCTCACGCATTACACATTACATAAGTTACAATAGACTTGCATTTAACTTAAAACTACTTTTCTACCCATTATAATAAACAAATATCCCTTAAATAATTCTTGCATGCATTTTTTGAAATTTTAAACAAATTGATTAATTCTTCCCTCCTTAGGTTCAGCAACACTAATATTTCATAAATTCATCACTCTAACTTCAAGATTTTCCAAAAATCATCAAGAACATATTAAGAACAATCCAAAATTACTCCAAATACACCAAGATTCAATCAATATTGATAAAAAAACTGCAAGATTTTTCAAGATTACCAAAATTTCATCTTTTCTTTAGGATTTTTTACAAATCAAGAAATTAAGTACATTAAGAGTAAAAAGGAGCTTATTTTACCAAAAATAAAATAAAAATAACTCATTTAAACGTTAAAAATAATTTTATTTTATAAAATAATAAAGTACTTAGAGGTAGAGATTTAAATAACGGTGCAGTAGTGATATAACAGCCACTATTTTAACGCCCATTGCTATCGAGGAAAAAATAAAAGTGAATTTGAAACACATTTGAAACGATGTCTCGCAGCAATAAAAAAAGGGTAATGGATATTAAAAGAAAAAAAATCGACTAAAAACAATCACATCCCACCCAAAATTTTGTTAAAAAAATCACAAGCCAACCAATAATTGAAAAAAAAAAAAAAACCTTTGAATATCTTACTGGGAACTAGGGAGGTTATGGCCTATGAGAGAGCTGAACTTTGAAGGCAAGAATCGTCGAATCTGTGTGGTAGGCCGGAGGCTTGTGCCGGTCAGGTTTTAGGTCTTTAATTACGAAATTGGAACTGCCGGAATCTATAGAGGAGGCAAGATTTGGGTGAGAGAGAAGAGAAGACTTGAAGACATGAATCGATCAGGGGATTTGTAAGTGTTGATTAGGGGATTTATCAATTCAGGGTTGTTTACGTTTGAGTCATTGAGAAATAGGGAATGTTGTCCACAATTGAGTGAGATTGTGAGAGAAAAATGAATAGCTTTTTGCGAGTTGGGAGAAATACGAAGAATGAAGAACATGGTAAGTGATTATGATTTCTAAGTGAATGAAAAGTTGAGACAAGCAGATAAGGCAGGTGACTAGATGAGAAAATTAGAAAAAGTGAAGGGGCATGGGCTGTTTGCGGGTTGTGGTGGTTAGGTCGGTCATATTTTTGTAATTTAATGTTTAATTTTATTAAAAGGAATTAATGTGATATAATATTAAAAATAATTTATGATAAAAACATTAAATCAATTAATGTGCTAAAAAGATTTTATGATTATTTTAATATTATATTTTATAGTAAACTGTATAAAATTAAAAAAAAAATTTCATCTATGATAATTATAATGATCATAATAATTTTTATTATATTACAATTACGATATATGAGAAAACACAATTGTAATCATATTTTTAATCAATTTTTAGATGATTATTTTTCATCATTCGTTATCATTTAAAATTAATCACATTAAAAATTAATATTATATTAATTAACAAATATATAATTAAAATATCATATTATAAATTTTTTAAATTTAAATATCATATTAAATATTTTATTATAAATTATGAATCATTCATTATATTAACTAAAAAGAATAGAGACACGGTAAAGCTTAACTTACCCTATCAGAGGAAATAGTGTCCCAGACCTGATCGCATCCGTGAAGTGCTCGCTCAACCTCAACTGCAGTTTGATCATCCCATTGCATAAGAAGGTAGACATGCAGGATAAAAGCCACAAAGAACATCTGAAGCTCCGGATAGCAAATTTGAATAGCGGATACATAGCCCAATTCTAAAGTGGAGATGGAATTCTAGTGGTATCCTTCAATAATAAGAACGTTTGTCAACGAGAATTGAAGTTGCAACACCATAACTTGAACGACATACTACAAGGGCAAAGAGTGTTTAACATAAGTAATTAATTTGCTCAATTAGTACTAAATTACGTAATCTAATATAATCAAAATTAAATTATGTGTGGAAAAATAAAAGTAAAAGAATTCAAAGTGCAAGCATACTCGGGAACCACCGCATAATTATGGTGAAAGGCCTTGTATAAGATCTGCTTCTACGGAGGAATGGCCCCAACGAGATGGTAGCACTGGTTGAGCATATGTGTAGGTTTGGCACTTCAAGTGGAAGCAAAAAGGCATGGAATTGAGGAGCAATTGTTAGCGTTCCAGCTGCGACTTGGAATAGGTCATGTTGTAAGAGTGGCGGACAGAAGATGGCTACGTGGAGACGAGTCTTCAACTCAACACTGGGAACGAAGGACACGTGGCACTGGCAGGTTGGCTCCATTCCAAGCACTTCACCGCCTTACCTATCTATCCCTTATTCTCTTGGTAATCCGCCAGTGTCCACAGCCTTTCTGCCACTGCCTCTTTTCTTTTATTTTCCCAATTATTACCTTTAAACCAAAACTAACACAAAACTGTATGCACTAAGCAGAATGGATTCAACATTTACTTTAAGGGTTAAATATAAAAATAGCATTTGTACTTTACATTTTTTGTTAGTTTAATACTTAAAAAAATAAAATTTTTAGTTTGATATTTCAATTTTGATTTTGTCATTCATTTTAGTATTTGAGATAAATATTTTTAGTCAATTTACTGATGTAACATGAATATCTAGTAAAATGTTAGTACATATTAAAAAGTTTAATTAGCACCACATCATTAATTATTATATTAATATTAAAAAATTTAAAAAAATTTTAAAAAAATTCTTAAAAGTTTTTTAAAAAATCTGAAATATTTTTAAATTTTATTTAAAAATTTTTTAAAACTAAAAAATTATGAAAACTTAAAAATTCAAAAAATCTTAATATTTTAATAAAAACCAAAAAAATTCTAAAAAATTCATGAAAAAAAAATTAATAAAAATAAATTTTCTTAAAATTCAAAAAATGATTCACAAAAACTTTTAAAATATTGAAAATAAAAAATCTAAATTTTTTTGAAAATTTTAAAAAATTGTAAAAAGTTTTTTAAAAACTATGAAAATTTTTCTTTTTTTGTTAATATTTTATATATTTTATCAATTGTTCAATTTTTTATTTTTATTAAAATTTTAAGTTTTTTTAATTTTTTAAAAATTTAAAAAAATTTATAATGTTTTGAGAATATTTCAATTTTTTGAAAATTTTAAAATTTCAAAATTTTGATAAGTTTTAAGAATTTTTTAATAAAATTTTAATAAATTTTGAGATTTTTTATTTTCAATTTTTTAAGTTTTTGTGAATTCTTTTGAATTTTAAGAAAATTTTATTTTTATTAAAATTTTTCTATTGTTTTGAATTTTTCAAAATTTTTTGGAATTTTTATTTAAATTTGAAGATTTTTTAAAATTTTTAAATTTTTCATAATTTTTTTGCAATTTTTTAAAATATTTCATGTTTCTATAAATTTTTTTGAAATTTTCTTTTAATACTAATATGCCAATTAATGGTGTGATGATAATTGAACTTTTTGATATATGTCAATATTTTATTAGATATTCATACTATATCAATAAATTAATTAATAGCATTAGTCCGAAATACTAAAATGGATGAGGGAATGAAAATTTGAATACTCAATTGTTAATTTTATTTTTTTAGATATCAAATTGACAAAAAATATAGAAAGACTATTTTTGTATTTAACCCCTTACTTTAAATGGCTGGTTGTTGGGTTTGGAATAAATGGGAAATTTTAATTAGTGACAAATTCAAATTTCTTTTAGGATGTTCATTTATTTTATATATATAACATTGTTAAAGAATTTATTAATTTATTAATTGAAAAGATATCCAAAAAATTTTTGAATGTATTCAAAAAAAATTTTTTCTTTAATTTTATTGTTTTCCAATATTTAAAGATATCCAAAAAAATTTTAAAAATAGTCAATAAAAAATTCTCTTTTAATTTTTTTTAATTTTTTAAATTTTAAAAATGTCTATAAACACTTTACGACATCATTTAAATCCACTCGTGACCTTAATCTCATATCCTTGTATTGACCACTTTGATTCATGAGTAACATTTGTCACGGACCGAAAGTTAAGTTTCAGGCTCGCGCAACTTCAGGACATGAAAATGGACTCTTCCATGCCCCTAGATCTGTCTAATATAAGAACTGTTACATAGAAACACAAGATTGCGAGACTTGGTCACCCAATATGTTGTAAAACAAAAAGGCATAGTAAGTGCCTGAAGAAAAGCTAAGAAAAGTACAACAAAAAGGATTAAGACAAGAGTAAAGATTTTATTCTCAATGGTTTTGATCTTTTCTCTTTGTACATAAAAGATGGGAGACTCTCTATTTATAACTAAGTCCCCCTTACAATTAATGTCTAAGATACATTCTTAAATTCTAAGGATTACATTAATTTAAATCCCATGATTCTAAGATATATGATACAATCCTTGATTCTAAGGGATATAATGCTATAGTATATTCTCAGCATTTTTTATCCAATTTGAATGGGATCTATCTTAGCTTGTTCCAAACCTCTGCTAAGCATCGTCCGTCCTTAGGCTTGTACCCATGCCTATACCTGGGCCCAACTCAGTTTTGCTAACTCTGATTATCTCATGTCTAAGACATGCTTGCACTTGGGCCCAACTATGCGTTTGTATCTCGATTATTAGTGCGTCCGTCAGGGTTTGACTGGATGCCCGCGTATGTGTCCACTTGTGCACTTACATTGCCCAAACCTAAGCTTAGCTCGACTATACCAAACCTGAACATCCTATTTGAGCCACTGGAGTCTTGATCACTGCTAGTCTCATTATTCTGAGCTAGTCTCTTGCAACCTGGACCTCCAGTGTGCCTTAGGGCCTAATCTCCTTGATTATCAGATTTGTCTCGCTAAAACTTCAACTGTCACTCTGATTTAGAGAGAATCTCTAAACCTGGTCTAGCTTGTGACAATTTCACATAGACAACTTTTCTGGACGTCTCCTTTTACGTCCAAACGTACACGGCTTTCACCTTGTGGGTTAATTCTTAATGTGTCTAACTGGCTTACTGGCCCATCAAAATTTGAAAATTCGGGCATTTTTGGCTGCTTTGCAGTTGAAGAACTTGTTGGAATATTAGTACGCTTAACTGCTTAAGCCCAAGAGGTATTTGGGTGTTGTATTTTAAATACAATTTGGGCTGATATTTGGGTTACTTTTGCCTCCAAGCCGATACGGCTTTCACTTTTTGGGTTAATTGGTGTCCAACTGGCCTAGATCCATATTTCAAATTTTGGGCACTTTTGACTGCTTTGCGTTGCCGAACTTGCTGGAATTTGAATAGGCTCAACTGCTCAAGCCCAAGAGGCTTTTTATTTTTTAGTTGTGAAAAAAAAAAATCAGGGCCGAGGGGTCATCAAATCGATAATCATTCATCACGTAAAATGGACTCCACCGTTGACTAGTGAATACTGGTATACTTCTACTACATATAAGATTTGTTTTGCTAGCATTCGCCTGAATTCCCCCTTTTTCTTCAAGATTTAGGCAAAACATTCGATGTTTGTCTCTGTTCCTTTCGCTTTTGTTTCCTTAGAACAAAAAAAAAAAAAAAAAATCACATCAAAGCAATTTGGGGAGAAAAAAAAACAAACAAATGAAAGCTAAATTTTGTAGCAGTCATTTTTGGCCTAGCATTAATTCTTTGTTGCGCCGTTGGATGCTGGTCGTTACAAATTTCAATACCTTCATTGAATTACGGTCTTGTGAAGCACTTCTACCACTTCTAGATGGGCATCCTAATTCCAAATTCCACTCTTTTCTGGTCTAAATGCAATTTTTTTTTTTCAACTAGGTAGAGTTTCTTGATTTATACCATAACATGAACGTGTATAAGTAATAATTAATTTGTCAAATTTTACTATTATAATATCAACTCACCTATTATTGGTTTGACTATCAGTGGTGAGAAAGACAAAAAACAAAAAAACCATGCCTAATTTAACAAATGTGGTACTTCAGGATTTTCAAATTTCAATTGTTCTTCTATTTGCATGATTTTATCTATCTATTTGTAATAACTGGCGGAGGAAAAATCCCGGTCAAAGGGATCTATTTTTTGGAATAAAGTGTTTATGAACACCTCTAAAAACTAAAAATAAAAAAATTGAAAGAAAACCCTCAAAACTTTTAAACTCAAAAGATTAAAAAACAAAATAATTTGAAGGAAAATTTTTCTAAATTCCTTAAAAATTTTCTCATAAATATCATTTTCATCAGCAAAATTGATAATTTTTCTGATAATTTATATTTATTATAAGTGAATGTTAAAAAAATTTTAGATGACCACTACCAGTCAACATAATGTTGTAAATATTTTATGTTGCCAGTACCTACTCTCTATTATCTATAAGAATTTACTATTGTAATTTCAATTCGATAGCCTTGTTGTTTGCGTACAAAATACAAATGGAAGTTTTTATTGCAGACCACGATCATAAAAAATGGGTTCCAAAATTTCCATGCCGGACCCATAGTTCTACCAAATTGCTGATAGTACTAATAAATAAGTAACAAGTATTTTTATCCCACTCTTTAAAATTACCATGTTAAATAAATATTTTCTTTTAATACGGTAAGATAATATATATTAACATAATTTATAAATATATAAACAGATTTTATGAATTAAAGTTGTACTTACAAATCTAGAGTAAACCAGAAAATCATTTGTAAAGCGGGCAATCACTCTTTAATAAAAAAAACCAAAATCACTTATTTAAAAATTATTCTATTTTTATAGTCTAAATGTTACATTTAGTAAAGAAACCTCTATAAATTATTAATAGATATGACTCAATTCTCTTTCAAACTAAACTTTATTTTTTCTTTTGTTTCTTTTCATTTAAGTATGATTATTTATAATTAAATATGATGGTACTTTTATACTTATTTTAAATTAAAATAAGATAAAAATATAATCCACAAATATTGCTGTTTTGGCCACTAATTAATGCTCATTGAATTATCTGAACCATGTAAGGTGCCATGCACCAATTTCTTGTATTTTTTTTCAAGGATGAAAAATGTTTTTGAATAAAAATTTAATAATTTTTTTAAGTTTTTATTGTTTTATTATAATCAATTAAAATTTTAAATATTTATTTTTAATAATTAAATTTTATTAGATAAAATTAATTAACCATTAATATTCATTTGTATTTAATTTGAATGAAAATAAAAATTTAAAATTTAATTGAGAAAAAATAAATATTTAAGAATTTAATTGATTTAAAATAAAAATTTATGATTTAATTAATTATAACAAAGTATTAAAATTTTAAATAATTATTAAATTTTTATTAGAGATTTTTTTATCAGAATCAATTCTTGTATTTAATTAATATAAAAATATTACTATAATAATAATATCTTAACTCGCTGACAATACCATTAAAGTGAACATAAATACATACACCAGTTAATAATAAGGACAATTGCCAATAGGATTTTGGGAAAATGAATGTTGATTACATCATTGTGTTGATTTTGCTGCACATGATAAAAGAAAAAGTTTAATTGGTACCATGACAATGACAAGGATGAAAAGAGGGTCCAAGATGGCTAACTAACGCCGAGGCATGGGGTTGGCCAATCTTGACCGTTTTTAAATGCAAAGTCATTAATTTTAAAGCCAAAAATTCAACACAGTAAAGCCTACCATGAATCATGGATCATTGGCACATAGAATTGTAGGACTTCACCTAACCTGATCAGCTGCTTTCTATCTGACTAATTATTCCTTATTTTCCGATTAAATGGGCCCGATGCCCAGCAAGAGAAAGAGTAGTTAGAACTTGATCAGTGTGGATTGTGGACTGTGGAAGAACCCCGCAACAGGTGGGAAACGAAAATTGGAAAAAGTTGAGCGCGCTTCACACGATGAAGTTAAGACTTGGACTTGGAACTTCGATATCAGTCAATATTTTTATGAGCCACTGGCCAGATAAGAGATAACCCCGAAACTTACATGATTTCTTTAAAATTAAAGAAGGAAATGAAAGATCAATGAAACCCCGTTGCAACTGCGTGAATTTTCCTTCCAACAAAGAGAAAAGTTCTCTTCTTTAGACCAAGCAGCAAACATGCTGCCTTTGTGTGATTACTGGTTTGAAGACTTCATGAACTGAAATGAAATTAAAAAAAAAAAGACTAAAAGCTGTTCCAATGTTATCACTTTACAATCAAAGTTGACTAGACCACATATTAAAGTCTTATGTTTAAAATTACCATTTACATTCCATAAAATACGTCCTCTTTATTGTTTACGACCAAACCGTCCTAACCCTTTCCCTATATAACTATCTTTGCGCCAAAACAACCCCTCACACCAAGTATAGGAATCTTATCGCATTTTTTGGGTTTTGGTGGCCCCAAGGAAAGAAAGATCAACAAAACTATACGAGTTCGGCCATGGCACTTGAGTTTTATGCCAATATTTTTCTTTCTCTTGCGCTGCTTTCTTTCTTTGGATTGTTGGTAGGTTTGTACCATGGATTGGTAGTGAAGCCCACAAAGCTTCGAGCAAGACTAAGCAAGCAAGGCATCAAAGGACCGCCTCCAAGTATGCTCCTGGGAAACATACGAGATATTAAGAAGGCCCAGTCCAACGTTGTTAAGGTTCCTAGCACGCAACGCCCTGCCACTCACAACTGCGCTACGCTTCTCTTTCCATTCTTTGAGCAATGGAGGAAACAGTATGGTATGTTTTGTGCCTATATATGCCTATGCTTTTTGTATGCGTGTTTATGATGAATTTTGGAGCATTGCTCTTGCATATACTATGCTCCCAGCCATTAGTTTAATTCTACCGTTTGTGTATGTATATTAATGAGATATCATCGTTCAATTCACTAACAATGTATAGATAATACATTAAATATAAACCCATATAATATATATATATGAGTAACATATGATTCAATATTAATTATTGCAGATGCACAGTATTAATGAACCAATTTACTAAAATAGCAAAAGCCAAACACTGATAATGCTAGAGTTGTTGCATTAATTGGCAGGTCAAGTATTTGTGTTTTCTCTTGGTAACACTCAAATATTGTTTGTGAATCAACCTGATGCGGTGAGAGAGATTACTACATGCACGTCCTTATCCTTGGGGAAGCCTTCCTATCAGCACAAAGAGCGTGGTCCATTGCTTGGTCAGGGCATTCTAACTTCAAATGGGGCTCTATGGGCTCATCAGAGGAAAATCCTTGCTCCTGAATTATACATGGACAAGGTTAAGGTATGATCCACTAAATATATGAACATGATCATGATTATACTGGGTGGATATATATATATATATATATATATATATATAAAACAAGGATGAAACACTTGTTGACTTAAAACCTGCTGTAGGGAATGATGAATCTAATTGTCGAGTCTACATTTACACTACTCAACTCTTGGAAGAGCAGAATTGAGGCCGAGGGTGGACTAGCTGACATCAGAATTGATGAGTATATGCGAAGCTTCTCTGGAGATGTTATCTCAAGAGCCTGTTTTGGAAGCAATTATTCTAAAGGAGAAGAAATCTTCCTGAAACTAAGAGCTCTCCAGGAGGCCATGTCCAAGAAAAATCTATCCACTGGCGTGCCCGGAATGAGGTGAGCATTCCTATGCAATTTCATGTCACATCTTTCTTCCACGGACATCTTCACTGAAAAAATCATGCAGGCAACTCAATATCTTTGAGACTTTACAATAACCCTTGTATAATTTGTGTTGAAATTTTGACTGATTACAGATATCTTCCCACAAAAAGCAACAGGGAAGCTTGGGCACTTGAAAAGGAGGTACGTGATTTGATACTGCAGGTGGTAAAGGCGAGAAAGGAGGCTGCATACGAGAAGGACTTGCTGCAAATGTTGCTTGAGGGAGCTGAAAACAGTGATCTGAGTCAAGAAGCCACTGACCGGTTTGTAGTTGATAACTGCAAGAACATATACTTGGCTGGATATGAGACTACTGCCGTTTCTGCCATCTGGTGCCTCATGCTTTTGGCTGCCAATCAAGAATGGCAGGATAATGTCCGGACAGAGGTTCTTCAAGTTTGTGGGGGTCGTATTCCGGATGCTGATATGCTTCGTAAGATGAAACAGGTATGACTATGAGTTATGAACTCACTTATTAGATTGACATGGTTAACTAGGACCATACGGCTTTTAGCATTATTAAAATGTACTTCATTTACGAATTGCCATGTTTTCGATCTGGTGTTATTTACAAAATCAAATACACTAATCTTGAAAACATTTCTTTAATGCAGCTAACTATGGTAATTCACGAATCATTGCGACTTTATCCCCCAGTAGCTGTGGTGTCAAGGGAAGCCTTCAAGGATATGAAATTCGGGGACATTTTTGTTCCCAAGGGTGTGAATATTTGGATTTTCGTGTTGGCATTGCACACTGACCCTGAAATTTGGGGTACGGAGGCCTACAGATTCAACCCGAATCGATTTGCAAATGGGATAACAGGTGCTTGTAAACTTCCACATCTGTACATGCCATTTGGGGTTGGCCCCCGGGTCTGCCTTGGACAGAACTTGGCCATGGTTGAGCTGAAAGTACTAATGTCTCTCCTTTTATCCAACTTCTCGTTCTCCCTTTCTCCCAAGTACAGCCATTCTCCTGCTCTTAGATTGGTAATAGAGCCAGAAAATGGAGTTGATCTGTTGGTAAAGAAACTGTGAACTTCGCTTTTGTACTTGTTCAATATGAAGCCAAAGAAACAATTTGAAATAAAATAACAGAATAGATGGTAAACATCTGTCTCTCAGAATAGTCTTTTGGACTGTTTTAGGTTAGGGGCCATGTATGATGTAAGTCTTTTGGACTGTTTATCATTTTCTTCCGTACTTGGGTGTATGCCTAAAGAGATGAATTAATTATATGTGAATAAGATTGAATCGTTGCTATTATTACTTGGAAGTTGTAATCAAAATGCAGAACTCATATCGCCAATCGCTTGGACCATTGCTCGCCCAGCACCTTGAGGTCATGGATCAAATTAAACGAAGCAGGCTAACGTTCGCCCAGCAACATGGGCCCCATATGTTTTATCTTCTCTATGCCACAAATAGCATATCCCATGATTTATAATCTTATAATAATAATATTTAACAATTCAGGCTTTTGCTTTCTCTTTTTGTTGAAATAACTGCCGATCAATTATCAATGCTTATTATTTTCACTATTCATTATGACGGTCTGTGGTATGGGATAATCTATGTTATTATATAGTAGTAGATAATACCATTTGAGTTCGTATACTAGTATAAGTAAGCTATGTCCCACTGAATATAATATAAATTGGAAAATAAAAAAAAATTGATATTTGCTTCACAAAAGCTTCACTATTTCCTCTTTATATTTGTTGAGGAGATAAGCCAAAGCTTATGAGACCACACTAAAAGAAGTGCATACATATATGTTTGACATCTTGAATATTGAATTTTTGAATATTTATGTTTAACCTTCATAACCCAAACTCTCAATTTGTCTTTACTTGGGAGCTTTATCATCCAGGAAATTAGAGAATGCTTTAGGATGTGATTTTTGAGCCAAAATTTTCTATACCATCCTACCTTCCCTTGTTCTTGATCTCATTCCAAACAACTGTAGTAGAGTGACGATTCTGCGGAAAAGACCATATCCCAGTGCCAGGCTTAGCCTTTTTGCGAGATTTGCACTTTTATTATTTAGTAATGATCGATCATTATATCTTGGCCATGTATTACAGAATGAATTAATAATGTGGATGTATATATATAAGATGATCAGATTTACTCTCTTTACTTCCAAATCTTAGTCTATATAATGTCTTACTTTTAACCTAAATCATTAGGAAAATCTAGAGGGGAGAAAGGATCGTGGAGAATTAATTTGAACTCACAAAACAATGAAGGCGCAGATGTTAAAACATCTTTATCTCCCTTTGTAATATCCCAGCTCAAATGATAATTGGGCTAAACTATTACTAAAACTTATTAAGTTAATTAAGAAGTTAATTATTAAAGAACAAGTGGCTGAATGTTTTACCAAAGAAAAACCTAGTTATCGTGAAATAGAAAAAAAATGCAAGTTCTTTTTTTCCATCTTTCTTAGGATTAGATAGCATAAAAAATTAAGTACAGGATCCAAAATCAAAGGCTACAATCGAGTTAATTTTCTAATGTTGAATATCTACCCTCTTTTTATTTAAGAAAAATATCATGTTAGTTGTTATTATTTGGAGTTGAAGTTTTAAGAGAAAAATCAAGAAAAATTATGAAATTTTTCATTAATCTTCATGATTTATTTGGGTAAATTAATAGGCTTTATTTATTTTATGTTCTTAAGATTTATTGATGATTATTTAATAGAGTTTAAAGGTTGAAAGTGAGGATTTGAGTTTTTAAATATTGAAGGAGAAATTATATTTTTGGATAAGATGTTATGATTTATAATAGTGAATTAAAATGTAATTTGGTATTAATGGATAGATTATTACTATAAGTATTATATATTGTTCGAAAGCTTGTTGAATCTACTTTCTAATGAAATAAAACAGAAGTTGAATTTGAGTTTTCTATGAATAGTTGTCTAATTTTTACTTAAGGATATGCAAGCTATAAGGCAGCAGAATTAGGGTTGAATTATAAAAATTGTCTTAATTTTTACACAAGGAGTTACAGTTAAGCCATATATGTTTGGAAAGCTTATGAGTCTACTTTCTAACAGAAAAAGCAAAATTGAATTTGGAGTTTTCTATGAATCAATGTGTAATTTTTATTAGAAGATATACATGATGTCTGATAGTAGCATATGATGTGGATTGCAAAAATTATTATAATTAATCTACAAAGAACTACCAAGTGGGTCACATATATTAGAAAGCTTATCAAGTCTAGTTTCTAACACATTAAAGAGATCTTAATTCTGATTTAGATATATTGAGATATAGTCATTTTAATGAAAGGAGATCAAATAGTCAATATTAGTTAGTTGAGTTAACTTTTGTTTAACTTAATTGTTTTTGATATCATTGATCTCAAAATGGGTTGATTAATTTCTATTATTTTGAAATTATCTTGAATAGGCCATTAATTATTTTGAGGGAAAAACTAAGTAGTGAAATCGAAAAGAGGTAAGTAGAATCTCACACGCTTTACTTGTTTTTGAATCTATGTATATATGTATGTTTCTAAATGAGTAAATATTTTATTTCATTATTTTTTCGATATATGAAAATAGGACTAAGCATATGATTATTTTGTGTTTTTGCTATGTAAATAATGGATCATGCTCATGAATGAATGAGAAAATGATTTATGTTTAAGGAATGATTTTATGATAGCTACATTTTTACATCCTTAGAAAGTGGGATCAACAATACCAAAACTAGTTCTATAGCCTTGGCTAAAGGGTAATAATAGTTAGCATAGACATGATCATGAAGCCCTGTTAGTGGGTTATAGTAGTTAGTATAAAACCCTGGCTAGCGGGTTATAATAGTTAGTAAAGATCATGAAAATAAAATTATCGATACGACCAATATCACAAGTTATAACAGTGATTGTAGCTAACAATAAACTAATGATAAACTAATTATTTATGATAATAATGATTTATGATGATTTTAATGATTGATCCATGATTTGATTTGCTTATGATATTTGAATGGCAGTATATTTTGCAATGATTTATGAATTAACATGTTTTGATATTGATTTATGATTTATGAAATATTTGACATAATGATGTGGAAATGTTTTGACATTATGATTTGATGAATATTTTGAATTATCTATATAATATGAATGAAAACGATGTTTGATTTGGTAAGGTGTGTAAGCCTATACTTGTTGAGCTGTGATTTAGTCATTCCTTTTTTACTTTTTCTTTACAAATGAGTAAGTGATAAGTTTGCTTAGTTTTGTGAAAAGTTAAAAAATCAAATAGAAAAGATTACTTAGTCATCGAAGACAATGTTGGCTAATGAGATATTATGAAATGGTTTTGTATTTTTATATGGTTTGTATTTGGATATATAGAGATGTATCATTAGTTGGATTAAAGATATTGATTTTACTTGGTGGACTATATTAGTTTATTGAAAAATTTTAAAATGATTAAGAAAAAAAGCTTCGTATTACTTTGGGGTTTTATTTCAAGGTAATATAGCTGTGTTACATCTTGGTCTCGAGGCGTGACATAAAGTGATATTAGAGTTTAAGTTTTGACTTTTGAAGAATTTTAAGAGTTAGATTATGATGAGATTTTCTTTAAAAGCCTAAGTTATGATATTTAGAGATTTTTTTTAGAGTTTAGGTTTTTATTTTTAAACTATATGGATGTTAAAAAGCTTATATTATGATTTTGAGGATTTTTTAAGAACTATGATTATAATTTTTAGAGATTTTTAAGAAATTAAATTATGATAATTAGATTAACGGTGATTTTCTAAGAATGTAGCTTATGATTTTTGGATTGAAAGAGATTCTGTAAGCATGGTTATGATCTATATATTATGTGAAGATTTTTAAGAATTTAGATGATGACCTCTAGATAATGTGATGATTTTTCAAGGACAAAACTTTGATCCATAGACTATAGTGGTGAGTATAAGTAAATGATTTGATGAATTTTGGAGTAGTTAAAGTTTCAATGAATTTTGAGGAATCAATGATTCAATGAATTCTTAGTGTAATTATTTTGGTTGATATTTACATATTGCTTTTGGATCTTGTAGTTAAGAAAAAGTGTAATTACTTTGACATAGTACAATTTTATAAGTTAAAGAGATTTTCAATGCGACTTATAATGAGACATATTTCATAAGTTAAAGGATTATTTAAAAGAATGATTTGATCATTAGAGATCCTATTGGTTTAAGAAAAGACCTTCAACTTAATGAGATTTTGAAGTTATTTGATGAGTGTCAAGTGAATCCTTAATCATGAATTAAGATTAGAACATTAGTGTACATTGTTGGAATTAAAAGTATAGAATATCGGAGTTTGAATGATATGATGTTTTGAAATTTTGAAGTAATTATTTATGGGTTATAATGTTTAAGAATTTGTCTTGATGGATTTAGTTCAAAATATGA
The DNA here is from genome assembly GCF_002303985.1 of Durio zibethinus. The sequence goes on along the minus strand of NW_019167871.1, from coordinate 6,375,825 downwards.
TAATTACGGTAAATAGTTTAATATACGTAAAGAAAGATATCCATTTGATTTAATTCTATGTTTTTATTGAGAAAGTATTTAAGGTTTGATCATGTAAGTTGGACGTTTGTATAGTTAATTTGAAGTTGGATCATTAAATTCCTATATAAAATGTACTATTTTTTTTAATGAGTAAAGTGATTAATTTGTGGTTATAGTTTCTAATTAAAGTATACTATTAGATTCTTTTGAATTTTATATTTATGGAGAACATTCCCATTTATGGTACAAGGCTATTATTTAGCAAAAAATTAAATTTGTGGATAAAAATTAAAGTTGTGGTTATCTAGATGATTTAGTAAGGAAGTTGGTTTTGAAAGAGTAATTGATTTATAGAAAAATATATATGTTTTGGTTAAGAATGATTGTTTGAAATCTTATAAGTGCAAAAGATTTTATGATTAGGTCTTAATAATTAGTGATGATTTTGTGTACTTGGTGATTTCTGAGTATCTATTTTGATTTTAAAGAAATTTGAAAAAAATTTTGAAATAATATAATGCATTTGGCTATTGTTCATAACTATAATTTTGGTGCCAATTCAAGTATTCGGAGTTCTTATTGGTTCAAACTTTATAAGAGAAATTTTCTTATGGATTATGATGCATAAGTCTTGATCTTGAGTTGGAGATAATAGCAATATATTTGGTAAAAAAAAATTGAAACAATATAATATTTGTGAGAATTGTGGAGAATCAGTTATTATATAATAATTGGTCTATTAAATTAGAAAGAACAATATTCAAAATTGAAGACAAGTTAGATAACTAGAGATATATGTTTGAATTTACATAGTTTAAATTTATGAATATGATTTATTGCATTAATTTCATATGTATTATAATGGTTAATTGATAGAAAATTTCATATTGTCGGTGAAGAAGAAAAGAAAATTAAAGTACTATGTGATATTTTTTTGTGTGACTAAAAGATTTGTTAATATTGTTGTTATAATGATTTTTCATCCTTGGAAGACTTGATTACTATACTTGGTGAAAATTTTCTGAGTCACCACTAATCTTTTTGTATGGTGATTGGCTACCTAAAAATATCATCTTTTAATAAAAATATTAAAATTAATTAAGATTTACTAAAAAAAGTTTAGATCTGCGAAATCAGAGTTAGGTCTAAGAGTACGGTTACGAATGAAAAAGGCATTAGCACCCTCACGTCGCTCATTTAGAGAATGGTACTAATTAAATATGTGTAATTCTTTAATTTTGATGATATAGTCTTCTTTATATTTAAATTTAATTTCCTAAAATTTATTTATAAAAAAATTGCTTTGTTGTGAAACTAACATTATTATTATTATTTCGTATTTTATAAATTCTCTAATGCTTTGGTGAAGTTTATAGAAAATCATTATTTAGAAAATATTTCAAGAAAATTGATCATTCACAAAATTATCAAAATCTTGTCATAAGATATTTTATTTATTTAATAAAATGATTTTAGGAACATCCTAACTCTTTGGTGAGTTTTCAAAATTTATTAGATAAATTTTAAGATTATCCCAATTTTTCGGTGAAATCTTAAAAATTTTGAATAAGTTCTAAGATCATATCAACTTTCTGATGAGATCCTAAATAAAAATAATTCATTTTTTTACAATTAAGGGATTTAATTAATTAGTTAATTAATTTTTATTGTGATTAATTTTTTGCTATCATTTATTGTTTATTGTTTTATCGTTTTTATTATATTATTTAAAAAAATTTAAAATATATTGACTCACTAGCGAAATCTAAAAATATTAATATTTTACTTTTATAAAAAAATCGAACTCTTTTAATTTTCTTTAAAAAAATTACATTTTTTAAAAATATTTAATCAAAATATCAATTATTATTATTATTTCATTTTTTATTACTCTTTTTATATTGTTTAAATAAACATTTATTTTAGTAAAAATAATTTTAGATTATTTCAACTTTATAGTGAAATCCAAAAAATTATTTTTGTTTGCAATAATTAAAGAAAATCAAATTCTTTCAGTTTTTTCTAAAAATTACATTTAAAAGATTCATTAAACAATTTAATATTTTTTATTTTATTTATCTTTTATTTAAAATTTTATTTTGTTAGCAAAAATTATATTTTAAATTATTCAAACACTTTGATGAAATTTAAATAACCATTTTTACTTGCAATAAAATTTTATTTTCCTTAAATAGTTATTATTATTATTATTTTTTTTGCATATTATACTTTTTAGGTCCATATTTTATTTTAATTTTAGTTTTCCTTTCTTTTATTTATTTCTAAAAGAATTTTTATTAGTAATAATAATAATAATAATAATAATAATAATAATAATAACAATAATATCAATAAAATAAAGAAATAAACAACAAAAAACCCTAAAATAACATAAAATAAAATAAAATCAAAATAGAAAATAAAAAAGAAAAAAAGGGAAAACTTGCCAAATGGGTCGGGTCGGCACGTGGGTTGACAGACGAGTCGAGTGTGGGTTAGACACCTATAACGACGTCATTTTTGAGTGCCTATAAAAGGCCTATTTTTATTTTTTTTATTTTTTCTTTCAGATTTCTCTACCCCCAAAGCCTCTCTCTCTAAATAACCCAGCCTTATCGTTGACTGTCGTGGAAACCCAGATTTTGGTTGATCACTGCCGTATATTGATGGCTGAAATCTTCAACGGTATCAAAAAATTTAAAGTTTTTCGGAGTTCGACGATATTTCCAAAATTTGGTCATCGAAAAAATCAAAGGTCACAAAAAAAATTCATACTTTTCCAGAAATCAACGACCCAAAAAAATTTTTAAAAATTCTAAAAACATCCCAAATTGAACCTTTTTATTTTTTAGAAACTCTCTCAAAATCAGAGTTTTCAAAAGAGAAAAATCCCAAACCTCTTAAATCAAGAATTTCATTCTTGGAGGGTCTCTTTTGTTCTAAATTTTTTTGTGTGTTTGCTATTGGTTCCTATATCCAAGAGGACTGTGATTGTTTTTGTTTTTGTTTTGTAGAACCCCGAGGCTTCCCTCTGTGTTTTTCTTTTTTCAGTTCTCTTTTTTTTTGACATTATTCCTCTAGGTTCTCTCTCTTTTTTCTCCTCTATGTTTTGTAGAAATTAGATCTATTTATAGATTCTGGGATTCAAATCCCAAATCTCTTAGGATCCTTATGTGAAAAATTTTGGATCTTGTCCAGTGATTTTTAGTCACCGGAATTTCATGCTGCCAAATTAAGCAGTGTCATAGGAGAAAAAAAAAACTCTAGCAGTTTGATTTCAGCTGCTAAAATTGAAACCCAAAATTTTTTTTGACTTTTTTTGTTTTTAAAGATTAATAATAATAGTAATAATAATAATAATAATATAACCAAAATTATATAGAATTAAACAAAATTGGTGCTTACAGCTGCCTTTCTTTACTTATTTCTAAGAATAAGAAATAAAGCAAAGACAAAAAGACACCAATTTTGTTCGGGCAAACACATACAAAAGATGAAGCATTAAACATAAAGTTTTTGTTGTTTTGAAAGAAAATTTGAAAAGCTCTTCTAAACAGGGGCTATGAAACTTTAAATTCAAAAGGCTCCTTTGACTGGAGGCAATGAAACTTTAAATTTAGAAGACTCATTTGACCAGAGGCAATGAAACTTTAAATGTTAAAAGCTTATCTGACCAGAGGTAACAAACTTTAAATTCAAAAGGCTCCTTTAACCAGAGGCAATAAAACTTTAAATGTTAAAGGCTTCTCTGACCAGAGGTAACAAACTTTAAATTCAAAAAGCTCTTTTAACCAGAGGTAATGAAACTTTAAATTCAAAAGGTTGAAACTTTAAATGGCTCCTTAACTAGAGGCAACAAAACTTTAAATTAAAAATTTGAAAGGACTTATAGATTATGCATTTTAGTCTTACAAATCATGCCTAATTTTGATAGAGTCCTCTAACTAGAGGCTTTTAAAATTAAAAAGCTTCTCTAACCAGAGACTATGAAACTTTAAATGGCTCATTTGACCAAAGGTAGTGAAACTTTAAATTTAAAAGGCTCTTCTGTCCAAAGACAACAAAACTTTAAATTCAAAAGGCTCCTTTAACCAGAGGTAATGAAACTTTAAATTCAAAAGGCTTTTTTGATAAAAGGCAATGAAACTTTAAATTTAAAAGGCTTTTCTGACCAGAGGCAATAAAACTTTAAATTCAAAAGGTTCTTCTAACTAAAAACAACAAAACTTTAAATGACTTATTTGACCAAAGGCAATGAAACTTTAAAATTAAAATCTGAAAAACAATGATATTTAAAAGGTTTTTCTAAATAGAGGGTTCACATCTTTTCTACTTTTGACTTTCTTTTTGTTAGTTTTAGATTATCCTAAAGCCATATATCTATTATGTCACATGCGTGCATGAATTACATGTTTATGTTTTTACAATGTCATGCAATGAGTGATGATCATGATGCAAATGCACTTACGATGTGAATGAAGAAACCATTTTCTTTCTTTTTTTGTCATTTTCTTTTAATCTTCAAAATTTTTCAATGTTTGTTTCCTTTCTTTTTCTCTTGATTCCCATGCATTCCAACAGCTGATAAGTTCAAATAAAAATATTTCTCTTCATATTTTCCATATTTAATGTCTATAACTTTTACGAGATATAGGCCTCATTTCTCATTGACCTTTGTTCCTTACTATTTTGCTTATCATTTTAAATCTCCTTCAAAATAATGTGTGTGTTTTTCATGATCATTGTCACTTACTTATTTTCTTTTAAATTTCATGATAATTATAACACATTGCACATTTCTTTTTTTAATGAAAAGGATAAAGGAAATATAAACAAAGAGGTATTTTATTTCAAAAAAAGAGAAAAGTGTTTCATGCATTATCTAAAAGTATATAACAAAGAAAACAAGTAATCACATAACGAATATTCAAATCATAACAAACTAATTCATCATGGATTCTTTTCTGAAAACTCTTGATTGGTGCCTTTGACTTTCTGAAAATGCAATAGACCAAGCTAGCCCAAAACTAATGAGATGTTTTGGCTCATATTGAGAATTGGCCCACTCCATTCAATGTTTTTTTTATCTAAGTCATCTTTTCAGGTTTTTAACTGATATATCTTGTCAGTTCATTTTGCCTTTTATTTTTTTAAGCATAGTACTTTTTACTACATTAGCATTGATTGGATTTGACAGATCATCACTATCCATTCTTGCCAAGATTAGTGCCTCACCAGAAAATGCTTTTTTCACTGCATATGGACTTTCCTAATTAGGAGTCTATTTTCTTCAAGAATCATGTTGGTTTGGAAGAATCTTTTTCAATACTAATTCTCCCTTTCAAAATTGTCATGGGAGAATTTTTTTGTCATAAGCTCATATCATTCTTCTTTGATACAGTTGATCATGGTAAAGTATAGCTAGTTTGTTTTCTTTAATAAGATTTAACTATTCATATCGAGTGCGAACCTACTTAGCTTTTTTCAACTCAACTTCTATGAGAACACACAAGAAAAGAATTTCAAATTCAATAGGCAACACTACCTTTATCCCATATACCAATAAAAATGGTGTAGCTCTTGTAGATGTGTGAATCAAAGTTCGATAAGCATGTAATGCAAATGGTAGCTTTTTAAGCCAATCTTTATACACATCTTCATATTTTTAATAATTTTCTTTATGTTTTTATTGGTCACTTCAACTGCCCTATTCATCTTCAAACAATAAGGTGCTGATTTATAGTATTTGATTTTGAACTGAACACAAACCTCAATCATCATTTTAGCATTTAAATTAAGAGTATTATCCAAAATGATCCTTTTTGAAAGACCATATGAACATATGATCTCTTTTTTAATGAACTTGCAAACCACCATTCTTGTCATAGTAGTGTATAAAGCAATCTGTACCCACTTTGTGAAGTAATCAATTACCATTAAGATAAATCGATGCCCATTTGAAGCTTTTGGTATAATGGGCCCTATCACATCCATTTCTCATAGAGAAAGGCCAAAATGTTGACATAACATGCAAGGACATTGTAGGAACTTACATTTTATGTGTATAAATTTGACATTTATGGCATTTTCTAGAATATTCGATACAATCTTTTTCCATTGTCAACCACTGGTAGCTTGCTCTCATGATTTGTTTAGTCATCATGTGGCCATTTGCATGAATTTCACAAACACCTTCGTGGATTTCTTCTAGCAACTTTTTGGCTTCAGCAGGATTCATATATCTCAATAGTGTTTGGTCTCGACTTCTCTTATATAAAATTTCTCCATCCAGAAAAAAACCCATTATCAATCTTCTTAAAACTCTCTTATTATTCTTTGATATGTGCTCTGGGTATTACTGATACTTAACATATTATAATATGTCAAAATACTATAATATGTCAAAATACCATAATTTTTCATTAACTTTTTCTCAACATTTGAACAGTGAGCTGGTTTTTCTCGTAAGCTCAACTTGATGGGTTGGATTTTAACATTTTCATTTAACTTAAACATTACTGCCAATGTAGCCAAAGTATCCGCTATCTGATTCTCTTCTCGGGGTAAATGATTAAATCAAATATTTTTAAAATTTTTTGATTAATTCTGATATGTACTTTTGGTATAGAACCAACTTTAAATCTCTGGTTTCCCATTCTCTTCGCAATTGGTATATGATCAAGGCAGAGTTTTCATAAACTTTCAATGTATGGACCTTCTTTTGAAGAGTAACTTGATGACCCATAACATATGCTTCATATTTTGCCACATTATTGGTGCAATTAAAACTTAGTTTTGTAGTGATTGGGTAGTAATCTCTTTTTAGAGATATCAAAACTACTTCTATACCATGCCTCAAAGCATTTGATGCGCTATCAAAATACATCTTTCATATATCTTTATTATTCTTTTCTTTATTTATGTGTAGTACAAACATAAATTCTTCATTTGAGAAATCAAATGTCACAAGCATATAATTTTCATGAGCACGTTCTGCAAAAAATTTAGCAATAACACTTTCTTTGATTACTTTTTAAGACATATACATGATGTCATATTTAGAAAGTAACACTAGCAATCTTGTTATTCTTCCTGAAAATGAAGGCTTTTCAAAGATGTATTTGATTGGATCTAGTTTCATAATGAGCCAAATAGTATGATATAACATGTATTGTCTGAATCAACAAGTTATCCAAGCTAGTGCATAACACATCTTTTTCAATGGTGAATACTTGAACTTGTAATCAGTAAAATTTTTACTCAGGTAGTAAATAGCTTGTTATTTCCTTCTTATTTCATCATGTTACCCCAAAACACATCCCATTAATTTTTCATTCACCGTCAAATACAAGATGAGAAGTCTTCCAATGACAGGTGATATTAATACTATTGGGTTTGATAAGTATTTTTTAACTTTTTCAAATGCCATTTGATAATCTTCATCCCATTTTCCTGACCTGTGTTTTTGAAGAATCTTGAATATAAGGTCACATTTGGTTGTAAGTTGAAAAATGAAATGAGTAATATAATTTAGTCTCCCTAAAAATTTTTTACTTCTTTTTACATGCAAAGAGGTGGTAGCTTTTAGATGGCATGTATCTTATCTGGATCCACCTTGATTCTTCTTTTATCGACAATAAATCCTAATAATTTTCTTGAGGTTGCACCAAAAATGTATGTAGTTGGATTGAGCTTGAGCTGAAAAATTTTTAATCACTTAAATAACTTTTTGAGATTAGCCACATGATTTTCTTCTTCATGGGATTTGACAGTCATGTCATCCACATATAGTCCTTTTTTTTATGCATCATATCGTGGAATAGAGTCTCTATGGCTCTTTGATAAGTTGTCCTGATATTTTTCAAACTGAAGCGTATGACTTTATAGCAAAATGTTCTCCGTAATGTCACAAAAGTAATCTTTTTCATATCTTTTTGTGCTATCTTAATTTGATTGTAACTTGAAAACCCATCCATGAATGAAAACAGAAAGTGCCTAGCTTTGTGCTATCTTAATTTGATTGTAGCTTGAAAACCTATCCATGAATGAAAACAGAAAGTGCCTAGCTGTATTATCCACCAATGTGTCAATGTGAGGCAATGAAAAATTGTCTTTTCGACTTGCTCTGTTTAGATCTCGATAATCAACAAACATTCTCATTTTGTCATCTTTCTTGGATATCGGGACTATATTCGTCACCCATTCAAAATATTTGACGACCTCTAAGAATCTCGCATCAAATTGCTTTTTCACTTTTTCTTTATTTTTAACAACATTTTAGGTTTTATCCTTCTCAACTTCTGTTTAATTGTTTGCACTTAGGCTTCAGAGGTAGCTTATGCACTATAATTTCAGTATCTAACCCTAGCATATCTTGATATGACCAAGCAAATACATATACATATTCACTTAGTAACTTTATCAGCTTCTGCTTTATTGGTGATGACATCGAAGTACCAATCTTAGCCTCTTTTTTAGTTTTTTTCATACCCTAAATTGATAGCTTCAATGCTTTCTTGATGAGGCAGGATTTGCTTCTCTTATTGTTCCATTAATCTTAATAATTCTAGGGATATTGCATAGTCTTCCATATTTCTTCATCATCGAGTTCACCAATATAAATAAAATTTTCAAAATTAAATCTTGAAATATTGTCATGATGATCTTCACATTCATTATTCAGATACCTAAAAGTAAGTGAAACGGACAAAATATAGAGAGATGTATGGTAATGTAAGGAACTGAAATGAAAAAGGTAAAAGAAATGGACAAATGTGTTATGCTTGTCATTTATTCAATTGAAAATAAGGAAACAAACACACATAAGACATTTAATGCATTTAACAAAAAGCATTTAGATTTAGTTCAACAAATTACTTTGGAGAAAATTTAAAAACATTAAGTAGCTCTTCAACATGCCAATTCTTTAGTTCTGTATAAAGAGGAGTAAGATACACCTATGGATAACCTAGATCTTCTTCCTTTTTTTTTCACCCACCATTTGTATTAAAAATTCAGTGAAGATATCTTTCAATAATGGTGTAAGCCCCTTTTCTATGTTTCTTACTACATTTGGATAGATATAGTCAGCTGAGATGAAAGTCTAATAGAGAAGAGGAAAAGACAGGCTTTCAGTTTTTGTCTTTTACCCTAGAAACGAGCCAACCTTTTTTTTTTCTCTTTTATGAACTTTATTTTTCCTTTGTGAGTTGACTTGTACCCTAGACCAAACCTATCATCTTTCTTAAGCATCATCCATGATAGTTGCATCCCCTGCAAGTCAACCCATACTTGTTGGCTTTTTCTTACCATTTTTTTAAGGGCCAACCTGAAAGCTTTAGATAAACATGGAATAGGTACTTTTGATCCTTCACCCACATGGTTGCATTAACAAATTTAAAGGATCTAAAAGAATATTCTAAGACTTCTTCAGCTACTTCAACATCTAATGCAGTAGAGAGTTTAGTCACTAACAAATCTTTTTCACTAGCAACAATGACCACCTTTCCATCAATTATGAATTTCATTTTCTAATGTAGAGTGGAAGGAGCAACTTTTACCATATGAATCCATGGTCTTTGTAAATGATAGCTATAAGAAGAAACAATATCCATGACCTAAAAGATTTTATCAAAAGTATATAGGCTTATTTAAATTACAAGCTTGATATCGCCTATCACTTCTCGATGAGTCCTATCAAAAGCTCTTACTATCATGTGACTTGTCTTCATGTAAGATATTTCAACTGGTAATCTACATATTATAGTCATAGGTGTAACATTCAAAGAAGATCCATTATCAATAAGCACTTTGGCTTGTGTGTGATTTTTAAATCTTATAGAGATATGTAAGGCCTTAGCATCACCTATACCACCAGATGAAATCTCATCATTACTAAATGATATAAAATTTCTCACTATGATATTTTTTACTATGCGATCAAGTTTTTCCATAGGTATATTGTGAGCTACATAAGTCTCGTTGGCTATTCTGAGCAATGCATTTCTATGAGGCTTAAAATTTAGCAATAATGAAAGCATAGAAATTCGAGCTGATAAGCAATTTAATTGTTCCACCACACTATACTTATTGTGTTTAATAAGTTTCAAGAACTCACAAGCCTCTTTTTCTATAATCGGATTCTTACATTCTTGATTTATGACTAGGGCTAAGTGAGTTTCTTGATCGTTGGGTGATTTATCTTCTTTTTTTAAGCTCGTTTCCCCTTCATTTGCTTTTTTTTTATGCTCTCTAGTGTTTTGAGGTATAGCACTGCCCACTTCGAGTTATGCCCCTTACACTAGTTATGTTTGCTATGTTTGCATCACATGAGCCACATTGAAGGAAACCATTATCAAACCTTGTGACATGATATTACAATCATATTTCCAAGGGAATGCCTTATTAGTTTTGTACAAGAATGGGTTAGGGACCTTAATTGTCACCTTTGGCATAGTTGTACAAACTAGTTCATCAATTTTAGTAATCAATTTTTCATCATAAAAGATAGTGACATGTTCAAAATTCATAATAGTGACATGTTCAAAATTCATACGAACTAACTTATCAACCTTAACACTCAATTTCTCTTTATAAAAGATGGTAATAGGCTTAAAATCCATTCGGTAAGGCTTGTTTTTGGATGAGTCTTCTGTCACAATATTCATTGAACTTTTCTCATGTTCCTTATAAAATTCGACCAAGAAAGAATCCATCATTCTCTATAATTCTTGTCAAAATGCTTCACAATCCTAAAATGAATGACCAACCATCTCAATATGGAATTCACAAGGGTGATTAGGATTATATGTGAAATTCCCATTTTCTATGTTTTCAAGTATTAGGCGAATCATATTGACTTTGAATAAAATAGCAAATATTTGGTCCATAGAGGTTCTAATCTTGCTTACTTCTCTTTTAATATTCCAAGTTGTCTTGCTACTTAAAGCATTTATTGATCCCCTACCTTGATTAGTTAACAAATTATTCTCCATACTTAGTCCGACCTTGGTTGTGAAATTTAAAATTTCATTATCAATCAGGCTTTGCACCATACGTTTGAAAGCTATACAATTTTTCAGAGAGTGGCCATGTATCCCTATAATGATAGTCACAGGAAGATTTAGGATCAAACCACTTCGGATATAGAGGTTTTAAAGGCTCTACGAGTTATTGAGCTACCAAATGCTTTTGTAATAAATGAGAGAACAATTTTGTGTCATAGGTATCAAATCAAATTGTTGTTGCTCTTGATTATTTTAAGGTTCCCTTTGATTGAAGTTTGTGGTGTTTGATTGAGGGAGAAGTTAGTGGTGAAGGTGCTCGAGACAAAATTGGCTTGGAAAGTAGGTGTCTGGGTTTGCAGTGGTTGGTAATGGTATAAATTTTGAGAAATATTGGAAATGGTTAGATAAGAAAGGCGGTATATAGGATATGAGTGGTATGGGATAAAAGGTCTTGGTTTTAGTTTTTCAGTGATGATAGCTTGTATTTTTTTTTGTTAGCTTTTTAAGTGAAATGGTGATCAAAGAAAATGGTGAATTAGATCCCTCAAAATTTTTCCCAAACAATGATTTCAAAATAGTTGAATGAAAAATTAAAATTAATATCAAAATATGATGCAAATGACAACAATTGATATATCTTAAAACAAACATAAAGTAAAGAGAAAGGGATAAAGAAATCAAACACAATGATTTATAGAGGTTCGATCCTTCTTCACAAGGCACTTATGTCCTCTTTTTTCTTGGTTGTCCATGCCAAGGCTTCAATCCACTAATTGAAGAAAAACTCTTACAATATACAAACCTAACTTGTACTATATCTCTATCTTTTTCTTAAGGCTTAGATAGAAACCCTTTACAATATCAAGAAGATACTTCATCTCTTACTTACAAGTTAACCCAAATAATTTTTGCAAACTAAAATACCTCCCAAGGTTGAGTGTTTGCCTAATAAAGTATAAAGAAAATTTGATAAATGAAAAATAACAACAATTTGGATACAACAAATACAAAGATATAGACTTTTAAGCTCTAACAACTCTTAATTCTTTAAGAGAATGAAAATATAACTTGTTGGCTTTTGCTCTCTTGCTTCATTAAACTTTTTGGCGTGTTAGAGTGGCCAATATATAAAAAAATTGAAGAGCTAGTCATTAGGGATGCTTAAGAGAAAAGAATAATTGTTGGAAGCATAAAAAAGTAGCTATTAGAGTGATTTTGCCCAGACTCGATCGATCCCTTTCTTGAGAGGATCGATTGGTTTAAGTTTTGAAAAGCCTTTTCCACTTGATAAACCATGACCTGATTAATCTCTTCCTTGAGGGGATCGATTGGTTTACTTTGGGAAGCCAATTCATGCCTTGAAAAACCACTACCCGATCGATCCCGATCAATCCCTTTATGTAGCATATCAATTGGTTCAAAGGGGTGATCAATCTCTTACATAGGGTGATCGATCCCTTCTTCAACCAGGAGCATAACACTATTTTTTGGGGAAAAATAGAATCGATCCTTTCCCTAAGGGGATTGATCTTGTCCATGGCTGGGTGGCTATCTCCTATTTTGCACTCTACTCACTAATTTGATATATCTTGAGTTATATAAATCCAAATCATAAACCGTTTGAAGATTTAGAAACTATACTTAAAGGCCTTTCTATCTATATGAAATTTATCACTTAATTCATTATGTATGAATTATAGTGAATTTTTAAATCTACCCTTTGTGCTTTTTTAGATAACTATAAAGTGTCTAGTAAAAGTTCAAAATCTTTTCTTACAAAATTTGGATTTTAATTTTGTTTGATCCATTAGAAACTAGACTCAAAGAGCTTTCCAACCATATAAAATTCAAGTATCAAAACTTTGTGAATTAATAAAGAAAAATAAAACAAGTTCCATGTTGGAAAACTTTGTTATTGTAAAACAACTTTCTTAAGTTAATCTATTTCTCAAAACTTATATTATTAGAATTGTATTAAGTTCAAAATGAATAAATTCACTTTAAAAAAACAATTGGACTTTCATTTAAGCTCAAATAAATAATCTTTAAAGATAGATTTGGTTTGAGAAATATGAAACCAAAAAGGTTTGTTTAAACTTTGAAAATCATATTATTTATTTAGTACCAAAATATAAAACTTAAGAACATGTACTAAATAAATCTTTTTCAAAATCTTGATTAAGCTTATTTAGCTTAATTTTTTATCATTTCTAAATAAAGATCAATTCAAGGCTAACAATCTCCCCTTTTTTGTTATGACAAAACTTAAAGATAAATTTGCTTGATGAAAAACTTTCTTTGAAACATTTAAGATTTTGAAAAACATTTTGAAAAACTCTCCCTTAAATAATGCAAGGCAAAACTCCCCCTCAATTAACACATCTTAATCCAACATAACTCAACAAACATATGTTAGTCAAATATATGAAATAATTAAAATCAAACATTGCATGTCAAGCATAAGCAAATTTGTCCATATGATAGTTCTCCCCCTTTTTGTCATAGCAAAAAGGCATGAGCATATTAATGAGCAAATAAATACAAATAGGCATCATTAACAAATATATTCATGAAACATTTCTCCTCATTTTAGTTTATGCTCTTTATACCAAATGTTTAAGTTTCTCTATCAATTGCTATAAGCATACAAGAAGAAATATCTCTAAACTCTCTCTCCTTTTTTGTCATTTCAAAAGAAAGAGAGATCAATTCAAGGCATGAGACAAAATGCTTGATACTAATAATATCAAGAGTATTTTGAATGCATGTAATCAAGTATAATATGCACAATGAAGTTCACATACATGTATTCAAGCACAAAAGCATAAGTGTATCCAATTTTAGCATTTTAGCACAAGTCATTAGATTTACTACATAAAATTTATAAGCAAAGGATAATGAATGATATGCAATTTGCTCATAAATCATGTTATCATAAGATGAGCTTAGAATCTAAAGCAATAATGGCAATTAAGCATAAATTAAAGAGCATGCATACAAGCTCATACCAATTGTTATGGATACCAATTATTAAATGTATGATATCAAGAAACATACCAATTGTTATCACAAAACAAATTAAGCAAAATTGTATTCTAATATTTTTTCTCGTTTTCAAAATAAGGACTAATCTATTTAAGGCACATGTAATTTTGCATGAAATGTATAAACTATATCAAGAATAGGCACATAAACAAGTTTCCATGAAAGTTAAAAAAAAAATTTAGCAATTTTGATACCAGTTGTTACCAATTGTTAGAAATTTTATTCAACAACTTTCATAGAGCACACATAAAGCATATGAAAGATTCATTCAATACATGTATAAATGATAATAACAATCTTTCATAAGCTATCATATCCAAACAAGAACCAAAAGCTCATATGCATTTAATAAAACATGAATACTAATTAGCAATAATGTTCAATTATCATCATGTCATAACAAAGATTATTCAAGCATTTTTCAAACATGATGAACATATAAGCTAGCAAAAAAATACTGAAAGCATAATTATTCAAATATATTCCTATTTATTTCAATGCATAACAATGAACTTAATCTAAACATATGCAAGTATCTAAATATTTCAATCAAAATCATACAAACATACGTAAAAATATTTCAAATCACATAAGGCAATATACAAAAAAAATGCAAAGCTTTAAACACAAATATGGTACAAGCTATTTCAATGGACTCAATCAATGAATATGTATATAAAATTTCAAAATTGTAAGTTCATAATCCATGAGTCAAGGTAATTGAAAGATAAAAAAATCAATATATTCAACTTATATCCATGTCCAAAGATTCAAACGAATATTCATGCAATAAAAACTATTAATCAAAGCAATAAAGAACTAGGCATGAATATTAATCAATCCAAGTATTTAACAAAGTTAAGACAAATTCTATCAAGTAGTTGGTGATTAATTTGTGCAAAGTGTTCACAAATTCAAACATAATATCTCATTTTTGCACATATTAAAGCAAACATTTATCAAATTATGCATTAAGCATTAAATCATAGGCACATAACATAGATTCAATACAATTACCTCGATCCTTATCAAGCTATGTTGTTGTGCTCATTGTAATTAAGTGAGGCTTTGAATTCTCTATTCCACATCATTTGAGCTAGTCTTTGATGTACTTAGGCTTGATTGATGAAGATGACTTGCATTGCTTATTCCATCTGAAATTTAAAAAATGTAGGCTCATTCATGCTTACTTCAAGTTCTCCTAACATAGACTTAAAAATATTCTTGACAAAGAAATGTTCATTAATAGCATCAAGAAAATCAATTGATAAAAATAATAACAATTGTTAGAAAATGAATTCCACATTCTAAGTCATTATAGGCAAAAGAAATTTTGTTCATTAAGCACAAGTTACCAATAGCAAAAGAGATATATACTTAAGCTAGATGCCATATATCAATTTAAAAATTAAATAGTACAAGAATAACATTAAAGCAAAAGTTCTCATGTAATGTGCAAAAATCAAACCTTTTAGATCATTCATGAACACAGAATAGACATATTCAATATTCATGTGTATTCAAAAAATACCAAAGAATATGTCAAAATAAATTTTAGGCCATATGAAAGCAAAAAATTCAAGGAAGACATATTTATCATCAAAAACATATTCAAGAAAATTTTAGCACAAAAACATAAATATGTCTACACAAATTATAGGCCATAATCAACAATGAATTAAGCTAAAAATAAGCATTATAAGAAAATCATTTACTTAAGTCATATTGC
The DNA here is from genome assembly GCF_002303985.1 of Durio zibethinus. The sequence goes on along the minus strand of NW_019167871.1, from coordinate 6,360,024 downwards.
AACCATGTCAAATCAAGAAAAATTATATTTATCATATATGCACACACTTGATAAGAATAATAGATGAACTAATAACACATATAATTAAACACAATTAGTTCTTCAATTCTTAATCCCAAACCAAAAGATAAGTCAATTATACACAAGTTCCAAAATATTTCACAAAATTAATGAATCAATTTAGCACAAGAGCAAGTATATTTAAAAATATTTTAAAATCAAAAGATAAAAAATTTAAATAGTTTCAAATCATAAGCATTAAGGTCAAGTTGAGTTAATGATCATATAAGCACATATCTTGACCAAAAATATAGATGAACAATGAATCAATATATATTACTTAAGCACATAAAGTTCATCAATTCATCAACACAAGAGAAGAAATAAATCTTGAATTAATAAGGATAAAGAATTAAAGCATATTTCAAGATTATTTAAAAAAAAAATGAGCAATCAAACATCAATATTTATGATTTAAGCATAAGATGATCATCAATTTCTAAAATTACAAATCAAGAGTTAAAACAATTATGTATAACACAGTCGAGTTTAAAAAATTCACAAGATCCAAGCATTATAAAAAATTGAGCAATTTTAAAAATTATGGTCATATAAGCATGTTCAACAATTACAAATCAATATGCATAAAAATCATTTTCATCATGCTAAAATCATTCAAACAAGTATATTTATGCAAAATACCATAGGATAAATCATTCATAGCTTAATATGTCTAGGATTTTGATTTTTGCATTTTAAAACTCATTTTTTCTTTAAAAAAACCTTAATAAATCTCAAAACTAGTTAAGCTCATTTTTAACCATCTTGAACTATTCCAACAAGTTTCAAATGACAAAATAAAGTTGTTCAAGTTGTCATTTGACATTAGAAACAAGAACATCAAAAAATCAACTCTTAATCCTCATATTTTCTTGAAAAAGGCTATTAAGATGGGCAAATATATTTAAATATACATTTAAGCTTTTCAAACCATTTAGAAAAGTTTTAGATCACACTTTTAAAAAGTCCAAATGGTTTTTATACCCATAATTGTTCAAAAACAAAATTTGACCTTTTAAGCTTTAAAATCCTTTGAAACTTGCATGTAACACTATGAAAAATTTAAACCATTGCAAGTTATCACGTTTTTTTGTTTAAGTTTAAAACATTGAATACAGGATATTCAAATTCAGTTCCTTTTAAAAACTTGTTAAAATAATATTTTATATTTTAAAGCTTGACTCTAGCAAAAATCATTTTCAAAGCAAAACATAAAATTTTAAAATCATTAAGCTTTGAGTGCTCCTCTTAAGTTTACGCATAAACATGAAGACAATTAAGCACATAAATAATCACACCAAGCATAAAAAAGAAATTTATCAACAAAATTAAGCTCAAGCAATTTAACACCACAATTAATTTCAACAAGTAACTCAAACATATTTAAGAGCAAAATAAATGCATATTCCATTCAAGCTCATAAATATCAAATAAATTTGATATATTAAAGATATATCAACAAAGCATATGCGAATATCCATTAAGCACTCTATGTCTAACAAGAATAGGCAACCAATTTCATATTCACTTAAAATAAAAATTTAGAGGTTACCCATCTCCATTATGTGTCTAGAGTATTCAATATTCAATCTCATATTGTAGCTTTTGCTTTAGCACACTGACAAGAGACATTCTTCATTTGATTTTTGATACCCAAACTGCTTTGGGTCCTTGAAAGTTAGTTATCAAGTCTTTTGTTCTTTTTGGAACCTATACTTGCCTAATTCTATGAAACTTTTCTCTTTATGGGACAAGTATGTATAATATGACCATAAAAAATTACATTTAATCATTTTAGTACTAAATGAATTCTTTAAAATATTTTGTTTTTCATTCATCAAATCATCAAATTTGTTTTTCAAATCAAAATTTTCTTTTTCTAAAAATTCATTTATACTTAGAAAAGTTTCTAAATTCATTTTCATCTTTTCATTTTGTTTTTCCAAATCATTCTTTGTATCATTAAAAATTCATTTTTAACTTTTAATTTTGAAATCATTTTCTTATGTTTCAAATGCATATTTTCAAACTCAATTGCTAAATCATTGTAAGCATCTTATAAATTATCAAAAGTATAAGAGTTTGAATCACAAGAGTTAGAGGTTACATTTGGTTTCTCAATAACTATGAGACATGATGCATGCTAGTTAAAAATTTATCTTTCATGTAGCTCATCAAACTTCCTTCATATCTCATTTAAAGTGAAGTAATTTGAGACCAAGTTAAAGTTGTGTGAGTCAAGAACTCCATAGAGAATGTATTTGGCCGTTGCATCATCCATTATTTGCTTTATATAGTTTACATTTTTAGAACATCTTTATCCAAGCTCTAAAATCTTAGGCCATTATGAACATCTTCATCCTTCTTCTCCATTCACAAAATTCAAATTTATCAAACATAGGAGCTTTGAGAACTTCCTCACCATCTTGAAACTTAAATTAAGCCATAGGATCTTTACTCAATGTGGTTAAACCTACAAAAAAATACCAAAGCTTTGATACCAATTATTAGCTTTTTAGGTGAGATGATGATCCAAGAGGGGGTGAATTGGATCTCTTCAAATTATTCGCAAACAATGATTTCAAAATAATTGAATAAAAAATTAAAATTAATATCAAAATATGATGCAAATGACAACAATTGATATATTTTAAACCAAATGCAAAGTAAAGAGAAAGGGATAGAAAAATCAAACACAATGACTTATGGGGGTTTGGTCTTTCTCCATAAGGCACCTTGTCTTTTTTTTTTATTGTCCACACCAAGGCTTCAATCCACTAATTAAAGAAAAACTTTTACAAGATCCAAACCAATCTTGTACTATATCTCTATATTTTTCTTAAGGCTTAGATAGGAACCTCTACCATTTAGAATATCAAGAGGATTCTTCACCTCTTGTTTACAAAATAACCCAAATAATTTTTTGCAAACTAAAATACCTCCCAAGGTTGAGTGTTTGCCTATTGAAGTATAAAAAAATTTGATGAATGAATAATAACAACAATTTGGATACAACAAATATAAAGATATATACTTTTAAGCTCTAACAACTCTTGATTCTTTGAAAGAATGAAAATATAATTTGTTGGCTTGTACTCTCTTGCTTCATCAACCTTCTTGGTGTGTTAGAATGGCCAATATATAGAAAAATTAAAGAGCTAGCTGTTGGGGATGCTTAGGAGAAAAGAATAGCTGTTGGAAGCATGAAAAAATAGCCATTGAGTGATTTTGGTCGGACCTTATCGATCTCTTCCTTGAGGGGATCAATTGGTTCAAGTTTTGAAAAGCCTTTTTCACTTGATAAACCATGACTTGATCGATCCCTTCCATGAAGGGATCAATTAGTTCACTTTGGGAAGCCAATTTACGCCTTGAAAAACCACTACCTAATCGATCCTTTTATATAGAGGATCAATTGGTTCAAAGGGGTCATCGATCCCTTATATAGGGTGATTGATCCCTTTTTCAACCAGGAGCATAATGCTACTTTCTACGTAAAAATAAAATCAATCCATTCCCTTAAGGGATCAATCCAATCCATGGCTAGTTGATTGTTTCTTATTTTGCACTCTATTCACTAATTTGATCATATCTTGAAGTATACAAATCCAAATCACAATCTGTTTGAAGATTTAAAAACTAAACTTAAATGGCTTTCTATCCATATAAAATTCATCACCTAATTCATTGTGTACGAATTATAGTAAAATTTTAAATTTACCCTTTATGCAGTTTTTAAATAACTATAAAATGTCTAGAAAAAGTTCAAAATCTCTTCTTACAAAATTTGGATTTTGATTCTGTTTAATCCATTAGAAAGTAGACTCAAAGAGCTTTCCAACCATATAAAATTTAGATATTAAAACTTTGTGAATTAATAAAGAAAAATAAAACAAATTCCATGTTGAAAAACTTTGTTATTATAAAACAACTTTCTTAAGTTAATCTATTTCTCAAAACTAATATTATTAAAATTGTATTAAGTCCAAAAGGAATAAATTCACTTTAAAAACAACAATTGGACTTTCATTTAAGGTCAAATAAATAATCTTTAAAGATAGATTGGGTTTGAGAAATATGAAACCAAGAAAGGTTTGTTTAAACTTTGAAAATTATATTATTTATTTAGTACCAAAATATAAAACTTAAGAACATGTCCTAAATAAATCTTTATCAAAATCTTAATCAAGCTTATTTAGCTTAATGTTTTGTTATTTCAAAATAAGATCAATTCAAGGTTAACATGCTTCTTTCTTCTTGAGTGGTCCTCCTTTCTTTGATCCAAAAATATCACCCCATCAATCTTTCCATTTTTAATGGCATTTTCTATGATCTCACCCACAATCACCATATCAGCAAAGTTTTTCATGGCATGACCAATGAGCCTATCATAGTACGAGGCTCGAAGGATATTGATCGAATATAATAGTCATTTCTTTCTTAATAAAAGGAGGCTGAACTTGGGTGGCAACATCTCGCCATCTTTGGGTATATTATTTAAAGTTTTCGTTAGCCTTATTTTCCATGTTTTGTAATGATAGTCTATCTGGAGCTATGTTTATGACATGCTTGTATTAAATAATAAATTTTTTAGCCAGATCTTTTCATGAATGAATTAGGTTTTTGTTTAATTGAATATACCATCTGGTTACTGATCTTGTAAGACTATCTTGAAAACAATGGATAAGCAACTTGTCATTGTTTGTATACCTAGTCATTTTTTAGTAGAACATAGTGATATGTGCTTGAAGGCATTTGATTCTATTATTTAAAATTTTGGTACTTTAAACTTTGGTGGGATTACCAAATTTGGAACCAGATTGAGTTCACTTGCATCAATTATGTCAAAAATATTAACAACTTTCAATAGCTCATAACCTTTATTCCAAGAGATCTAATTTTTGTTTCACTTTTATATTCTTAGATTGTTTAAATGTACCTTTATTTAGTTTCTCCTGTTCTTTTGGGTCATCTAAATCTAGGACCGTAATAGGCTCAACATGACTTGCCACAATGTTTAGGCCAACATGTCCTTGACTACATGGTTAAACTGTGAAGGGAAGTAAATTAAATTGAGCATGTGGCTACCTTTCAGGCTGTGCCATTTGTGGATGCACTTGATGAGAGGTTTGAGCATAGGGTAGGGTAAACTCTGGTGGATACAATGGATCTTTTCTATCATTGGTATTTTCTTGGGCCTGAGGCTCTTTCTTAGTGGTTACTTTTTTAGTTACCCTTTTTTTCTTTAGTCATTTTCCTTATCATGTCCATCATTGTAGTTATTTCTTTTCAAGTCTCTTCTTGATACCTAGTCATTTGTTCTATTAACTCTTGTTGAGACCTAATTATTTGCTCTTACATATCAAATTAAGCTTTTTCCATCCTTTCCATTCTAGATGCTTCTTTGTTTTTCATGATTCTGATTTATAAAAGAGTGTTGTAATGATGACGAGTGATTTGATCTATGTTTTTTTATGGCTTAACTATCTTTGTACCTAATCGAATTAAAGGAAACTCTTTGAAATTTATTATTTTGAGGCCTCTTTCTTTTAGTCATGATGCATTTTTTAAATAGAACACATAAATAATGCATGAATGCATAATGCAAAGATGTGCTTGTTATATATCTAGTATTTACAAAAGATTTTAAGACTAAACTTGAGCTACCATATCATAATGTCAGATTATTCTTACTAAATACTTCTTTTATTATAATATTAAAATTTTCAAAGGAAACGTCCTACATGCTTGTATTGCTCATAAGCACTATCTAGAAAATTAGTCAAGCGTTGGCTATGCTATACTGGGTAAACTTCTTCCTTTTCTTGTTTAGCTTCTTGGGCTATGTCTCTTACTTTAAAACTGACTTCTCTTATATGTTCTACCAAACAAGTTACTTAAGATTCATTCAGCTAACATTCTTTCTTCCAATACTATGCTCTATGTTTAAATTAATCTTGTTCCTCTCTCAAAACTTGAATGGCTTTATGTCAATAACGTATTTGCCATTTCAGGTCATTTACAATACCTTGTAGTATTTTTCTTTTCTTCCACAGACTGACTAAGCTCTTTTTCCTTAGACAACAAATTGGATCAGAGCTATTTTGCATTCTTTTTGAATTTTTCAAGCTCTATGATCAATGAAGTGATGGACCTATGCCAGCTTTCAGAAGTCTTTTCTTTTTTTTTTCAAGCCTTTGGGATTTTGCTTTACTCTTATCATTCTTATCTTTCCACTCATTAATCTCATGCAAAAGCCTTTTTTTTTCAAGCTCTCATTTTTTTTCTTCAAATTTATGCTTCATAATTTTCATGTTTTCAAGGATCATTTCGTAATGGGCATTTTCTTGGTGGTATGGTTTGTCTTTTTTATGACCAACTTTGCTTGTAACATGTTGACTCATCCATGTTAGATATTCAAGTATGGCTTTGTCTATAAAGCCTCACGATCCACTCACTGGGTTTGCTTCCATTCTTTGATAATCACTTTCACCTTTTTAGAAATCTTGGTTCCTCAAAGAGAACTCTAATTCCCAAAAGCCATGAGTCATCATAACAAATTACTCTAATCTTAATTATCAATGAACCATTGCTGGAGCATAGCTTATACCTTCTCATGGTCCTAAGAGTGGAACCCATGGCTTGTCACCATATTTATATCAACATGGCTTTTCATGGCATCCATAGAGCTCTCCATATAACTTGAGTATTGGTGAGATTTTGCAAAGTTAATACCCACTCTTCCTTCGTTTTTAATTCCGGCCACTCAACATTGCAGCATTCTTCAATTGGCCTACTTTTATTATTATAAGTAAGACAAAATTTACTCACAGATGCTGAAGATGACTTTTTACCCAAATATAGAACAACTTTGCAAACCCTATAAAACGTCATCTTTTTTTTACAGTGATTCAATTATTTAAAAGTTTCTGCCAATATGGAAGGAACATGATTAATTTTATTGTCCACCTACTCGAGAAAGTTAATTATTGATAATTCAATGTGCCATAGGACCTTCGGGAAAATGATCATGCCATAAATTGCCAAAGCTATCATTCTCATGCCTTGTTCATCCTCTAAGTGTTTGATGATGTAATCACGCAAGATTTTTCATGGGATGCAATCATTTTTACCTTTTGTTTGGATATATGAGTTCACATTCTAAGTAGGGACCTTCATCATACAGGCAAGTTTGTTTTGAGATCTAAGTTTTTGACCTCGTCAATAAATTTTATCTGAATTAGAAAGATGCAACTATAGTAATGTAATATATTCTTCGATCATCGAGTTTATATCTATCTCGTTGAACATGAAACATCTGTATATAAGGTCTTCAAACTGAACTAAAGCTCTTATCAACTGATTTTTATAGACACCTCAATGAGTGAAGCAATATAACCATATTTTTTCTCAAAAGCCATCTTCCTAGAAGTTGTTACACGGTGTTAGATCTCGACTAACTCAAAAATGTCATTTTGTTGGAATCTCAATTTGATTTCTTCAGGCAAAATTTCATGTTAAGATTCTTTTAGACAATTTTTCTTTCTGTTTTAGGCTTCTAATGATAGAGTTATCACAACATTAGTCTCTTCATACATGGTGGGCTTTGAAACCAAGAACATCATGATGGTGTTTTCACAGTAAGACCAAAAATCTTTTGACTAATATTGGCACAATGACAAACACATCCCATATGCAAGTATTTATGATGATACATGATCATAAAACAAAACAGAGCAAAATAAAATAGGGTTAGTAATGATATTAAAATAAATATTCCATCATGTGTCTTAATTTAGGGTATAATCTACAAAAATGGTATGGCTCTATCTAAGGTTTGTTTCTTAAGGTTCACTATATGCAGGGTTTGGTAAATAACATAGGCTAAAAAAAGTTTCCAAATTGATTCTCACTATTGTCCACTCTGAACTAGTAAGGCCTTCGATTCTCACCCATAAAAGGTTGCCAATAGAAAAGGTTCAACTTGAGTGGAGGTATTTTCGCTAGCCCAAATGGAGGTATTATAACCTAATGAAAACGTAGGTACTCTACTCCCTCCTAAAGAGGGATAGGTTTGAGAGCCCGAATATAGAGTTTGTGCATGAATGCAAATGTGCATGTGTGTGAGGGAATGTAACAATTATTAATCAAAGTAAAATCAACAATATAATTAGTAACAATGTAAGACAAATAAAATAACATAATAAAAGTAGATGAATCCATCAAAAATTTACCTTTTTTTATTTGTTTATTCTAAGATGAGATAAGAAATTAAAATTAAATATTGAAAAGATCGTAAAATCAAAGTTTGGATGATGCATGTTTAATTTTTGGCTTGACTCTCTAGCATCCCCAACAAAGTCGCTAAGCTGTCATAACAATTTTTCATCTGTGGAGGACCCAATTGCTAGACTTGGTAAAAATTTTTAGAGTCACCATCAATCTTTTTGTATGGGGTGTGATTGACCACTCAAAAATATCATCTTTTAATAAAAATCTTAAAATTAATTAAGATTTACTAAGAGAGGTTTAGGTCTACGAAATCAAGGTTGGGTCTGGGAGTATGGTTATGAGTGAGGAATATATTAGCATCCTCACATCACCCGTTCAGAGAACAGTACCAATTAAATATGTTTAATCCTTTAATTTTGACGATATGATCTTCTTTATATTTAAATTTAATTTTCTAAAATTTATTTATAAAAAATATATTTCTTTGTTGTGAAATTAACATTATTATTATTATTATTATTATTATTTTGTATTCTATAAATTCTCCAACGCTTTGGTGAAATTTATAAAAAATCATTTTTTTAAAATATACCAAAAAAATTGATCATTCACAAAATTCTCAAAATCTCATCATAAGATATTTTATTTATTTAATAAAATGATTTTAGAAACGTCTTGACTCTTTGGTGAGTTTCTAAAATTTATTAACAAATTTTAATATTATCTCGACTGTTCGACGAAATCCTAAAAATTTTGAACAAGTTTTAGGATTATCTCAATTTTTTAATGAAATTCTAAATAAAAATCATTCATTTTTTATAATTAAGGGATTTAATTAATTAATTAATTTTATTATGATTAATTTTTTGTTATTATTTATTGTTTATTGTTTTATTGTTTTTATTATATTATTTTAAAAAAATTAGATTATCCCAATGTACTGCTGAAATCTAAAAATATTAATCTTTTATTTATATAAAAAAATCGAATTTTCTCAATTTTCTTTAAAAAATTACAACTTTTTAAAAATATTTATTCAAGAAATAATACTAATTATTTCATTATTATTTTTTATTACTCTTTTTATATTGTTTAAATAAATCTTTATTCTGGTAAAAATAATTTTGGATTATTTTAACTCTATAGTGAAATCGAAAAAATTATTTTTACTTACAATAATTAAAGAAAACCAAATTCTTTTAGTTTTCTTTAAAAATTACATTTAAAAGATTCATTTACACAATTTATCATTTTTTTATTTTATTTGTTATTTTTTAAAAATTTTTTAGCAAAAATTATATTTTAAATTATCTCAATACTTTGGTGAAATTTAAATAACCTTTTTGCTTGCAATAAAATTTTATTTTCCTTAAATAATAATAATAATTATTATTATTATTATTAATTTTTTTGCATATTATATTTTTTAGGTTCATATTTTATTTTAATTTTACTTTTCATTTCTTTTATTTATTTCTATAATAAATAATAATAATAATAATAATAATAATAATAATAATAATAATAATAATAAGAAAATAAATAAATAAATAAACAATAGAAAGAAAAAAAACATAAAAAAACATAAAAATAAAATAAAAATCAAAACAAAAAATAAAAAGACAAAGAAAAGGAAAACCTGCCAAACGGGTCAAATCGACGTGCGGATCATATGCAGGTCGGACATGAGTCAGACGCCGAAAATGATTTGGTTTTGGAGCGCCTATAAAATGCCTATTTTTTATTTTTTCTTTCCTCCCTCTCTCTACCCGTAGAGCCTTTCTCTCTAAAAAACCTAACCCCACCGTCGACGGTCATAGTAACCCAGATTATAGCCAATTGTCGTTGTGCATCGATGGCTAGAATCTTCAATAGCATCAAAATTTTAAAGTTTTCCACAATCTGGCAATATTCGTAGAATCTGGTCACTAGAAAAATTAAAGGTCGTTGAAAAATTCAAAAATTTTCAAAATTCGGTGACCCAAAAAATTTTTCAAAAATTTTCAAAAAATCCCAAATTGATCCTTTTTATTTTCTAAACACTATCTCAAAATCAGATTTTTCAAAAAAAAAATCTCAAACCTCTTATATTAAGAATTTCATTCTCGGGGGGTCTTTTTGTTTCTGAATTTTTTTTGTGTTTGCTGCTAGTGTCTCTGTCCAAGATAACTGTAATTGTTTTTTTGTTTTTGTTTTGTAGAACCTCGAGGCTTCCCTTTGTGTTCTCTTTTTTCAACTCTTCTTTGTTTTTTTTTTTTTTGATATTATTCCTTTAGGTTCTCTCTCTTTTTTCTCCCTATGTTTTGTAGAAATTAGCTTTATTTATACAACTTATGGGATTCAAATCCTAAATCTCTTAAGATGCTTATGTGAAAATTTTTGGATTTAATGCTGCCAAGTTAGGCAGTGTTAAAAGAGAGAAAAATCACTTTGGCAGCTTGATTTCAGTTGTCAGAGTTGAAACCAATTTTTTTTCTTTTTTTTTAAGAATAATAATAATAATAATAATAATATAATAAAAAAATTATATGAAATCAAACAAAATTGATACCTACAATGGTTATGAATACCTGACGTAAAAGTGAATTACATGAAAATTTGTGGACATGTTTTTCTTATTATGAAACAATATTATGAAAGTTAATTTGTTAGAATTTTATTGAAAAAATATCAGAATGCGCAGTGGAACCTAATTTGATTTAAGTTGTAAATTTTTATGCTATTGTTAGTTTCGAAAGTGATGAATCTTTAATAAATAAAGACTAATGGATTTTGGGTAAGAATATTTTGTGTTCTTTTTATTTTTTGAGGCTTTATCATTGATTCACATTCTTTTAATAAATGCTTATGTCATGACTTGAAGAGAAATATTTTATAATGATAGTCATAAGAAAAACATTCAATGATTCATTTTAAGATTTTGTATGAAAGATGATCTAAGTCTTAGACTTATTGACATAAGGATAAAGAAGAAAAACTTTTATTTCTTGAATTTCTGAAACAAATGGTTGATAAATTTTGGTTGATTAAGCAATGGTTTAAAGTAAGAAAATGAATTATGCTGAAATTCAAAGATAAGATTTGTACCTTCAAGTGATTAATCATTTGTACTCAAATGTGTCATCATTAAAAGTGTTACGAGGATTATAAAGTAAGGAAGGTTAAGTTTGCATTATATAAGGACATTTAAAGTTTTTGGTAAAGTGAAAGAAATTCAATATAAAAGATCTTGCCATCTCAGATATCTATTATACAAACTATATTATAAATCTATGATGAGAGAATATATTATTAATCCAAGCTATGTGGTTGGATATGAGTATTTAGAAATTAAATATGATATAAGTTTTAACATATTGAAACTATCTTATTTGAATGGTTGATTGGAAAGAACAAGTTTTGAGATGGAATTGTTACCTTTATAAAAGTTTAATGAAACAATCATATGGCAAGAGAAGTGATTTCAGAAATGGAGGAATAAGATATGGATGTAAAACAAGTTTCGAGGATGAAACTTTTTATAAAGAGGAAAGAATGTAATACCTTAGCCCAAATGATAATTGGGCTAAACTATTACTAAAGCTCATTAAGTTAATTAAGAGGTTAATTACTAAAGAAAAAGTGTCTGAGTGTTTTATCAAAGAAAAACCTAGTTATCATGAAATAGAAAAGAAAATGCGAGTTCTTCTTTTTCATCTTCTTTAGGGTTAGAGAGCATAAAAAATCAAGTATAGGATCCAAAATTGAAGATTACAATCTAGTTAATTTCCTAATAGTGAGTATCTACCCTCTTTTTATATAAGAAAAATATCATGTTAGTTGCTATTATTTGGAGTTGAATTCTTAAGAGAAAAATCGAGAAAAATTACAAATTTTTTCATTAATCTTCATGAACTATTTTGATAAATTATTGGGCTTTGTTTATTTCATGTTTTTAAGATTTATTGATGATTATTGAATGGAGTTTAAAGGCTGAAAGTGTGGATTTTAGTTTTTAAAAATTGAAGGAAAATTATATTTTTTTAATATGATGTTATGATCTACAACAGTGAATTAAAATGAAATTTTGTGTTAATAGATAGATTATTACTATAAGTATTTTATATTGTTGGAAAGCTTGTTGAATCTACTTTCTAATAAAATAAACGAAAGTCGAATATGAGTTTTCTATAAATAGTTGTCTAATTTTTACTTAAGAATATGTAGGCTGTAAAGCAACAGCATCAGGGTTGAATTACGAAAATTGTCTTAAATTTTATACAAGAAATTACAATTAAGCCATATATGTTTGGAAAGCTTATTGAGTTTACTTTCCAACAAAACAAGCGGAATTAAATTTGGAGTTTCCTATGAATAAATGTGTAATTTTTATTATAAGGTATAGATACTATTTGACAGCAGCATATGATGTGGATTGCAAAATTTGTTATAATTAATCTATAAGGAATTATATGGTTAGAAAGCTTATCAAGTCTAGTTTTTAATGCATTAAAGAGATCTTAATTATAATTTGGATATATTGAGATATGATCATTTTAATAAAAGGAGATCAGGCTGCTAATATTAGTTAGTTGAGTTAACTTTTGTATAACTTAATTATTTTTGGTATCATTGGTTTTGAAATGGGTTGATTAATTTCTATTATATTGAAATTATCTTGAATAGGCCATTAATTATTTTGAGGAAAAACTAAGTGGTGCAATCGAAAAGAGGTAAGTAGAATCTCATATACTTTGCTTGTTTTCAAACTTATGTATATATTTATGTTTCTAAATGAGTAAATATTTTATTTCATTATTTTTTATATATGAAAATAGGACCAAGCATATGATTATTTGTGTTTTTGCTATGTAAATGATGGATCATGTTTATAAATGAATGAGAAAATGATTTATGTTTAAGGAACGATTTTATGATAGCTACATTTTTACCTTAAAAAGTGAGATCATCGACATCATAACTAGTTCTACGGCTTTGGCTAATGGGTAATAGTAGTTATCATAGACATTATCATACGACTATGCTAACGGGTTATAGTAGTTAGCGTAAAGCTTTGATTAACGGGTTATAATAGTTAACATTGATCATAAGGATAAAATTGTCGATACGATCAATGTCACAGATTATAACAGTGACCGTAATTAATGATAAACTAATGATTTATGATAATGATGATTTATGATGATTTTAATGATTGATTCATGATTTGATTTGATTACAATATTTGAATGGTAGTATATTTTGCAATGATTTATGAATTGATATATTTTGATATTGATTTATGATCTACGAAATGTTTGACATAATGATATAGAAATGTTTTGACATTATAATTTGACAAATATTTTGAATGATCTACATAATATATATGAAAACGATGTTTGATCTAATAAGATGTGTAAGCCTATACTTGCTGAACTATAATTTGCTCATTCCTCTTTTACTTTTTTTTTTAAAATGAATAAGTGATAAATTTGCTTAGTTTTGTGAAAAGTTGTAAGATCTAATAGGAAAGATTATCTAATCATCAAAGACAATGTTGGTCAATGAAATCTTATAAAACGATTTTATATTTTTATATGATTTGTATTTGAATATATAAAGATATATCATTAATTAGATTAAAGATATTGATTTTGCTTGATAAACTATATTAGTTTATTGAAAAATTTTAAAATGATTAAAAAAAAATTTCATATTACTTTAAAATTTTACTTCAAGATAATGTAATCGTATTGCATCTTGATATCGAAACATAACACCTTTTCAATCTAAAGCAAAGAAGATTGTAAGAATAAAAAATTGATTTTAATCTTTCTAAATATATAAAGTTGTTAAAAAAATATTTATAAATTTTAAAAGGCTTCTCAAACAACTATAATTCAAATAAATTGATGCAATTTTTGAAATGGAAAAATACTTTTAAGAATTTATTTTTAAGTTTTCAAGTGTGAATATTCATCTACACAACATAGAAGATTTGAATGCTTGCTTTCCAAAATGTGAGTATTCCAATACTCAACCTATAACATTTGAATACTTTCTTCCTAACTTTCAATTTTTCTATCCAAAATGTAAATATTCAAATACCCAATGGCTATTCTCTAATTGTCAAATTTTGTCATTTTGAAATAAAGTAATTGAATATCCCTTATTTCATTCTAAAAATTATACTTTCTAAAACACAATTTTATCAACAAATACATTCTACATAAACATAATTTCGAAAACCAGCTACATTCTACATAAACATAATTTAGAAAACCAGCATTCTTACTTAGAAAACATTGTCCTATGGTAATATATACAACATAAGATTCTCGCATGGTAATTTTCCTTCACCTAAATGACATTTGAACTAGAAAATCCCTTTTCATTTTTTGGGCATTGCCACGGGGTATTTATTACCATCAACCCATTGCATACTTCTGAGTCCAGCTACAAGCAGTTGCCTCATACTTAGTCCTGTCAGTCTTGTACATATGAGCAATTTCAGGAACAAGAGGATCATCTGGGTTTGGATCTGTTAACAGGGAACAAATAGATAACTGCACCTACAACACATAATAGAGTTGATAAGAAAGAAGCATTACAACCTACTTTGCACCAAACATTTGCAAGGTTTAAATCACAGAGCTGCATAAAACCACGTCAATCGATAAAAGCAAGCACTATGTATTGGTGTGCTGAAGTTTCATTGCGATTACCCAAGCTTTCACCATTTACAAAGTTATGCTCCATTCAATACATACTAACAGTAGTACTCATTATCCTGGAATTTAGGTTGGGATGTCTAGGAGGGTATTGAAATAAAGAAAGCCATCAGTGGCAAGGTATTCTCCCCATGTATCGATAAATAAGCATACTGAGATATTACCCCTCCAACCAAGAGATGATCAACACAACTGTACTCCAATCACAATCTGAGAAACTCAAGGAATCATGCGTTGAATTACTCCACCAACCAAAAAATTAAAAGCCGTGTATAAGACTTGAAATTGTGGATTATAAAGAACAAAACAGTATACTATCCGTGCATAAGACTTGGAATTATGGATTATAAAGGACAGAACAGTCTGTCGTTCACAATAATTCCTAAACAGGATTATGAAGAGGATTTGGATTGAAATATGTCAAATGACTACATCACAATCCACTTAGCTCCATTAAAAAGCTGGTGATAACGTACAGACTATTAATGATTAAATCAGCTGGATCTTCAATTTCATCAAAAACTATTAGCTGCTCAATGACAAAGGGAAGGCAAAGAACTAACCAAACCTTCGAAATGGTAAGTGCAGGGCTCCATTGTTCTTTAAGAATATCTAAGCATATGCTTCCATTGCTATTAATATTTGGGTGGAACACTTTGGTCCTAAATGCAACCTGAAACACAAAAAAAGACACAATCAAGTTGACCGATTCATATATCTAATAATAAGGAACATAACATTCGCCAAGTCTTAATTACAATTTGGCAACAACCCCAAAACCTAAATATGAAATTTTGCACAAATACATGAATATATGTTTTCATATATGTTTGTGTGCTCAAGGAGTCTGTGTTTGCAATTTACAGTCCTTCTTCACCATAAACTTATGACCACCTTCTTCCTCCCTCCTCCCATTCACTTTCATCCCTCCCTATCCCAAAATAACACTTCTCTTCTAGCAGGGAAACCACAATCCAAAGAACATTATTTCCCCCCAAAAATGTTGCAGATTGCTACAAGGTTCCATGGTGAGGAGAGGTAATGAGAAAAGTTGCAATCAATAAATATGCATGTCCCGTTTGATCCACAACAATCCTACTAGATTGGAGCACGATATAAAGAGATCATGCTAAACCTTGTTATTCCTGTTAACTTCATCCATTATTAAATTAGAAAATAAATGAAGCCAATATGATCATATTTGCCACTCCCACCATTCAATAACATATGAGACAGTTTATGTAGCTATAATCCATGTGAAGTATCTCACAATTATCCCCGCTTTAGTTTTCACTTTTATAGGAATAGACATATAAGATAGGGACATCCCAAAATTAGAAAAAGGTTAAAATTGTTTATAAGTTGGAGTGAGTTTGTTTAGACGGCAACTCCATCTAAAACAAAGTGAGAGAGCTGATAGAGAGTTGCTGATTTAAGAAGAGACTTCCGTCCCAGAATTCCCTTATCTCGCTTTCTAGGATGATGTTATCACATTACATGTGAAGTTTTTTGCCATTGTTATAAGGCAAGGAAGATACACATAAAATAGAAACTAAATAGAGGTTGCAGTATCCAGAGGAAAAGTACCTTAGGCGGCTTAAATGGGTAATCAGGTGGGAAATGTATGGAGACTAGAAAGACTCCTCCGACGTATGGGCTATCAGCGGGCCCCATAATCGTTGCTTGCCAATGAAACATGTCTTCAGCTACAGGGCCTACATTTAATGAAAATGATCAGTGAAAATCAGTTATATAGAATCAGTCAAAATGAAAGCATTCGAAGCTGGGTTGCATTGCAAAAAAGACCACATCTTGATGGAAGTGAACACAAAAATAAATTAGCGAAAGAGGTGTAAAGCGGTGATAGGAAGGCAACCATGCAAGGTTGAAACTTGAAAGAAGTTAAAAGTAAAAAGGAAACATCTTTAAATTTTAAGGATAGTAAAAAAAAAAAAAAAGAAAAAGGAAAGAATGAGTAGAAACCAACCAGCACTGCAAGAGGTTGGAGGGTCCTTCTGTAAATCCTTGAGCTCTTTGAGGATCCTTTTCGATGCCATCAAATTCACAAACCGAATAATCAATCACCTGATTCATCACCGGATCCTCGCTTAACTATTCTCTAAAAGAAAAGAAGAAAAAAAAAGGCGAAATAAGCCGAGAGATGGAGAAGCAGCATACCCAACACCCAAATCAGAAGCAAATCTGGAGATTCAAAATTAGAAGCAGGCAATTGATGCGAAATCAGAAAGGGAAAAAAGAAGGAAAAAGCCAATTATAGAGCTGCAGAAATGGAGAAAGAGGGTGGCTTTTTTGCTTCCAGAACTTTCTCATTCAATGTAAAGTAAATGGGTTTGCAATTTACAATTGCGTAAGATTAACGTCCATGCCATTTCTTTAGCTCTTTACTAGTCTGAGTCTGTTAGTATAGAAAGTATTTTTATTTCATAATAATAATAATTAATAATAAAAACGAAACAGTTGTATCTATGACTATCCAGTCCACTCCTCTCCTCCTTACTCCTCTTATTATCCACTGCTTTCTTTCTATTTAACTCACGTTTTTATTTATAGATTCTTCCCCCGTTGTTTTATCACCATTCGTTTATCACCACATCCTTTACGTTTGAGTCTGCCACCATCACCATTTTCCATTTTTTATCAAGTTATTGTCTTTGTTCAATTCCCCTACACTTTCTTGCTGGCCCTTCACTCTTCCTTCACTTGCCTATTTGCCTGACTGACTCTTACTTTGAAGAATATGTACTATCTATCTAACTAAAGAAAGATTTTTTTTTCTTTTATTTATTTTTTTATTTATATATTCTCTTTTTGTTAGTAAATTACATGACAATGCCATCTGCCATTCTACAAAGTCTGATTCTTTTCCAATTACGATCGCCAACTTCTACTTCTTAATTAATATCGTCTAGATAGATATATAGATGATGGTATTGACCCCCCCCCCCTTGCCAGTAGAAGGAGAGGAAACAAACGTCTTTTTTCGCCTGGAAGGAAAAATACTTATCAAGACATATTATTTGTCTGTCTATTCTTTTACTAACAAAACTAGCCACCAAACCTACAAACTTTTCCTTAAGCTAGTAAGGAAGAGACAAGTGTGGATTATTAAAAGGGATACAGAAAGTTCTTTCCTTCAAGTAAATGCAAATCAATTGCTGAAAATGATCGTTAGAACAAATCCGGAAAGGAAAATCCCCCCTAATTGAAGTGAAAAACTCATCACACTACATCCCTCAGAAAATTTTCTCAACAACACTGACTTTGAGAAGCCAGGCATACATATTAGGTCAGCTAATGAGTGGGAAAACTATACCAGGCATTCCTAAAAGTACATGCAGCAGCCTTTGGACAATCATGAGGTCTGCACATTTGAATCTTTTGATTTGTTCTATGTGTTGATAGTTTAGAATACGATAAATCTCATATTAGATAGAAAATTTTAATTATTAATGAATAAAATTAATTTTTGTATTAATTTTATTCATATTTTAAATAATTATGTTTGGATAGCAATAATTATCATATGATAAATTATCATAACTATTTAAATATAAATAAATTAATATTCATAAAAATCATGATTATACAGAAGGTCATAACCATCTGAATAAAATTTATATCTGTTCATTCATTATAAATAAATATTTTAGTATAACCATTTTCACTACTTTTGATTAGAGAGTTTGAAGCTTTATTGAATCCTAAAGGCATAATTATCTTTAAAAAAGTGTTCTTCACGCCTCAAAACC
Organism: Durio zibethinus; assembly: GCF_002303985.1. The sequence continues at coordinate 6,341,249 of NW_019167871.1, read as the reverse complement.
AAAATTTTTTTCTATTATTCCTCCTCTCTTATTTATTTTTTCTAACAATTTAAAGACAATTATGAGAAATTTATATTTCACACGAGAAAGATACAAGGAAAAGACATTGGCATGATTTGAAGATCAATATTAGAGAAGTTTCAAGGTGTTAAATGATTAATGTTTTTATAGACCAAAATGTTAATTTTCATAAAGATCTTCATTAGATGTATGTATTTTATTTTTCACATACTAATGAAATAAATTATTAATGTGTTTATCTCATTCAGTCAATCTTTTTACCAACAATTATGTAAAAAATTGATTACATTGCATAAATTTATGCATATAATGAAATTGATTCTACAATTGAGTTTAATGAATTGTATTATATTTATTTGAAAAATTGATACTTATAAAAACTAATATGGGAAATAACCTGAAAACATAAAAGAGAAAGACATGAATTAATCTACAACCAAAAAAATTATCACTTGTTATCAAGTAACGAATTAAACTGGATTCTAATAGAATGACCGATTGTTTAATTGTCATGTTTTTGTTATATATAGAAAAGGAAAATTGTCCCATAATTTTTATGAAAACAATAAAAAAATGAGTAAAGAAATTAGATGCAAGTAGAGAATATATGTAGAAAATAAAATTTGGCTTCAGGATTAGTATTATTATTAAATCATGGCACCAAAATTGAGATAATAAGTTGAGTTAAGCTATTTGTATGATTTTATCTTTGTTGATCGTTTATAAATCAAATATTGATATAATTAAAAAATATTAAAGCATTTGTCAGTTATTGGCATTTTGAAGGATGCTTATCAATGTCTAATTAGGCGTGTTTATAAATTAGAAAAGAACATGCAAATTCAATGTTCCAAAGGTACCAATACATGCATGTGTTTAATTCCATTTTGTGATGGCATGAAAAATATTGGTACAGTTTACCATATATTATGAAAATGAACTAAATGTGATGGAAATTTTTTTCTTATATAGATAAGAAAGATATGGACTTTGGAGATAGAATGTCATCATCCATTTAATACATTATTGGTTAAAGACAATGACTGTATTTTTGCTTCTTGTACTCGAAAAAATAACCTTTTGTAGGCTATTAAAATGAAAAGTGAACAAGTTTTCAAGGTTTTTAATAGTTTCAGACAATGGCAAGGTTGTGGATGGTTATATACCATATTAACATATGGGTTTAAATAATAATATTGGTTTGTAAAAGCCATAAACCTTAGAGTTAGCCAATCGATGATTTAACCAATGCAAATTCATCATGAATTTTTGAATGAAATATGAGTAGAACTCATATTATAATTATTGTTTATACTATTTTATGAAATGATTCTTTGGATTCATGTTTCATGACTTGCATTGATATGGTAATTTAGATTTGAATATATTGGTCACAAAATGATTGTGAAAATATTTGAAATTGGAGTTAAATATACTATGGACTCTTATTGTTTATAGACATATTGGTCCTATAAATAAAGTTTGAATTTATTATATATCTGAAAATGTTATGACCAATTAAAAGTGATAAATTACAGAGATATATAGGCTACACAATGATGGAGAAATAAAATTCTCATAAAATTTTGAAATCAAGTTTAGAGATTTCAATAATCATGAACTTGGAATTAGCCATTAGGCAATTACTATATGCATTGAAAACTCATGATAGCATTTAAGATAGTTGATTTTTACTAAAAGCCATCATTATAAATGAGATAATTTTAATAGCCAAATCTATATGATTTATAAGTATGAGGTGGATTATTATGGTTGGCTTAGAATAGCCATAAGCCAAAATTGATGTCACAATCTTGATCACGTTGTGGTAATTTTTGTTATATATATAGTCTATTTCACAGATTGTACAAATGATTTATCATCTATGGTTTTACATAGTGAAAATTTCAAAGTATATTTACTTTGGAAGCCATGAATGATTCAAAGATCTTGGGAATTTGAAAACTTTTATAATAGCAAAAAGAAGGCTATTTGATCCATTTGGGTGATGAAAATGGTTTTGTTCATGGTAATGAAAAAATTATTAATAGTATCCATGATGAACTAGATTCATATAAATATTTATGAATTGACATAAAATTCATAAACAAAGATTATATAAGTATGATTATATTTGAAATCTGCTTATTGATATAAACTTTTATATTGAGTTAAAATATAAAGGTTTTGGAACTTTTATTGAATATTAAGATATTAGTTAATTATCTTTAACTAAGGGTGGATTTGAAGGCTTTTTACTTAAAAAAAAAAACCACCAAATAGTGAAAAGATAAATGAAATGGTAACTTGATTAAGTATATATGATATCTTGATAATTGAATGAGATATTCTTTAATAAAAGAATGCATACTTGCACATGGTGGGAGTGATAAAAATCAAAAGAAATAAAAAATTACTACCATAGTGTTGTAAGATTTTAGTATAATTTTATAAGCAAATTATACAAGTTAATAAGTTTAAACATTTATTAAAGTAAAGTCATAAAAAAATCCTTAAAAAAATATTAAAAGGACTAAAATTGTTTGGTTTATTCATTGAGTTTTTTCAATTGTACTAGAAGTATAATTGTATTAAAGATGTATAAAAGTATGAAAATAGAATGGTCGAAAGTTATGAGTATAGAGTTGTGGCCACAACCAAAATTAACTATTTCTTAAAATGATAATAATGAGGCAACAATGTCTGGAGCATATAAATGATATGCAAAATGAAAAAGTTTGAATATATTAGCCTGAAGTAATTATATTAGAGATTCAATCTCAAGTGAAGGGTAATTACCATAAAAGAAAATTGCATTCCAAAATATTTGGTTAGTAGTATTACAAGTAGAATGGATTTAAAACGTTACTATTAGACACCAATAATGGGAACTCAACTTTGAATTAGTAATATCTAATTACAAAGTTTAATGAGTAAAAATAAGTTATTGTTATGTGTCTGTTAAACACTAGTAAATTTCATTTAAAATTTAGAAACTATTGTGATCCATTGTGTGAGTAGGATGAGTTTTATACTCTTAATAGAGTTTTAAATGTCTAGAGCAATAGAGACATAATGGAAACTCTAACTTTATAAACATAGAAGTGGTGCCACTTCAACAAAAGAATTGATGTCTCTCTTGTAAATGTTTATGAATAGGATAAGCACATGGCCATAATAGTACTAAAAACGGTTATAAACCTCTGACAGAAAATAAATAAATATTATGTGTATTAATCTTCAATTCTAACAGTAAGAGTTGAGATTTAACTGTGGACACCATCAACTTAGTTAGAATTCTAAGATATATACGCTAATTGAAGGTTTAAATCGAGAAATACTTTTCTTGTATTCATAATATTTATTTGTGTGAAAGGTAAAAATTAAGCACTAACATTTCAAACTAGTGAGGGATTGTTGGTAGTTTAGAATGTGGTATATTCCACATTGGATAAAAAGATTTAATTATTAATGAATAAAATTAATTTTTATATTAATTTTATTCATATTTTAAATAATTATGTTTGGATAAAAATAATTATCATATGACAAATGACCATAACTATTTAATATAAATAGATTATTATTCATAAATATTATGATTATATTAAAAGTTATAACCATTTAAATAAAAAGTTTATATCTATCATCATTATAAATAAAATTTTAGTATAACTATTTCACTATTTCTGATCAGAGAATTTGAAATTTTGTTATATCTTAAAAAAATAATTATCTTTAAAAAATTATTCTTTACGCCTCAAAGCCAAAATTTCTTTTTTATTATTCCTCCTCTCTTATTTTTTCTAACACTATCTTCAAAAGATGGCTTGTTCTCTGAGTCTGATTGTTGGACTCCTTCAATCATTCTAACAACTTCATCCATGTTCGGTCGCATGTCTGGCACCTTTGCCACACATGCCATCGCAATTTGTAACATCTGCACCATTTCTTCTTCAATGTTTTGGAACCTCATCAACTCCACATCAAAGACCTCGGCTGTCCATTCCTCCCTGACAACAGATTGAACCCACCTAGGAAGATCAACCATGTCATCCCGTCCAGGTGACTGGAGTGGTGCTTTCCCAGTCAGCATCTCAAGGAGCAGGACACCAAAGCTGTACACATCTGATTTATGGGTATGCTTATGGGTTTCAGTCACCTCAGGAGCACGATACCCGGCTGTCCGAGATGGAGTTGCAGGGACATTCATAAGAGGGGTCAAACCCATATCAGAGATGCACCCGTCAAGATCTTGATTGAGGAGAACATTTGAGGACTTGACATTTCCATGAGTAAATTTTGGACCACCCATAGAATGGACGTGTGCGATTCCTCTGGCAGCTCCGAGGGAGATTTTTATTCTGGATTCCCAGTCTAAAGGGTTCTTCCACCTCCCCTGTTTCCTGTTGTCAAATTCATGAAATATAACAGGCTTAGTTTCCACAAACTTATTGTAGAAATTGTTTGAAACTGAAATTGGGGAGGGGGGTGAGGATGGAATTACTACGAAAGAAAAGAAACACGAGTAGAAGAACCATGTACCACGCAAAAGTGTCGATAAGTTGCCACCTGGAATATAGTCATAAACTAAGAGCTTCTCATCCTTGGAGTAATAATAAGCACGGAGTGGGACAACATTTGGGTGCTGCCCGACCCTTCCTATAATCTCCGTCTGCCGCTCAAAATCCTTCTTCCCCACAACCCCTTCCTTTAACCGTTTCACCACCACCGTTGTGCATTCCTCCAGCGCAGCCTTATATGATGTGCCATAACTACCCTTTCCCAGAACTTCAGCTGAAGCCCTTAACAAATCCTCAAGGTCAAAATTATAAGAACATCCTTCAAAGAAAACAAGCTGTTTTTCTCAGGTTCTTGCACCCCACTGCCAAACTCCTCTTTTGGCTTCTCACTCATGCCACCACCAGAAGCCTTCCCCTTTAATACACCACTTCCTCCATTATCCTTTTTCTTCAGACAGCAGCATAAGATAATTAAAGCTAAAAGAAACAGCAGTACAGACCCTCCAACTGCAATGGCAATAATAACTCCCAAACTCAGTTTCTTTTTGGAGCTTTGTTTCTGAGGAAACACTGGTGACGATGAAGAATAAGCAGGAGATGGTGATGGCGGGAGAAAGCAGGTTTGTAGAGGCAGTCCACATAATAGTGAGTTTCCTACAAAGGATGAATTAGGGAATCCCTGAAGGGGTAATGGGATCGAACCATTAAGCTGGTTATAGCTTAAATTCAAATGGTTGAGCCTAGTAAGGTTAAGATTCGGTATTGTTCCAGCAAGGTTGTTGTTCTGAAGGTTCAATCCAGTAAGCAGTGTCAAGTTTTGTATTGCTTTTGGAATGTTGCCTGTAAAGGAATTGAATGAAAGATCCAATACATTGAGTTGAAGGGAAAAGGAAACAGGAAAATCACCAGAGAAGTTATTATGTTGAAGGTAGAGGTATCGGAGTGATGGAAGGGTTGTAATATCTGAAGGAAGTTCACCATTGAAGCGATTAGATCGAAGGCTGAGAATCTTGACTGCACTTAATTTACCGAGGGTGTTGGACGGGATATGGCCTATGAATCCAACCCCAGGAAGCCTCAGGGCAAGCACACTAGAATTATCTTGACTGCAAGTGACGCCAATCCAGGATGTGCATATCGGTCGGCTGAGTTCTAGTTAAGATTTCGACGGTGGGGGACAGCAGCAGCAAATTCAAGAAGGGCTTGCTTATCTGAGTTTAGATCAGAAATTATTAGAGGAAGATAAATGCCTATGGTGACTAGGGAAGAAAACACTGAACTCAGGCCGAACTTCATAGGTTGTTGTATAGTGCAGGGAATAAGGCAATGATTATGGTGATGAAAATGTAACATCTGTAGTCCTCGCTGATTTCCTGTTTTCGAAAAACACATTAGGATAGAAGACCTGCATAATGAAGAATTAAAGTTCAATGTTTGTAGGGAAAAGAATGCAATGCTACAACATTTAGTTGCAAGCATGAAAAGTACATTATACAAGGGGACGATACAATACAAACACAGAAACAATCTAAGGTATCTGGAGCAAAGAAAAATGAAACAGCTAAGGCTCTGTTAGATGGCCTATTAATTAATTAACTGGCACCAAGCAGAACATCCTGAATGTCATTGAAATTTATGCTCAGGTGCAAAAAAGACTTGATTCAGCATAAACTCAGCAGATGCTTAAATTCCAACTAGCTGCGCTTTTATACTTTTAGAAGGAAGGGGAAACATATCCAATAAGAATGTATTCTGACATTCTTTTCTATAAGGCAGTTTCTAAAATTCTAACTAGTTGCTATTACATACATTTTGAAAGGAGGGGTAAACATATGCAGTAAGAAAATACTTTGACACTCTGCTCTTCGAGGGCCATCAGTAGCTAAAATCCTAACTAGCCGCACTATAATAATATTCAGAAAGGAGGGGGAAACATATCCAATTAAAAAGGTACTGCTTTGACATTCTCCCCTGTGAGGCACCATAAAAAGGAATACGAATTAGCAAACATATAACAATTTCTTAAAAGCAAGGGAAAACACATCCAATTAGAAAGAACATTGACATTCTCTGGCACAAGGCTCCTTTAAAAGGGCACTGGTTTTGATATCCAGTGTGCATTTGAATACTGTGGGCAGTGCGTCAAAAGGTTGAATCCAAATGATCGAGATGTATTTATACAAAAAAAAAAAAAAAACTTACTCCATAAGAAAAACTTTTTCAATTGCTTCTCATGAGAAAAATGACATTCCCTTTATGTCTTTAATAATATAAGTGGAATATAATTTCTTTATGAATAGTAGTTCCTTTTTTTTGTCTCAAGTAAGCAGGATATCTTTGAAAGACTAAACCTGAGAGATTAGACTTCGCCTATCACATTTCAAGGTCCCCTAAAAGGGAGAAGGAAAATATTTGGAAAAAAAAAATCACTGTTATCATACTAGCTTTATAAACTGAAGGGCCTGGAAGGGAAGTAATAATAATAATAATAATTCAAGGGTGAAGTGAAAAAGGGTCGTAAAAACAACAAAAAGGTGGGAGGGATGACAGCATTAGTGCATTTCCATTAAAGAGCACTAAGAGAAGAATATACTTTGGGAAAAAAAGGTAGACTCTTTTAGAACTAAAAATAAAGGATAATTAAAACAATAATTCCATAAGATTACGGAGCTTCTCTCTTTCACGTTTCAGATTGACGGCTTTTGTTTTGTTTTCGTATGAAAGGAAAATTTTCAAACTTGAGACACGTTGAGGGAGGGCGAGGGTAAAGTAGTTGAACTACCTTAGCTGCATTGCCCAAGAAAAAGAGGTGGAAAACATGAAAAATGAAACCCACATTTACGCAAAAGAAAAAAGTGTTTTTTTTTTTAACGAAAAAATATAAAAAACTTTGAGAGCATGTAAGAAACCCAAAGTTGTTGAATCACACGGTAGAGATAAAGTGGGCATATTATGAATTGATGTCAAAACCTGAAACATTCCCCAGAAGGGCCCTGATCTACAAGCTTGATTGTGAGAAGCAAAATCAACGCTGAGAATAAATTAACTTACAAGCAGTTGAAACAAGAAAGTGAATTTAAGAAAAAGAGCAAGGAATGAAATCCGATGGAGGACTGAGGGGAGCCAACAGGTGTTGGGTGAAAGTGGAAGTCAAGGTTGAAAGGAGATGGCCTCAGCAGGCCGCCACATTTGCAGAAGGAGAGAGGCAGGCTTTCAGATCCAGAATTTGGTTAAACTGATATGAGCAACTAACTTCAAACTCAAACTCCAAGTGAAACTGAAACTCAAGCAGCTACATCTGTTAGAAATAATGTAGGAACTCATTGAAACACGAGACTGAATTTTAAGAATTGAAAAGAAAAGAGATTTTCAGTTTTGAGCTTTGAAAATACAAAAACAACTGGCCTCTGGTGGATAGTGTTTTGGATTCGAAGGAAAATGGATTGAAAGTGAAAACCTATCAACTTTTTTTTTTTATTTTGTTGATGTATGAGAAGAGGAACATTACGTTACATGAAAAAGCAATACTATAACTGATGGCTGAAGGATAGCTTACTCTACTCCTTGTTTTCTTTAAGCAAAACAAACGCGTTTTAGTTACGAGTAAGCTTCCTTCACAATTCAGTACTTGTTTTGCTCCATTATTACAACTCTACCACTGTAACTCCTTTTCCAAAGTCTGTTGACTTTTTCCTTTTGGCCAGACTCCTTTTCTAAAGTCTACACAACTCTTCCAAAACTCTTTGACCAAAAGCAAAACTTTCCAAACTCTGGCGATTGGTGAGAACGGATCTCGGAATAAATTTTTATTTATTTTAAATTTGATTTAATTTTATATTTATAATATTTAAATTTAATCTGATTTAATGATTTTTTATTATTTTATATTTAAATTTGATTTCATTTGATATTATATAAATTATATTAATCTTAACCTAATCAAAAATTAATAAAATATTATTTTTTAAATATAAAATATTATTTTTAATATAAATAAAAAATTAAACATATAGATATAAAATTAAATAGATAATTAAAAAATAATTATATATATCAGATTAGATCAAATTGGATTTATCTAAAAATCGATTTTGAATTTTTTTATTATTATTCGATTTAAAATTTGATTTTCAAAAAAAAAAATAATTTTAAAAAATTAGATTAAGGCGTAACCGTTGAAGACGGGTGCCATCCCTACTCCGACCGATCCATTCTTTTTTTTGCTACTATTTTTTATAAAGTATTTTTTTTCTTTTTGTCACTTGGATGCTAAAGCTAAATGCCAATCCTTTCCTCTTAATTAAAAGAAAAAAAAAAAAACTAACATCAAAACCAGGAAAAGAAGTAAGAAAAAAAAAATCCCTTTCATCCAAGTTTGTCGGCTGATCAGGAATTTTGGAGATAGTTTCTTAATCCTAATTGAGTAACAACAACATTATTGGTTTCGCATTGTTTTTATATTTTTCATTGAACATTATAATGTTGCTTACTGAGTTTTGTGGAGCATTAATTAATTTGAGGAAGCATATTATCTCTCTGTGCCTCTGCGGCTTGTAACTAAAATGTTAGTTATGACAAACAAGAAGACTCACATCGATTACTAGAAGGCAGGCAGTAGATTTGCTTCTGGCTTTTCTCACTTTAGTCTTCTAAAAATCAAGTCAAGTGATCAGTTAATCAATCTTAATTTGTAAGCGTGCATTTCGCCACAAGTGAATGTGATATTGTCATATTTATGAATAGATTAGCAAATCTAGCCAGTCATCTATTTATCTACTCGATCTCTAGCTCCAGTTATGGGTAGAAAAATAGAAAAGGTTGTTGGCAATTGGCAGTCCCCAATCCCCAACCCCAAGCTGAGGCCTGAGGGCTCCTCTGTTTCTTATTTTTTCCCCCTTCGAAATTAAGGGGGAACCTGACCTGCAGCCACAGGTGAAGACTTAAGTCAAGACAAGAGAGATAAAACGATATAGTCTATGCTAGTATAATACTGTATCTTAATTTGACTAGGGTTGGTAACGTATTGGGTTAGAACGGATTTTTATTTGTTTCGAATCCGATTTAATTTTATAATCATAAAATTTGAATTTAAATTTAATCCGATTTTATATAAATCGTATTCGATAAATATATATTAAAAATTAAAAAATAATTAAAAATAATTTTTTATATAATATCGGATCGGATCGAATTTATTTAAAATTTGAATCTAATTTTTTTTTTAATAATACTCGACTCGACTCGAAACTTGATTTTAAAAAAAAAATTTAACCTTTAAAAAATTAGATTAGATTAAAATTCACGGTTACGAACTGGGCTGTGAACCTAAATTTGACAATGCTAACCATCCATACATTTGATTATCCAGGTCCTCCAGGCCGCGCTACAATCAACTCAATAATTATGATGCCAGCGCTTTAGTAAATACTAATGCTATCGCCAATGTTAAGGTTATCAATATACAAAATATTCTCTCATTAATAGGAGATATATATATATATATATTTGCTTTTATCAACTGTATGTATTTTTTTTCATATATATATGTAGGGAATATAAAATTACAAAATCAACATGTGAAAAGCCCTGCTGGATTCTGATTGATCGTGGTAGAAGTTCATGCATGATCTGGTGTCAGGGTAGCATACAATTTTTGAAGACTGACTTTCTTTTTGGGTGTTACATCTCTCCAGGACCTATCCTGATCCAGCTACCCTCATCTTTTCTTTTTTAATTTCCCTCCAACAACTCCACAAATTTGTTTAAATGCTTTGGATGAATATCTACATAATTTCCTGAGCTATGAGATTATAAGATCCTTCCTCCATAACGGACAAAAAAAAAAAAACTAGAGTTATTAAAAGGAAATTAAGGTTTCGGTGAATGCTGGTATAATTCTTTTACGCAATATTGAATATTGCATCAAAAGACAATATATATATATATATATATTATAATTTAAGAAGAATATATAAGAATATAAATGACAACAAAGCTTCATGCATATACTTATTTGATATCATTTATACATATAAATGTGAACTTAAAAAATGATAATAGTAAACGACCAAAATAGTTTTAGTAAATAAAAAATGATAATAATAAACGATTAAAATATCTTTAGTAAAATTTTTAATAAATTTTAATTAAAATGACTTTTTGTTATTAAATTTTTATTGAGATAAGGTGGATAAAAATGAAAAATTAGAAAAATAAAAAATAAAAAGTAAAAAGATGAAAAATATATATTTTTTCCCAATATGCTTGGTAAAAAAATAAAAAATAAAAGAAAAAAGTAATTTTATTTTGCATTAATTGCTTGATCAAAAATAAAGGTTTAAATATAAAAAACTTTTAAAGTAATATTAAATTATTATCCAAGTCATATATTTTTATTATAATTAATTAACTTTTCAAATTTTTATTTTTACTCAATTGAGTTTTTAATTGGACGGAAATGAATTAATAATCATCATAATCGTGTTACCTACATGATTAATTTTCATTTAATTGAGAATTCAATTAAATAAAAAAAGTTTCAAAAGTTTAACTAATTGTGATAAAAAATAAAAATTTAAATGATAATTTAATTTTAATTCAAGAATATTTTATATTTAAACTAATTAAAAATGAAAATTAATATTATTTTATCATTATATCCTTTATAAGTTAAAATAAAAAATAAATCTAAAAAATGATAAATAATTTTATAAATATATATACTTGTTCACATTTTTCTCATTTCTTATTTATTTTTTCATTTTGAAATGATTTATTTTTTTTAATAAAATAAAAAATGACATTATTTTAATTTGTGCAATTAAATAATTAATACTAATGCCAATGGCACCTAAAACTCTTAATAACCGCTCTATCCCCAATCTGAATGATTTTATAGGAAAGGCAGCTGAAACCTTGCATAAAATTAGAGGTATCAAATGGTTGTGTTAGGCCGGTATAATTTATTTAAATATTAACTTATATATTAATAAATAGTGCCAGTCAAACATTATTTTTAACAGTGTCCTGTTAATATGGTTATGAAGGCTAAGATTAAGACTGAGACTTAATACGGCACATGACTCATAATTTTTGTACGTCGTACTGTGTCAAATATAATATTATTTTTTTATCGAAATAGGTCAAGTATAATCCAATAATAGTTTTCAAATTTAATTATTTTTTTTAAAATTTATCTATTATTAAAAATAATATGCAAAAATAAAGAAAAATAAAATGAAATAAAAATGACATATTATTTATATGGTTCAACAAAATATATACATCCACAAATAGGATTAATAGAATCCACTAAATAAAAATATTAAAATTACAACCCTAATATTTCAAAAAACACATACATATAAAAGATATTATAAGATATAAGATTATTATTTTATTTTTTTATTCTCACGTGATAACTTATTTATATAATATGTTATTTTGTACATTTATTTTATACCTTTCATCTTATAATAATTTACTTTATTAATTGAATTTGTACTTAACTTGAAGTCTTAATTTATTTTTGTCATTTTTTTTACTGATCACTCGTGTGTGTGTGTGTGTGTGTATAGCTAAATGGTTGAGAAAGGAAAATGCTTGACGCATCCAAAAATAAGAAAACCCTCCTTTGTTATTCATTTATAAATAAATTTTACAAATCAACTTTACGCACTTGACAGAATAATATTGACCATTAACATTTTAAGGGAAAAAGGTTCTATTTATTGAGCTCCCTTTCTTAAAAATATGCAGACTGATAAATCACAACTATATTAATTAATCGAAATGAGACGGTTTGCCACCACAAAACTTCATTAGTAACCAGCTTTTCTCTTTTTATTTTTATTTTTTTATTTTTCTTTTTTAAAATTGATCGAAGCCAACTCTGGAGTTGCACATGTCCCAACTCGCTAGCTAGCTAAGAAAAACAAGGATGGTGGAAAGTTCCAACCCTTGTGATGATGTTTCAAGCCCCATCAAAAGGGTCATAATTGCGCTCTGTGGGGCAAACTCGATTCGCGGTGAAAGAACATTAAGCTATATTAGAATTAGTTTCACAAAGGTATAATCTCATAACCTCACATAGCCATATATGTATATTCATATATTTAAATAATAATTATCTTATAAGAAGAACAAAATACTAACTACTTCTGTAAATAGATGTAGATATCAAATTTTATTTAGGTTTATCTAGTGAAATTTTATTTTTAAATTTTGTTAAAATTAATAATTAAATGTAATATTAAAAATTTTAAATTACAAAAGTTTTTTTAAAAAATTTTTTAAAAAAAGAGAGAATTGGGACAGGGGATAGGGGATAGGCATGGTGCCGTGCATGGCACCAACCTATTCATCTACTCCTACTACCACCATTCTCAACCTCATCAGACCCTAAACCAGTACCCACCTACCCTTGCACAGCACTATACCCATGGAACTCATACCCAAAGCTTCTGCACCTCACATGCTCAAACTACCCAGATTCATTAACCTTACCCTACTAGACACCTACCCCCAAACTCAACTGCACCTGCCACCATCTCTTATGCTACAAAAATTTTTTATATATCGATACTTGATTATATTAACGGTCAAATTACATCAGTAAAAGAGATTTTTATTAATAGATTTTTAATATCATCAGAATATACTATATTTATACCAACACTTTATTTAACCATCGGTATAAATAAATTATTTTTGATAGTATATGACTATCCGTCAATATAATATATTATATACTGACAGTTATTAATGTAACTGTCAGTATAAGCTCAAAAAAAAATTATTGGCTTTTATTTACGAAAAAAATTAGGGGGCGTTTGGTTCATGGAATCGTAGATTCCAGGGGAAAGTGTGATCCCCAAAAAAGTGTGATATTCGAGGTTATTCAATGTGTTTTTAGCCAGAAAACGCTTTGATAATCCCTTGAAAAACCTAAAAAAGGCTAAATAAAGGGATGAATCCTATGACCTTATGGTTAATAACTGTATGCCCTAACAGATTGAGCTACTCTAGTATTTTTATAATTAAAAGGTATTATTTGGACTAAGAATAATCCCTTCCCATTTTTTTGAGATTATTCAAGACATTGTTGGCTAGAAAATATCGTGAATAATCCCCTTCAATTTTTATGAGAAGATTATTCAATGCATTTTTGGCTAAAAAACACCTTGAATGTTCCTTTGAAAAACTCAAAAAATGCTAGAGGGAGAAATCAAACCTACAACCTTATGGTTAATAATTGTATACTCTAACTGATTGAGCTACTATAGTATTTTTATAATTGAAAGGTATTATTTAGACTAAGAATAATCCCCTATAGGAAGGGATTATTCAAGATATTTTTTGCCAGAAAGGCCTTCAATAATCCCTTCATAAAAATTAAAGAGGATTATTCAAGGCATTTTTGGCCAAAAAAATACCTTGAATAATCCTTTTCAATTTTTATGAAGGGATTATTAAGGGTGTAAATGATACATTAGTACTTATAATCTACTCGAATTTGAGTCGAATAAAACTCAAATTCGGCTTGATTATTAAGTAGCTTAACTTATCGATTGAGCCGAGTTTTAGAATTTTTATACCTAGCTCGAGTTGTTCACGAGCCTAATCGAGCTTTTATATTTTAATTATTTTAATTAATAAAATATCTCAAACTTGAGTTCAAGCTCGAGCATAAATAATCGAGTTTTTGTTAAATATAAGAATCGAGCTTAATTTTACATAATAATCGAGCCTAATCGAGTGAGCTCGAGTAGCTTAATTTTTATCTTGAGTCGAGTTCGAGCTAAACAAATAAAACTCAAAAGAGTTCGAGCCGAGTTTCGAGCATCAAATTTGAAGTTGAGCTTGAGCTTAAGCTTGAGCTCGAGCTTAGTATTGTATCAGCTCAAACTTGATCGATTACACCTTTAGGAATTATTCAAGGTGTTTTTGGCTAGAAAGCGCCTTGAATAATCCCTTGAAAAACCCAAAAAATACTATTGAAAAGGATCAAACCTATGACCTTATAGTTAACAGTTGTATACTCTAACTGATTGAGCTTTTTCAGTGTTTTTATAATTAAAAGGTATTATTTAGACAAGGAATAATCCCATCTACGAAGGGATTATTCAAGTTTTTTTTACCAAAAACCCCTTCAATAATCTCTTTTCATTTTTTTTGAGATTATTCAAGACATTTTTTGTCAAAAAATACCTTGAATAACCTTATTCAATTTTTTGTAAGGGATTATTCAAGGCGTTTTCTAGCAAAAAATGCTTTGAATAATCTTCTCATAAAAATTAAAGAGGATTATTCAAGTTATTTTTGGCCAAAAATGCCTTGAATAACTTATCAAAAATGACTTGAATAACCCAATTTAATTTTTTGTAAGGGATTATTCAAGGTATTTTTTGGCCAAAAATACCTTAAATAATTTTTTACAAAAAATTGAATGAGGTTATTCAAGGTGTTTCTGGTCCAAAACACCTTGACTAATCCCCAAAATGTTTAAATTATTTTCTTTCCCTCCACCTCCCACCAACTCTCTCTATTTGTTAGTACCCATAGCTTAATCTTTATCTCCTACCAACTCTCTCCACCTCTCACTGACTCTACAAACTTAAACCCATCGGCACTGATTTTGTTTTAAAGTTAAATCAAAGTTGAAGCATCAAGACTCTTGTCAATTCTCAAAGGTATTTTTTATTTTCTGCATTTCAATTTTGTGTCATAGAGCATGCCTATTTTTTTGGTCCTTTTACTGGCACTGGCTTTGATGATTGAATGTTTTGTGAAGAAGTAATAGCTTAGGACGATTGAATGTTTGGGGTTCACTCCAAACAAAACATAATCCCCATTTTCTTGGTAGTTTTGGTAATGCATCTTTATTTTAATATTTTCTCATAATTGGTTGACAAAATTTTCTCTATTTGGTCAAAATTTGTAAATGATGGTAGATTATTGCCATATTAAGGTGTAATCAAACTGTTCATATCTGATTAAAATTAATAAAAAGAAATGAAGCAAAGGTTTTTTATGCTCCATTTACTAAAAATAGCTTAGAGATGTTTAGTTTCTCAAAAGGTTACTTACCCATGTCTAGATAGGATGAACTTAACATTTTTTTCAAAAAATCTAGGTAAGTAAACTTTATTACCATCTTCATGAACTTTATAATTTGTCTATTTTCTAACATTTAAATAACTAGATGAAGTTTCCTTTTACCTAGATCTAATGCTTTTTACTTTCAACACAGGGCTATGGTTGTTTTTGACTTAAATGCACTAAATGAGAAAACTGTAGGTCCAGACGGTTCGATCATAAAAGCTTGGAATTCTAGTAATGCTGAATTACTCACTAGATACACTATCAACCAGGGCTATACCATTAATGGCTGGGAACTTGGTAAAATCTCTCCCTCAATATGCAGTTTAATGTGTAGGAAAAAATGATGATCTTGCCTTTATTTTTTCATTAGCAAATTCTTTTCCTGCATTTTTTGTTATATGAAACAATGAAATTTCTTAAATAACAATATGGTTGATCAAAAAATGAATGGTGTGGCTTCGACATTGGAACAAGAGTTACAGCATATCAATATGCATCTGATGTGAACAATCTTCAAAATATATATAGAGGATTTGAGGTTTAGCCATTAGTAATAGCACCAAAAGGAATCTTTGATGCAAACTGGTTCACATAATTTGCACAAAAAACACCTAAATCTCTACAAGTAGTGACTCAACACATTTACAACCTTGGTACAAGTACAACAAAATAGTAAATTACATTGTTTAAAAAATATTTCCTGGAATTCAGCTATTAAATTACATATTTTCCTTGTATATAGGTAATGATAATCAGATTATGAACAAAATCATAGATCAATCTTATTTAGATGGTGGGTAAGAGCCCTTTAGAGACCTTCAAACAATTTTGAAGAATTCAATAATTGCAGTAGTTGCTTGGGTTGGTGAAGTCAGGGGAGCCTATAACAGTAGACAAAATCTTGTCAGCAATTCATTTGTTTATAGTTTCTGGTATGCTTGACTTGACCTTGGGAACATTTCTAATATTAATTAACTGGTAAAAGCTTAATTTGACATGGAATTCTTTATTGAGTTTTACTAATTAAATAGGTATTTGGACTAACTTGGGATGGCATCATCTTATTTTGGGCAGTTGTTTATTTTCTTCGAGCACTATGTTCGTAGACATTAAATTATAGATATTAATGTTCTTTTTTTGGGATTTGGTACAATGACGATAGTTCTTGACTTATTTTAAATTTGTGGATTATAAAACAATTTGTTTGTTGTTTTATTTCAAATGTTATCAAATAATTTTACCTTTTTGTGTATTTTTGCTTTATATGAAACCATATCATATTATGATTATATATAGATTAATATTAATAATTGAAAATATAATTAAAAAAAGTTTTTATCGACGCTTTAAAATTTATACCAACATGTTTTACTATTGAAATATTTCAGACTATACTGATAGTCATCACCAACCATCGGTAAAAGTTAAAACACATAAGGTTATACTGATGGGCATTTACCATTGGTAAAAGATATACTAACGAAGATATCGTCAGTATAAGTTTAAAATAATAAAACATATGAGTATATACTGATGGAAATAATTGTCAGTAAAAGGTATGATGTGAAACATACAATAGTTACTATACCAATAGCTATACATATAATGACAGACTAAAATCGTTATTATATCTCTGTTACATATTTCGACAGCTTAAAAATCGTTAGTATAGGTTTATACCAATAAGGGATATATTGCCAGTTATAAATTCATCAGAATAAATATTTTGACTGTCAATATAAGGTTTATTGTGCTATACCAACGAATTTGTAAGTTTTACTGATGATTTTTTAAATATTAATAAAGAGCAATTTTTTTGTAATGTTGGCAGTGGGAGTTATAGCGGGAGCTCTATAAGTAAAGTTCTATGAACATAAAAAAAAAAAAAATCCAGTCTCAAAGGCATACATCGACACCCAAGCTCTCATGCCTAAAAAACCCAGCTCCTCGCATGCCCCCCAAACCTCTAAGTCCCAACCTTCACGCACTATAGGAAACCCTTCGGCCCAACACCCATTCCTACCAGACCAGATCTCCATCAAGACCACACACCTAACAACCCCTTTTACCTCAATAGTACCCAGTACCCTGTCCCTTTTCACATTGGCAACCCAAAAAAAAATACAAACAAAAAAATCTAAAAAGAACCTAAAAAAACACACAGTCATCATCGATTATGCAAAGAACCATTACCGTCGATCTACCAGCAAAAACAAAAAAATATATATTAGTTTTGGTTTTATAAAAAATAAAAAAAGGAACACTGAAACTTCAAACCTTGATTTATGTTGATCAGGATTGTTTCTAGCAAAAAGAAGGGCAGATTTGGGCTTAAAAGATTGAAAAGAGTTTTTAGAAAAATTTTAGCAATTTTTGGTCACTGGGAACCACCGACGGTGAATAGCGATTAGTGGCGCATGGCTATTTTTTAGGTTTCTAGCCAGCAAAAGTTGAGAGAAAAAAGAGAAATTGTTTTTTGAAGAGAAGAAGGAAATGGGTTGAAAAAAAAAAGGTCATTTATATAAAAAAACAAAGAAGCAAAATGACACTATTTTAAAAGGAAAGATCCATGCGTGTTCGTCACTTGACTCGAGATCCACACAACTCGACCTGTAAACCTGTTTCAGCCAGCCTTCAGTAGCTTCAACAAAACCACTCGCTAAACCCTTGTTAGTCTAATCGAATTGACATTGACTGAACTGTTGACCAATACAGTTAAGGTATTTTTTATTTTTTTTTATATAATTTTTAGCTTTATTATTGTTATTTATGCATGTTTAAAAACTTTTAAAATTTATTAGAATAAATATTTGTTGTTTTATATTAATTAATTAATAATAATAATAATAATGACAATAACAATAATAATAAAAAAATTGATTTCAAAACTTTTTATTCTTTTTAATATTTTTTAAAAGAATAATAACCCAAGTGTTAAATAATATATATATATATAATGATTATAAAGTAATAAGAAAAATTTCCCTACCTAGATGTTAAAAGGAATATAATCGTATTTTAAATAATGATAATTCTGCTTAGATGTTAGGGAATTATTGAAAAACTAATAAATAAATTAATAATATTATTAATAATAAATTGTTATAAAATAAAAATACATAAAAATTTTCAATTAATTTTCAAAAATTATAAAAACCAAACTTGCTTCGAAAATCAGCCAAGATGTTAGAAATTTTTAAAGATGTTTGCAGTTTTTTTAAACTCCAAACCCTAAAATTGAAACACTAACCCCTTCAAATCCTAAAACTAAAACCCTAAACCCTTTAAACCTAAAATCAAAACCTTAAACCCCAAACCCTAAAATCAAAACCCTAAACCCTCTAGATTCTAAAATCAAAACCCTAAACCCTAAAATCGAAACAATAAACCTTCCAAACCCTAAAACTAAAACCCTAAACCTTTTAAACCCTAAAATCAAAATCTTTAAACCTTCCAAATCTTAAAATTCTAAACCCTAAAATCTTTAAAATCCTAAGATTTCTAAACCCTAAACCTTCAAATCCTAGACCTTTGAAACCTCAAAATCTTCCAAACCTTAAAATCTAAAACCTAAAACTCTAAATTTTAAAATTCAACACCTAAAACCAAAAATTTGGTATGCAATCTCAAATCATCACTCAAAAGTCACGAAACTTTAAAACCTTGACCCATACCTATGTTCAAAACCATTATGAAACTTTAAGGATAAGTGTAAAAATTTCAAGTGGATTAATTTGTTCTTGAATGCCGCCTAGATGATGGAGTATTTAGGAAACTTTATTCCATTAAGTTTTTCATGCGAGTCCTTAATTCGCTTTAACAATGAGATGATAACTAATAAATAAAAAATATAATAATAAAATAAGATTTTAAATAAAAATAGTTGTATCTAAGCTCTGCTTAGATGTTGGAAAGTCAAAGTGGTCTCATTATATTTAAGAATCCATTTTTAAATTGCATTTCATCACATTGCACAACATCTATTGGCATACATATGTCATCATGTTATTGTTGGTACTCATTTTTCATTTCTCTTTCTTTACTTTTTATTTGCTACTTAATAATACCATCATTTACTTTTTCATATAAAATGTTTTAAAAAAAAGGAAATACATATTTTAAAATTGTGATATTATAAAATAAAACAAAAATAACATTCCAAAGGAAATAATTCTTGGTACTCTACCTAAATGTTAGAGAGTCACCAACATTATCTTTTACAAAGAGTGTTATTTTCATTTTAAGGAATATTGTATTAAATCTCAAGTGAAAAAAGTTACTTTAAATTTTGCCTAGATGTTGGAGAATTTTAAAATAATTCTTTAACTTAAAATTTTTCTCAATATTCCTAAATAAAAAAGTTTTAGCAAAAATTTATTTTTTAAATGAAGGAAAATAGTATTAAATTTTAAATCAAAACCATTTCATCCAACATTGAAAATAACACATGATTAATTGGTACCAATCTATGGGCGTTGTAGGGGTACTAATCATTCCTCTCATGTAACTGACTCCCGAGGTTAACTTGGTTTTTTGTCAAAATTTATCTTTTTAATAAACTTTAAATTTTCTTTTATAGTTTTATTAAAAAGATAAATTTTTGGATGGCCAATCACACCTTAAAAAATATTGTTGGCAACTCTACTATTTTTCTTGATTTTAAAATTTTTTGCGTATGGTGGTTCCAAAACTATTACGATAGCTTGGTGACTCAACTGGAGATATTTCTAAGAGTCAAGCCAAAAATTAATCATGCGTTACTCGGATTGTTGGATTTTACGATTTTGATTGATATTTAATTTTAATTCTTCCAAAAAAATAACAATAAAAAATCTTACCTGTTAACATCCTACCTTGGTTTTGTCATTCATTTGTTTTTCTTTCTTATGTTGTTAATCAAAATATCTCTTGGCACATGTTCTGCATATTCACTCGCATGCATGAGTTCTAAACCCAGGCACTTTTTCATTTGGGAGAAAGTAAAGTAGTTACGTTTTTATGAGGTGATAACTTCCGTATTTGCTAGCGAAATACCTCAACTCAAATTGAACAATTTCTGTTAGTAACCCATAATGGGTGAAGATTAAGGAATCTTACTAGTCTATAATGGACGATAATGTGATGAATAGTTTAGGAACCTTTGGATGCATAAATCTTAACCCAACATATAGTGAGCCGTAAGGTTCAGCCTTAAGATAGAGTCATACCGCTTTTCTCGAGAAAATTACCTAAAACTAAGACACTATGTATATTTTGTCTGTCATATACTATACTTCTTTGTTTATTTATTTTACTAACATTATTGACTTATTTAATTCTTTTTTTGCCTTCAATTTTGTTACATGCATCATATAAGTACCATATTTCTTAGGAGGGTATTATTTTAGACCAATCTTCAACAAGAAAAGCTCTCATAAAGCCTACAATGGTATCATCTGCGTGTAATAACTACTTAAAGGTTAAGTACTCAGGATAAAAAAAGAACTATTTAGTAGATGATCATATATCGATGATGTCGCAGTCAATGCATGTGGATTTCAATCAAAATGACACATCAGAATTGGAGGCTATCTAAAAACAATAAAAAATAAAGAGAAAAATCTTTTTCCAAGAGAGATGGGGATGTGGTATTACTTATATCGGTAAAGATCGATGAACAACTTATTAGAGCTATGGTACAATTATGGGATCAATCTTATCAATGCTTTATTTTTAACCAAGAAGATTTGACCCCCATAATTGAAGAATATTCATCTTTACTCTAGATAGAGTCTGTTAATCAAGATAAGATCTATTAGAAGGAATAGAAGACTACTGAATATAGAAAAAAGTTAGCTAAGATTATGTAAATAGGGGTCAATAAGATAGATAAGCATAAGAAGGAAAAGAATGAGGTTAAGACTATTCTATCAATTTTTATGTTTAAGCATGTAAAGAAGTATATTGATACTGATTAGAGGTTGGATGTGTTTACTTTGGCCATATAAGGATTGATGATATTTTTCAAGGTATTAGGATGTATAGAAGCATCAATGGTTGACTTTTTTAAGTAATTGGATAAAGATATAAACCCTTCATCGACTATTTTAGCAGAGAAAATTAGATCGCTTAATTTTTATCAAAACAGGGATGTGGGGTGATTTATAAGATGTGCTAAGCTACTTTTTATTTTGCTTAGAAGTCACTTTTTTTTTAAAAAAAAATATCATTTTGATTGTTCTCTATTTGTTTTATTCTTATCAAGGAGTTTGTTGCCAAGGAATGGTAGAAGGATTAGACAAAAGGTCAATAGATGTTATTCATTCTAGAGCTTACCAGTGAGGATGTAACATGAAAGGCATAATGGATGCTTCTTATAATTATCTTGTATAGTTGTGGAGATGAGTCATGGGTACCCTTGTTAGGAATATAGAAGGCAATGAGTTGTGCACTTCTTATGGTTCAAAGATAATATGACTCACGATAATTTATCCTTATAACACAAGGACTCAATTCACTCGAATTCGATTATGGAGCACTTGGTTATGTGAAAATGGTCCGTGAAGTTATCAAGGTATGAAAGTAGGTTAATCGAATGAGCCCAACTAGATTTAAAGATAATATTATGTAAGGTTACCTTGCATGGAGAATGAAAAGGGTTAATAAAATTAGGCCTTTACCAGTCAATATTTCAAATAAGTTACCCACTTCTATTTCAGGGTCCATATTGTCAACTTTTGAGATCACCCAATGAGAGTTCGATATTAAAAAAAAAAGTTAGAGGAAGAGAAGATGGTAATGATGGATCAAGTTAACCAACTGAGATATGATTTAATGATAAAAGATGATACAGTACAAAAATTGACCAAGAATATTAGAAGAAGATTTGTAAGCCCTTCATCAAGAAAATAAGAGATTAAGGTTGGACATTAAATCTTCGAGGGGACCCAAAAAGGACATGGAAGAATTAAGAGAGATGGTTATTTGAAGAATATAACTCCAAAAAATAAGGAAGTAATCTCTGCACTTACCAAAAAATTGGAAAAAAAAGTTTTTAGGAGTTTATGAAAGGTAGCTAAGTGCCAAAAAGAAAATGAAAAGCTAAAGGTCGAACTAAAGAAAGAATAGAATAGGAACTTTGATTTGCAAAATGAGAAAAAAGCTTTAGAGCAGGAACTAATGAGCTTAGAGCTTTAGTTGACCAATAATCAGAACCACATAGATAAGATTTTAACTAAATAATAAGAGAGGAAGGATTATTGGGCTCGCACTTGTAACATAAAAGTAGATGTTTAAGAAATGTGAAGAGTGAAAAGCTTAGAGAGACAACAATACATAGAACATTTGACTACTCGAATTTACAAGGCTGTCCGAAAAATAGGTAACTTAGTCAAAAAAGTAAAAGCACTGGAATAGGAGATTATATCGAACCAAGGCTATAGTTAGAGATTATTAAAATTTTTATGTGAAGCTAAAGAGCAATATGCTCAAATTAAATGCTTTTATGGTTTTAATGCAAGGATGATCAGATGATGTATAAGGATTCCCATGGTTAATGAAAGTTTCTTTTTGTTTCGATTGATCTAAAACAATACCCCTAATTTGCATTACATTTATTCCATACATGCATTTTAATAAAGCCAAATACTAACAATAATAACAATGATATTATATCATGCGATCTAATTCATCGTTAAAAAACTAAGGTTTAAGGATAACGAAGTCGAAGAACCAAAGTCAATCAATCTTGCATAGATATAATACTTGTTCTCAGGCTCGAGTTATGAAGGGAGAAAATGTAACTAAATTTGAGAGAGTTGAAAGGGCACAATAGGAAATAAGAGAAAGAGCGATAGAGATATAGCAAAGCATCAAAGTACAGATGGCTAAATTAAGACAATTAATATCTAGTTTATTGAAAAGTAAGGGGGTCGCTAATGCATCAAAGCCAGAGGAAGAAGTTAATATGAAAAAGCCATTATACCCTTCGGGATTCACCCTATCTCAAGCTCAAGTTCAAGCTCTTCGTGGCATACACGTACAGCCATCAAGTGTGCAACCATACCCTTATGTTAATCATTCTACTAATCAATAACAGATCCACTTGAATACTAACTTGAGATCTATCCTACTTGACCCCATTATGGTACTAAATCTGGATGACCTAATTGAACAAGAGAAGTCTCATGAAATGTCGAAGCCTGTTATGAACTCAGAAATATGAAACAAGTATGATCATCTTGAAGAAACGTTCAAAACAGTGGAAGGTAATGATATCTACAGGGTTATTAACGTTAATGAGCTCAACTTGGTATTTGACCTTATTATCCCAGTAAAATTTAAAACCTCAAATTTTGAGAAATATGATGAAACAAAATGTCCTTTTGCTTACCTTACCATGTTCTGTCGAAAGATGATGGATCATACTTAAAGTGATAAACTCTTGATACACGATTTTCAAGATAGTTTAACTGGATTAATAGCAAGATAGTACGTGTAGCTAGATTAAAGCCTAATCCATTTACGGAGCTAGATAAACTTTCATCACCTAGTGTAAGCATGTCCTTAATACGACCCTTAATAGACTATTGTAGACACTCATTTATGTCCGGGCTTAATCAAGACTAATTTTCTTTGTATATATTATTATAGAATAATAGTATATTATTATTACTATTAGTATTATTATATCATATTATATAGTATAATATATTATAGCATATTAGTACTATTATATTAGTATACCATATCATATTATTATTATTATTATTGTTGTTGTTGTTGTTGTTATTATTATTATTATTGTTATTATTATTATTATTATTATTATTATTGTTATTATTATTATTGTATTATTATTATTATTATTATTATTATTATTATTATTTATCACTATTATTTCCATTTTTTTATCTTTTTTTTTGTTCAAATCTGCCCATGGGTAAGGAAATCTGAATTTGACTAAAATCTCATAATCAAAGATCTTTAATGCAAAGTCAATTGGTGTAAATGATGGAATTAATTGGGATCAAATCAGACACCTAGGATCATGCTCAGATAAAACCAATCTCAAGATTCAAGCTTGGATTGATTTTGCATATTTCTTAAAATTCTCCTAAGCCTGCTTATAAATTGGATGAGAAATCATAGAACAGAGCACACAGAGATTTTTAGAAAGGAAGGTCTAAAAATTTCTAGGGTAGTGGGAATATTCAAAAATTTTGATTTTAGTTTTTTCGGGTTTGATTTAAAGTTTTTGGGTCAAAATTTTGTTTTTAGGGTTTAGGACAAGGTTTTGGGAAATTTTTGAAGTTTTTTGGAAAGATTTGGGGTTATTTTGGGGTCTTCTGGGTTTTTGGAAGAATTTTTAAATTTTTTGGCAAAATTTCCAGCGATAGTTGAATTTTTCGACGGGATTCAGGTGACTTTTCTAGAAATGAGTGAGATTTCCAATTTTTAGTTGAACTTCTCAGCTAGTTTCCCAAAAACTGATGGATTTTTTAGTTTCTGGTTGAATTTTCTGATGCCATTGTTAGGATTTAGAGAGAAAACAAAGGATTTTTGGGCTAGGGAGAGAGAGGCTTTGGGATTTTTGAAGCAAAAAATGCTAAAAGTGACTTTTGTACATTACTTGAATGACGTTGTTTTGAACACCCCAGATCTGCGCGTCTACTCGAAAAACCATGTGAAGATCCACATACAGACCCGATCTGTTTCATAAGATTTTTTTTCCATTTTCATTTTATTTTTTGATTTTCATTTATTTTCAAGTTTTATTTTATTTTCAATTGTCTATTTACTTTTTTATTTATTTAGTAATTCATTTTTGAAAAAAACCTTTTCTTTCTGGAAAATAAAAGAAGCGAAAAAAATCCTTTCCAATAAAGGAAAAAAAGGAAAATTTTCTCAAATAAAAATCCTTACAAAATAAATTCATGAATTCTACCAAACTATTGGAGAATTTTATGGGTTAATTTTTAATGGAATCCACAAACTATTGAGAAATTCCATAAATAAGTTTTTTTTTTTAAAAAAAGGAATAATAAGTAAAAAAACAAAATTTCTCCTCTAAACTATTGGAGGATTAATTCAAAATGAGTCATACCAAACTATTGGGAGACTTTACTAATTTTTTAGGATAAAATATATTAATAAATTCGACAACAAAGCTGCTTCAGAGTGGGACACTAGTCTCCATGAATACTTATAAAGTGAGAGAATTATCTTGAGTTGCTACCAAACTATTAGGGTGATTTTAAGATTAAGTCTCAATATTAAATATTTTGAGAAAATACAAATATAATCAAGGCCTGGAAAATCTGAAATCAAATTGGTATCATCATTTGGATGGGCATTGTGAGGGTGCTATAACTTTTCTCACGTGTAACCGTACTGTCGAACCTAAACTCTGGTTTTGTAGATCATATTTGATTAGGTAGCCGATCACACCTAAGCAAAAAAGATTGGTAGCGACTCTTTTAATCCATGTCTAGCGGTGGATTTATGAATTTATACGTTATGACAGTTTAACGACTTCACTGAAGACATTGAGAGTCAAGCTAGTAAATGATTTCTTATTACCCAAGCCTTATTTAATAAAATTGAAATTATTTTATTTCTTTTCATTGCTTATACTTACTTTATTATTCATTTTTATTCCTTTTCATTGTTTGTACTTATGTTGGCATTGAATTAATCAAGAATTTTGATTTGACAAAACAAAAATTTGCCTAATTTGAATCAACCTTGTCCAAGCTTGAAATGAAAATTTTCCACCCTTCTATCTTGCTAGAATCAATTTGAAAGCCAAAATATGTCAAATTCTTAGAACAAAACATGTTTAGTGCAAGTTGTGATGGAAAGGATCAATCCCCTAAATGAGGGGATCGATCCTCTTCTTACCAGATCGATCCCCCAGCAAAAGGGATCAATCTTATTTTCTTTTAGAACCAAAAATCCTTTAAGTTTTGGCAAAAACCAATTGATCCTCTCTTTGTAGGGATCGATTGGTTGAGGTTGCAAGATAATCAGATCGATCTCCTCAATCAAGGGATCGATTACTTTTTCATATGGAATACTTTCTTCGTGAAATTTTTCAGAAAAAGGATCGATCCCTTACATAAGGGATTGATCACCTAAGGTAAGGGATCGATCCCCTCTTAAAGGGATTGATCAGTTGTTCAAACAGAATGTTTTCTAAGTGTTGAAACCCAAAAAACCAATCGATCCCCTCACATAAGGGATCGATCATCTAAAAAATAGATCAATCTCTTAAAGCAAGGGATCGATCGGGTAAGGCAAAACAAGCACAAAATTGGGCCTTTTCAAACATGAACCGATCGATCCCCTAAGGAGCGGATCGATCCCCTGAAAGTTAAAAACTCTCTACGACTATTTTTTTACTAAAATTTTTACAGGTTTGAAGCATCAAATGCATTCCAACGGGTCTCAACTTCTTTCTAACTATAAATCAAGCATTCCACTACAAACCAAGAGTAAAAAGAGCTAAAGAAACTTATTGCTATTCACCTACCAATCTGCTCAAGCATTCAAAGTTGTAAAAAGAGAAAAAGTGCATAATTCATATAAATTTTTCTCTACTTTCTTATCTATACCTCTGTGTACTTCAACTTAGCAAACACCTAACCTTTGTGAAGTTCTTAAAGTTTGCCAAACACTTCTAAATTTTTGTATTATGAGTGTGTAAGCTTAAAGGAGAGGATAACCCTTAAAAGTGTATGTTATTGAGTTTGTAAAGCTTTGTGAAAGCTTAGTTGTAATCCTTATCTAATAGTGGATTGAACTCTTTAGCAAAAGAAGCTAAGGAGAGGACGTAGGTGCCTAAGAAAAGATCAAACCTCTATAAATCTTGGTGTTAAATTCTTTAATCCTATCTCTTGTTTATATTCATCTATTGTGCTTATTTGTTTTGATAATTTGTGGTTATTGAATATTATCTTTGAAAATTTTATTAAAACCAATTCACCCCCTCTTAGTTTATCCAAATCTTTAAGCTAACAATTGGTATCAGAGCTAGTACTATTTTTTGTAGATTTTACAGTCCAAAGTGATCCTGAAAATGGCTCAAAGAAATATGGTAATTAATGTGGAAGAACCATTCTCAAGCTACAATAACTATACAAGCCAAAAAGAAGTATGTTTCATGGCAAATGAAATAGTTGCAACATCTCTTAGAAGTGAAGGGCATTTAATTGTTAGACCCCCTCTCTTTGTTGGTGATAACTACTTCTATTAGAAGATTAGGATGAGGTTGTTCATTCAAGCTAATGATTATAAAGTCTGGAGGATCATTGTAAATGGTCCTCAAATTCCAATGAAGATGGAAGATGGTAAGGAGGTGATAAAGCTAGAGAGTGAATGGGATGTTAATGACATGAAGATGGCTCAACCCAACGTCAAAACAATGCATACTCTTTTATGCATTGGGACCAAGTGAGTATAATAGAGTTTCCTTGTGTGAAAATGTAAAAAAAATTTGGGTTAAGCTGGCTGTCACCCATGAAGGTACAAACTAAGTGAAATAGATAAAAATAAGCATACTTACTCATGATTATGAGCTGTTCAAGATGAAACCTGATGAAACCATTAGTGAGATGTCAAACCGCTTCACCAACATCATTAATGGTTTAAAGGCTCTTGGAAGACATATTCAAATATGGAAATGGTGAAGAAAATTCTTAATAGTCTACCAAAGAGTTGGGAAGCCAAAGTGATAGCCATTGAAAAGTCCAAAGATCCTCACACACTTTTTTTGTATGAACTAATAGGCTCTCTCTTCACTTATGAAATGAAGATCAAAAGGGGACAAGAACCAGTCAAGAAAGGTGGCATTGCTTTCAAATCTACCTTTCAAGAGGATGAAAAAAATTTTGCTCCAGAGGAGGATGATGAAGATGAAGAGATGGCCATGTTTGCAAAGAGATTCAAGAAGTTCATGAGAATGAACAAGTTCCCAAGTAGGAGAAAACCACAAAGGGTGATGACTAAAGGAGAATTAAGTAGAAAAGAAAATGAACAAATTATTTACCATGAATGCAACAAACTGGGTCACATTAAACTTGATTGTCCTTTGTGAAAAAAGTAAAACATGACCAAGCCAAAGAAAAAAGCTATGGTAGCAACATGGAGTGATAACGACTTTTTCGATGATGAATCAAATGAAGGGGAAGTAGCCAACCTATGTCTCATGGCTCTTGATGAGCCCAAGGTAACCTCTAATCCATGTGATTTAAATTCATACTCATTCGATGAACTACAAGATGCCTATGATGAATTAGCTATAGAATTTGAGAAAATGAGCATAAAATATAAAAAAATGGTCACTAAATTGAAACTAGAAAATGAGTCATTAACTAAAGCAAAAGAAGACTTAGAAAAGGAAGTTGAGCTCTTAAAGGTAAATGTCAATGACTTGACTAAGAAAAATAAAAATCTGTATAATTCATTTTTTAGATTTTATATAGGTTATCAAAAGCTCAATGACATGCTAGAAACACAAAGAGCTTTCTTTGATAAAGATGGACTAGGTTATAATGGTGACAACAAAGAAACTCACTTGAAAAATTTTCTTGTTAAGCCAAATGATTCATCTAGCATGTGTGCACATTGTTATAAATTGGGTCATTCTATATAATATTGTTCTTTAAAGAAAATCACTTATAGAGGTAAGCTTATTAGAAGAGTGTGGATTCCAAAAGGAGTTAGCACATCTCAAGATGAGGCAACTAAAATGAAGTGGATTCCAAAAAGCATAAAAATTATTAGTACCAACTCTCAAGGACCCAAGAAAATTTGGGTACCCAAAACAAAAATTTAATTATGTTTTTGTTGGTGGATAAGCATTGCTACAAAGCTAATTCAAGCAAGAACAATCAATGAGTGGAGCATCCAATGTGTTTTGAGCATCCAACTACTAGACCTCTTCAACTATTGCATATTGATCTTTTAACCCTACTAGAACAATGAGTCTTGGTGGAAAACAATATGGGTCTATTATTGTTGATGATTTTACTAGATTCACATGGGTTCTCTTTTTGCATTCAAAGAATGAGGCCTTGGAAAAATTCATCACTTTTAGCAAACAAATATAAAATGAAAAAGGTTATTCAATTACTAGTATTAGAAGTGATCATGAAAAGGAATTTGAAAATCTAGGCTTTAATGTATTTTGTATGAAAATGGTATTAGCCACAATTTTTTTGCTCCTAGAACTCATCAACAAAATGTGATAGTAGAAAGGAGAAATAGAACTTTAGAAGAAATGGCTAGAACCATGCTTTGTGAAAATAATTTACCTAGATATTTTTGGGCGGAAGCCATAAATACTTCTTGCTATATTATAAATAGAGTTATGATTAGGCCAATTTTGAAGAAAACCCCCTATGAACTTTTTAAAGGAAAAAGGCCTAACATAAGTTATTTTCATCCTTTTGGCTGCAAATGTTTTATTTTGAACAATGGAAAAGATGATCTTGGTAAATTTGATGTAAAAAATGATGAAAGAATTGTCTTGGGATATTTTTTGAACTCAAAAGCTTATAGAGTTTTCAATAAAAGAACATTAATGATTGAAGAATCTATACATGTTATTTTTGATGAGTCTAACCCACCTCTGAGAAAGATGCTTCTTAATGATGATGATGTAGGTATACTTCAAGAATGGATCAATGATGCATCTCATGACATTGAAGAGAAAAATCAAAAGGAAGAAGATGAGTTTCTAGAGGAGAGAGAGTTAAGTCATCCTAAAGAAAGAAGGTATGTCAAAAATAGTGAAATCATTGGTGATCCAACTTAAAGGGTAAGAACTAGATCTTCTTTTAATGTGTGTAATTATGTTGCTTTTTTATCCCATATTGAACTAAAAAATATAGATGAAGCATTAGGAGATGATCATTGGATTTTGGCCATGCAAGAGGAATTGAACTAATTTGAAAGAAGCCATGTATGGAATCTTATACCTAGGCCTAGTGATCATCCCACCATAGGCACTAAATGGGTTTTTAGGAATAAAATGAATGAGAATGGGAATATCATTAGAAACAAAGCTAGATTGGTAGCTCAAGGGTATAGGCAAGAGGAAGAATAGATTATGATGAAACCTATGCTCCAGTAGCAAAGTTAGCAGCCATAAAGATGTTGCTTGCATTTGCATGTTTTAAAAATTTTAAGCTTTTTCAAATGGATGTCAATAGTGCATTTCTTAATGGTTTTATAAATGAAGAAGTGTATGTAGAGCAACCTCCTGGTTTTGAAAATCCAAAATTTCTAAATCATGTTTATAAATTGACAAAAGCATTATATGGTTTAAAACAAGCTCCTAGAGCTTGGTATGAAAGATTGTCAATTTTTTTTATTGAAAATGGTTTTAATAGAGGAAAGGTTGACACTACACTTTTTATTAAAACAAAAGGTAACGACATTATCATAGTGTAAATTTATATTGATGATATTATATTTAGTACTACTAATGAAATTCTTTTTCAAGAATTTGCTAAGATTATGCAAAGTGAATTTGAAATGAGCATGATGGGAGAACTCACATTCTTCTTGGGACTACAAGTAAAGCAAACAAAAGATGGCACCTTCATTAATCAAGCCAAATACATCAAGAATTTGCTCATAAGGTTTGGATTGGGAGAATCAAAGCCTTGCTTGACACCAATGAGCACTTCAACAAAGCTTGACAAGGATGAAGGAGGTAAATGTGTTGACTCTAAACTATATAGGTCTATGATTGGTTCATTGCTATATCTTACTACTAGTAAACCTGATATTATGTTTAGTGTATGTCTATGTGCTAGATTTCAATCATCTCTTAGAGAAACACATTTGTCTGCTATCAAAAGAATTTTTAGATACCTTAAGGACACCCTAAATTTAGGATTATGGTATCCAAAAGGCTCTTCATTTGCTTTACATGCCTATTCCGATGCAGATTTTGGTGGGTGTGATAGAAAAAACACTTCTGATACTTATCAATTGTTTGGAAATATGCTCATATCATGGTTTTTCAAGAAACAAAATAGTGTTGCTCAATCTACAACCAAAGCTAAATATGTAGCGATCGAAAGTTGTTATGTTCAAGTTTTGTGGATTAAGCAAACATCATCTAGCTTGAAGGCTTTAGCTAACATTTGCTTGGTGACTAAAATTTCCTTTCCCATCACATAAGTTCTAAACCTATCAAGATAATGCCTATTTGTTCCTTCAATCTGAATACAGCTTACATTACTATAGAAAACTTTTACTAAGTTCTCAAATAACAGGCCTTCCATACACAGGTAATATAGCCAACCAAATGCCTCAAAGATATGTAAGTAAGAGAAGTCTATGGAACAAAAGAAATCTAGAGAAATTACCCTGTCGTGTTTAACTTCTCGATGGGCAAAGTTCATATTGTACCGGTCTTTTACCTCTAGATTATTGAAGTTCTTATTAAAAGAAGGCTTCATCATGGTGCTTGAAGCCTCCCTTGGGGGGTTCCTTTGTCCGACAGTAACTTTGGTTCTTGGGGCCATTTTGAGACGAAATTGATGGGTTCACTAGTGTCATCCCTTGTGTTTTCCCACATATTTTTTATTTTGTAAATATAACTTTGCATTATCGTTTGTAGACTTTGATCTTTATATTAATGAAACTTATCTTTTATTCTCTTGTGGCTTGTAACTTTGTGGCTTATGGCATTATTGTGTGGTTTGATGTTTGAAGTGCACTTGGGTGGCTTTGAATTACTTATTCCCTCATTTTGATTTGCTTCATTCTTTTTGCTATGACAAAAAGGGAGAGAAATATCGGTATGAAAATTTGATGATATATTGGTATGAAAATTTAATGATGCTTTGATATTGATAGTTATGGTGATATTACTCTTGCCTAGTTGCTTTAAATATTATGCCTAAATTCAGGGGGAGCTTACCTTTCATAAGTTCAAGGGGAGCTTATTTTCAAAAGGAAAAATGTTTTTCATGCAAATTTTTCATTCAGTTTTGTCATATAAAAAAGAGGGAGATTGTTGGCCTTGAATTAATCAAGAATTTTGATTTGACAAAACAAAAATTTGCCTAATTTGAATCAACCTTGTCTAAGCTTGAAATGAACATTTTTCCACCCTTCTATCTTGCCAGAATCAATTTGAAAACCAAAATATGTCAAATTCTCGGAACAAAACATGTTTAGTGCAAGCTGTGATGGAGGGGATTGATCTTCTAAGGGAAGGGATTGATCATCTCCTTACCAGATCGATCCCCTAGTAAAAGGGATCGATCCTGTTTTCTTCTAGAACCAAAAATCCTTTAAGCTTTGGCAAAAACCAATCAATCCCCTCCTTATAGGGATCGATTGGTTAAGGTTGCAAGATGACCAGATTGATCCCCTCAATCAAAGGATCGATCACGTTTTCATATAGAATGCTTTTTTCGTGAAATTTTTCAAAAAAAAGATCGATCCCCTACATAAGGGATCGATCACTTCCCTCTTAAAGGGTTCGATCGTTTATTCAAATAGAATGCTCCCCAAGTGTTGAAACCTAAAAAACCAATCAATCCCTCCATATAAGGGATCAATCATCTAAAGAACAAATCGATCCCCTAAAGTAAGGGATTGATCGTGTAAGGCAAAACAGGCACAAAATCGGGTCTTTCAAACATGAGCCGATCGATCCCCTAAGGAAGGGATCAATCCCCTGAACATCAGAAACTCCCAACGACTATTTTTTTGCTAAAAGTTTTACAGGTTTGAGGCATTAAATGCATTCCAATGGGTTTCAACTTCTTTTTAACTATAAATCAAGCATTCCATTGCAGACCAAGAGCAATAAGAGCTAAAGAAACTTATTGCTATTCAGCTACCAATTTGCTCAACCATTCAAAGCTGTAAAAAGAGAAAAAATGCATAATTCATATAAGTTTTTCTCTACTTTCTTATCTATACCTCTATGTACTTCAACTTAGCAAACACCTAACCTTTGTGAAGTTCTTAAAGTTTGCCAAACACTTCTAAATTTCTGTATTGTGAGTGTGTAAGCTTAAGGGAAGGATAACCCTTAAGAGTGTATGTTGTTGAGTTTGTAAAGCTTTGTGAAAGCTTAGTTGTAATTCTCATCTAATAGTGGATTGAACTCTTTAGCAAGAGAGGCTAGGGGAGAGGACGTAGATGCCTAAGAAAAGATCGAACCTCTATAAGTCTTGGTGTTAAATTCTCTAACCCTATCTCTTGTTTATATTCATCTATTGTGCTTATTTGTTTTGATAATTTGTGGTGATTGAATATTATCTTTGAAAATTTTATTAAAACCAATTCACCCCTCCTCTTGGTTTATTCCAAGTCTTTAAGCTAACAACTTGCTTAATTACTTGTTTGTTTTTCTTCATTGTTTATATATGCTTAACTATTTATTTGTTGTATATATACCTATCATTCATTTGCATATACATAACATGAGCTCTCCACCTGGGTTTTACCTTTAAGAGGGAGTGAAGTACCTATTTCCTCATGAGATTTCATGTCTCAACATGGGCTTGCAAAATACTCCCACTCAGACTAAATTCTTTTTGCTTGTAGCCTATGATGGGCGAGGATTGGGTGCCTTACTAGTTTGTGATGGACAATGATATAAGGAACAATTTGGGAACCTTTTAGAATTGACCCAAATCATATATAATCAACCTTAAGAGCCCAACCATAGATATAGCCTTATCCTCCCAGCATTTGTAGTCAATTTAAAATTCAAGGTCATGTTGTTTCTTACTTGCTATATGGTGTTTATTCTATGTTTTATTGAAGTGACTAACTAATTTGTTTGTCTTTTTTTATTTTTTTGTGTCCATATTCATAAACATACTTACAGATTGCATAGTGCTTTTACCCTAAGAGTTATTTCAACAAAAGCTTTCATGGACTCCACAGAACGTTAAGTTTGTGCCTCATATACACTGTTCAAATGTGACTTTCCTATAGATGTAAAGATAGAATCAGAGAAAAAACAACAAGAAAAAAGAGATTGTTTGCCACCTGGTCATATCTCTACACTACCAAAAGAGATTCACTTGCTCCTCAAATAGAATGATTGGAAAAGCCTAACAGATATATGGAATAGCATGATTCCTACAACACAGGAAACATTTTGTTAGAAGTTTGGGCATATTGCATATCTTTTGTTAGTAAATGTTGATAACTCAGTCATTAAGGCAATGGTACAGTTCTGGGATCCTTCCTACCATTGCTTTATCTTTAATGAG
This sequence comes from Durio zibethinus, assembly GCF_002303985.1. The sequence continues at coordinate 6,306,364 of NW_019167871.1, read as the reverse complement.
GTTGATTTGGTGCCAACTATAGAGGAGTACTCGACTTTAGTGGGCATGCATCTACTATATCCAGACATAATATATGTAAAGAAGCATAAATCAGGGAATCGTAAAAAATTGGGCTAGATTCTATGAGTGGGAAAAGAGATCATAGATTTTTACATTCGAAAAAAAAAGAGAGGATAACGGTATCCTATGGGAGATTCTCTGAGATTTTATTGTCAAGCATCCAGATGATGATCAGAGAATGAATGTATTTGCTCTAACCATATATGGGTTAGTCATTTTCCCTAAAGTTTTAGGCCACATTGAGATAGAAATGGTTGATTTATTTAAATAGATTGAAAAGAGGTGTAATCCTTCATCGACTATCTTAACAGAAACCATCAGATCCCTGAACTTTTATAGATAAAATAACAAGGCACGATTCATGGGTTGTACACCACTACTGTATTTATGGATAAAGAGCCATTTTGAATGCAAAAAGAGTGCCTTATCTAAGCTTTATTTCTACATACGAAACCCAACTAGAGAGTTCTGTTAGAGCATTTTGCCAAAAGCAAAAACTCAATGTGGAGATGAGATAGGGGTTTAACTTTTAGAATTATGAGGGTCAACGAGTTATGCACCACTAATGGTAAGGAGACAGATGGGGCTGAACAATTTACTCTTATGACTTGTAAGCTCAGCTAGTTCAACTATTCATATGGGAAGCTCGGAGCTTTTAAAAAAATTGATAGTATGATTAAAGCCTGGAAAAAGCCCAATAGAGTAAGTCCTGTACCATTTACTAATAAGGCCACTCAAAAGTATCTGATTTGGATAATCAAATGGGGGTAAGGGGTGGCACCTACATTTAAAAACCATTACCAGTCAATGGACCACGAGTTAAATGATATGCCTTTAGAATTAGAATCTGCAAGGAAAGAATATGAAGCAGAAAAAGAGAAATTGAAACAAGAAATTTTGAAACTTTAGAGAGAAAAGGACCAGTGGCAAAACAAAACAAAAAAACTAGAAATCCAAGTCCACAAGATTTCTAAGAAATGCAACAAAGCCCAAAAATTTGTCAGAGAGCGGGATGATGCCCTTAAGGAATTAAAGAAGCTATGACAAGAGCACAAGAGGTTATGCATACAAGCGCAGGCCAAAGAAATAAATAACACAGGTCTGGCTCGTGAGAATGAAGAGTTAAAAAAAGAATGTGCATAAATAAAAGATGATTACGTTGATGTTAAATAGGAAAATGAAATGCTCACAGACTATATTTAGACCCTGAGGCTGAAATTAGATGAACAAAGAGATCGTATCAGAACCCTCATGAAAAAGCACAAAAAATTATCCTATCAGATGTGGTATGGCTAGAGAGAAGGATTGGGAAGAAAAAGATACATAGAGTACCTCATAGCTCAGATAGGCAAAGCAATGATCAAGACAGACGAGATGGTAAAAGAGGCTAAGGCATTAAGGGCTTCAACTACACCAGTAGGGGAGCATGGATAAAAACTGCTAAATTTCATTGAAGAGGCTAAAGACTAGTATGAGCAAGTTAGGCATTTTTATAAGGGGACAATATTAGATTTAATGTAAAACAGAATCTTGTAGAATAAATAAAAGTTCATTTTTGTTGAAATTTTTTAAAGGGGTAAATATTTTTTTTCTTTTTTTCTTTGCATTTGCATCCCATTCATTCATTCATTATCATAGTATCATCATTGATCTTTAATTATGGTACCAAAGTGCAAGAATAGCTGCACACCCATACAATACCTAGGCTAAAGCCAAGAAAATAGAGCAAGACAATACAAATTATCTTGAAAGGATAGAAAAGGTTCATGAGGTACTTGAAGGAAAGTTAAGCAAAATTCTAGAAACCCTGGAAAAGGCAAACAAAGAAAAGGCAATAAAAGAAGATACTTCACCAGAAGCTACTGAATCAACATATCCTCTAGGTTTTAGCCCACAACAGACTCAAACTGCCCCAATCTTCCAACCTCAATAGATAACTTTTCCAAAGTACAACTATCCGGGAATGACTTATGCACCCGATCATGAGAACATCCAGAGTTATGACAATCTTGTTTCCACCAAAAAAATTGATTAAGCCTTTTAACTCTCTATTTTGGATGAGATAAAAGAGAAAAAGAACCCGTAGACAATTGTACCTTTGGAAAATTCTAACACAGATCAAGTAATGAATAGCCTCGTAAAAAGATACAAGCTATGGAAGGAATTGATTTTTATGGATCTATGGATGCAGTGGGACTTTGCCTACTACCAAACGTGGTGATGCCACCCAAATTCAAAGTACCAAAATTCAAAAAGTATAATGGTAGTAAATGCCCTATCATACATATCACAAAGTACTATCATAAGATGACGGCATATACTAGCAATGAGAAGCTATTGATGCATGTCTTTCAAGATAATCTAATTAGGTTTACAACAAGGTAGTATGTTCAATTAGATGGAACCCGTATAAAGACATGGAAAGATTTAACTTGATCTTTTATTAATCAATACTGCCACATCATTGATATGGTCCCTGATCATTTTTTCTTACAAGGAATGGAAAAGAAACCATCCGAATCCTTCAAGCGATATGCCTAAAGGTGTTAGGACGTAGTTGCTCAGGTATAACCTCCCTTGACTAAAAAAAAATTACATGTTATTTGTGAACACTTTAAAGTTGTCATACTATAAAAGAATGATAGGAAATGCAACTAAATACTTTACTGATATGGTGATTTCAGGAGAGATCATAAAAAATGCCATAAAAAATGACAAACTTGAAAGAGAGGAGTCTTCCAAAAGAGTGCCTAAAAAAAAGAAGAGTGAAACTCAAGTTGTGAGTCTTAGAAGACAATAATTTAGAAACTACTCTCGGCCTACCTATCCTACATACTACCACACTATGAACCATACTTTCACTTTCTCTTACCAACCAACTATAATACCTTCTTATCCATCCTTACCAAGATCCCCTGCTCACCTAGTTAACACTACAAGTAATGCCAAAAACCATGAAGACCCACCTTTAATCCTATACTTATAAGCTACACGAAGCTATATCAAGAGCTTTACAAAAACCACCTTATTGCCCCTATTTTTGTAAAATAGCCTAAACCTCTTTATCCCAAATGATATGATACTATCGCTCATTGTGACTACCATTATGGAGTAACATGTCATTCTATTGAAAATTACCTTTCTTTGAAATAAAAAGTGCAACATTTAATTAAAGAAGGGTGATAAGTTTTGACACTGATGGAAACTTTATACCCAATGCCAGCGGGAATCTCTTACCCAATCATACAGTCAATGCCTTAGACAAAGATAAAAGGCATATGAAAAGAAAGGTGGAGAAGATTAAAATATCATTCAACTAGTTGTATGATGCTTTATATGAAGCTAGGTTGATACAACTAATAGCTCTATACACTTGTATGGGAAGATACATCCCCAATCAAATGTGTAAGTATCATAGTGAAGCTTCAAGGTATTCTATTGAGAAATGTTGATAGTTTCACAAAAAGGTGCAGAAGCTAATAGACTTTTACCAGATAAAGTTATATAAGGAGTCAGGAGTCTCAAAAGACATTAGAGTGGCTATGACAGATAGGTAGGTGCCAAAGCCTATCACTATACACTGTAGTGAGAAGTCACAATCAGTTGAGAATAGATTTGTTCCCAAACCAATAGCTTTCAAAGTCTCATGCTTGTTCCCTTACAAAGATGATAAGATTGTACCATAAAGGTATGATTATGAGGTAACAACCTAAGGGCAAGAAAAGGTTATGCTAAAATTTGAATCTGCCAATATAACAAGTGTAGGAGGCATAACTAGAAGTAGGAGATGTTATACTTTAAAAACCTTGAAGAAAATAAGAAAAAAGAAAGAAAAACAAATTAAACCAAAAGACATATCAAAGAAAGAAGCTTCAAAGTCTGTGCTAGAAAAAGAAGCTTGTCAATTTTTAAATCTAGTAAAGCATAGTGAATAATTTATGGTAAAGCACTTGAATAAGATGCCAGCTAGAATTTTTTTGCTCTCATTTCTCTTAAATTTTGAACCACATTGCAACACCTTGCTAAAAATGCTAAATCAAGATTATGTGGCTTATAACGTATCTGTAAAGTATGTGAATCATCTGGCAGGGAACCTAGTGGTGCCACATCACATCTTTTTCAGTGATGATGAGATTCTACTTGAAGGTAGATAAAGCACCAAGGCTTTGTACATCACTGTTAAATGTAAAAGCCATATAGTAGCCAAAGTACTTATTGATAACGGATCAGCTATCAATGTTATACCTATGTCTACCTTAACCAAACTACCCTTTGATAAGTCTTACATCCAAAGCAATCATATGGTGGTCTGAGCGTTTGATGAGACTAGATGAAAAGTCTTGGAAGACATTGAATTGCTTATACAGATCAGGCCATGTGTTTTAAAAATAAATTTTTAAGTCATGGATATCTCCCCATCATATAGTTACTTGTTAAAAAGATCATGGATCTACAAGACGAGTGTTGTCCTTTTCTGATGTCAAGAATTGATGTTTGAGATATAGAGATTAACTACAAACAGAAAAACTCACAAAAAAAATAACTCACAAGGATTTGAATAATGGTAGAATATGATTATTGGATTAAAAGGAATCAAAGTTCACCACCAAGACTAGAAACTAAAGGATACAGAAACACCATCATAAGAATTCTAATCAAGGATACAGAACAATAAAAGTTCACCACTCTAAGAAATCCACCTAAGAGATATAGAACTTGAAGAATAATTTAAAAGATTGTTTAAAGACAAAAAATCTCTATTATGACTTTTACCAAATAATAATAGAAAATATATAGGCTAGGAACATCCCTCTAAGTATAGAAACTTTCAGATTGCATTGCTACAATCCACCTAAAATCATGAAATTTACATATGAACATAATCTACCCATTTACTCTTAAACCTGACCACAATCTCATTCATATTCATGATCTTCTTTTACAGCTAGTATGAACACAATCTTCTTATTCTAGCCTACCTTATTTATGTGTGAATTTAGACTAAGGATAGGCCTATCTTATTTTTGGATAAGTCTGCTTTAGTCTCAACCCAAGTTGTATGATGTGTAGACACTTCGATGTCAATCTCCTCTAGTTAAAAAAGACTTGTCCTCAAGTCTGAACTAGTATTCTCACCATAGTAGGGTGACAAATCAGCAACATTGAAAGTAAAAGATACTCTATAAGTGTTAAAAAGATCTATCTTGTAGGCATTCTCCTTAATACGTTGGAGGACTCTAAATGGACCATTTATCTTAGGTTGTAATTTATCAAACTTTCCTGGAGAAAATCTTTCTTTTTGTAAGTTAATCCACACTAAATCACTTTTTTTGAATTCCACATATTTTTTATGCTTATTTACTGCCTTTTTATATTTTTCATTTTACTGTAAAATCTTAGCTCTCACTTGTTTATGCAATCGTTTGATACCTTTAGCCATCTCTTCTATATCTCCACTAAATTATTGATTAGTAGGGAGAAGAACTAAATCTAGAGGGCTGATTGGATTCTTACCATACACCACATCAAAAGGGCTGCAACCAGTAGTTTAACTTGGTAAGTAATTATAGGCAAACTCTGCTTGAGGTAAGACAAGATCTCACTACTTGATATTCTTTCCCAAATAACTTTTTAGAAGGTTGCCCAAGCTGCGGTTGGTTACTTCTATTTGACCATCTATTTAAGGATGATGAGAAGAACTATACTTGAGATTGGTGCCAAGTTTCCTCTAGAGGGTGCATCAAAAATGACTAAGAAACTTAGAATCCTAATCAGATACCATGGATCTAAGAACTCGATGTAGCCTTACAATTTTTCCTAAAATACAGATCAGAAACATAATAAGCATCTATAGTTCTGGTATAGGGAACAAAATGGGCCATCTTAGAAAAATGATCCACAACCACCATGATGGAGTCTTTGTTCCTCTGAGTTCTAGGCAGTCCAATCACAAAGTCCAAACTAACATCCTCTTAAAGAGCATTAGGCACTGGCAGTGGAGTGTACAATCCAGAGTTTTGGCCATAACTCTTGGCAATCTGGCACACTTTACATCGTTCAAGGTGTTTCATCACATCCTTTCCATTCTTGGCCAATAAAATCTGTCTTGCAAAAGAACAAGTGTCTTATCCCTTTCAAAGTGTCCACCTAGTGCACCATCATGAGCCTCGTTGATTAAGGGCATGTCTCAAGGAACATGAGGGAATACAAAAGCTATTAGCCTTGAAGAGATATCCATCATGCAACAAAAACTAATTGTGTGGTCCTTGCTTGCATTCTTCTTAAATTTGACCAAAGTAAGGATCTATTTTATAGAGCCCTTTGATCACATCAAATCCAAGAACTTCAATAACCATAGTCCCCAATAAGGAGTGCTTTCGAGTTAAAGCATCTACCACCACATTTTGAGTTCTCGATTTGTGTTTGATAGTGAAGTTGAAGGCTTGAAAGAACTCCACCCAAGCTACATGCCTTTAATTGAGCTTATGCTGGCTATTGGTAAACTTCAAGGCCTCATGGTCTGAATATGGGACAAATGGCTTGGAAAGAGATACTGACTCTAATGAAATAATGCTTTATATATGGCATAAACTCTTTGTTATAGGTTGAATATTTCTTCTTGGCATCATTCAGCTTCTCACTGAAAAATGCTATAGGCTTTCCTTATTGACTTAAAACAGCACCTATTTTAGAATTGGATGCATCATATTCCACCTTGAACACTTGATCAAAATTTGGTAGAGACAAGATGGGTGCTTCAGTGATATTGGTCTTGATGAGCTCAAAGTAGTGTTGGGCTTCTTTGGTCTACTTAAAAACTTCATCATTCAAATATTCAGTGATAGGAGCCACAATAGAGCTAAAACTCCTAATGAAGTGTCTATAAAAAGATGCAAGGCCTTGGAAGATTTAGATATCATGTAGAGATACTGGTGTTGGCCAATTTAAAATTGCCTCAACCTTGCTGAGATCCATCTTTATTCTTTTCTTTGACACCATAAACCCTAAAAACACAAGACTAGAAGTAAAGAAACTGCACTTTTTAAAGTTAGCATAAAGTTTTTGTTCCTTCAATATGCAAAATAGTTGGTGTAAATGATTCAAGTATTGGTCCTCATTCTTGCTGTACACCAAAATATCATCAAAATAAACTACTACAAATTTGTCAATACAAGGTTTAAGGATATGATTCATAAATCTCATAAAAGTACTAAGAGCATTGGATAAACCAAAAGGTATTATCATCTATTCATAGAGCCATCCCTCATCTTGAAGGCAGTTTTCCACTCATCTGCTGGCCTCATTCTGATTTGATGACAACCATTGTGTAGGTCTGTCTTGGAGAAAATAGTTACTCTATATAGTTTGTCCAACAAGTCATCTAAGCATGAAATAAGAAAACAATAGTCAATTGTGATTTTGTTAATTGCCCTGCTATCCACATACATGCATGATGATCCATCCTTAGGCACCAAAAGGGCTAGGATTGCACAAGGGCTCATGCTTTCATGCATTATACTTTTTCTCACTAATTCATCAACTTGGCATTGAAACTCCGCATGCTCTTTAGAACTCATCCTATGGGCTACCTTATTAAGTAGAAGAGCTCCTGGGATAAGGTCTATGTAGTGTTAAATGTCTTTCATTGATGGTAGATCAGCTGGTAACTCTTCCTGAACAACATCTTAAAATTCTGCCAATAACGATTGTATCATTGTGAGGGGCTTTTCACTATCTTTATTCTTCTCAATCAACACCATTGCATACATAGTACCATCCATCCTAATTTTTTTTGTATAATTACCCTTGGTAAACAAACTGTTTCTTCCCCTTTGGTTGGTTTTGACATCACCATGAGCTTGGTAGGCCTAGGATGATTTTGCATCCATTCTTCACAAATGTGTAAGTGTTGTGGTAACCATCATAAATAACCCTTTTATCATAATGCCAAGGTCTTTCGAGTAGTAAATGGCAAGCATCCATTGGAGCTACATCATAGCACACTTCATCCTTGTATTGATTTTCTTATGGAAAAAAAAACCAAACACCTCTTGCTAACCTTGATTTTATTTTTTTTCTATAGCCAAGATAACTCATATGGTTGGGGGTGATCCACTGCTTTGAGGCTTAATTTCTGCACCATAAAGGTAGAAACAACATTTTCCAAACTTTCACTATCAATTATAACATCAGATACCTTCCTATGGGTAGTACATCGAGTGTGAAACATGTTTTTATGCAACCAATCTTTTTTCTTAGCAGGTGTGGTACTTAAGCTGCATTTTATGACTAAAGATGCTCCACAATCACCATGGTTACCTCTTCCTCCTCTTCAAGGTTCTGATCTTCTTCAACTAGCTTCTCTTTATTTTTTTCCAAGTTTTCCTATGCTAGAGTCACGATATTCCTGTTTGGGCATTCTGAAGCAATATGTTTAAGCCCTTGACATTTAAAACACCTTCTGGTTTGTCCACTAGATTGAAGGTTGCTTATTAAGGTTTCATCTTTCTTTTGGGGTTGCTTTGGATTGGGCTTAGAAGGAACAATAGTTTTGGATGAGCCATTTTTATTGATATAGCTTTATCTGGATATAAATCTTGAGCTGCTAGCATAGGTCTCTTTTTGTTGTTTCTCCACCTTAAAGGTAAGCTTGCATACATCATTGAAAGTCTAATAAGGTTGTAGCTACATAATATTAGCTATCTCAATCTTCAATCCTCCAAGATACTGGGCAATAGTCTACTTTTCCTATTCTATCAATTCGTACTTTAACATGAGGTGGTCAAACTTAGTTGTATACTCTTCTTCTGAGAGATCTCTTTGCTTCAAGTTATGAAGCCTAAGGAAGACATCTTGTTGAAAGTTATTTGGGAGATACTTTCTCTTCAACTCTCTTTTCATTTTTTCTCAAGGTACAATTTTTCTCCTGTCTTTTTTTTCCCTTTGTTTCTTTAGATTTTTCCACCAAAAAGATGCATGCTTTCTGAGTTTGATGGCCATTAGCTTCACCTTGTGATGTTCAGAGGCATCATGGTATTCAAATATGCATTCCACCATGTATAGCCAATCTAAGAATTCTTCAGGTTGCAGCTTCCCCTTGAACTTAAGAATTTCTATCTTTGGATTGAATATATTAGGTTAAAGTTGGTTTTTATGTAGATAGTCTTTAACTTGCCGTAGGTGAGATAGAGTGCTATCATCAGAATCACTGTTGTTTCCATGGAATTGATTGGTTTCTCCTTTATCTTTTTTATTTTTCCTTCATTGCCTCTTTCTCTCATCTTTTTTTTTTGTATATGTAGCCAATGTTGTAGTTGAAAGATCTGTTACCGCATCTCTTTTATAAAGGCATTCCTTGGGTCAATATTGGTGCAATGTCGATATTGGCTTCAACCTCTTCTGTTGGTGCTTGATGATGATGACCTGCCATAGCTTTGATATCAATTTGATGCTAGGAATTGATGTTTGAGATGTGAAGATTAATTGTAAATAGAAAAACTCACAAAGAAAACAACTCACAAGGATTTGAATAATGGCAGAATATGATTATTGGATTAAAAAGAATAAAAGTTCACCACCAAGACTAAAAACTATAGGATACAGAAACACCACCCTAAGAATTTTAATCAAGGATACAAAATAATAGAAGTTTGCCGCTCTAGGAAATCCATGTAGGAGAATAGAACTTGAAGAACAATATAAAAGATTGCTTAAGGATAAAGAAAATTCTATTATGCCTTTAACCAAAGAATAATAGAAAATATATAGGCTAGGAATATCCCTCAAAGCATGGAAACTTTCAGATTGCATTGCTAGAATCACGCCTAAAATCATGAAATTTACATGTGAACATAATTTGCCCATTTACTCATGAACCTAACCACAATCCCATTCATATTCATGATCTTCTTTTCCAACTAGTGTGAACATAATCTCCTTATTCTAGCCCACTTATTTATATGTAGATTTGGACCAAGGATAGGCCTATCTTATTTTTAGATAAGTCTACCTTAGTCTCAGCCCAAGTTGTATGATGGGCAAACACTCTAGTGTCATTTTCTCATTGCATCAAAAGATCAAATTCAATGTGGAAAGACAATTGATGATTATGGTCAAGAAATAAGACTTATTGGTGACCCAACCCATAAATGCCTCATATGTGGAAGCAGCAGAGGAATCACTAGAATGCTCTTATTGATCTTTTAAACCTATTAATGCAGTAGGTGAAAAACTCAAGTTCAATCGAATTGTGATTAATCAGATGATTAACAAGGGTTAGAGTATTAGGTTTTACTTAGACAAAAGCTTTTAAGGGATAAAAGAGCTTCCTAAGATTGAAGATTATAGTTGTTGATTAGGATTAGGTTATAAGACAGAGGAAATGTAGAATAATAGTAGAAACACAAAGAATGGATTGATGAACATTTCCCCATTTAAATGAAACTTTCATTCCTTAAAGATACATGCACTCGAGAGCTGAGGAAGACACAAAAGAAGAACCAAAATGAAAGGAAGCTTTTGCTAAGCTATCTATTCATATGGTGGATAATGAAAGTCAAAATGAGGAAGCTTTGGTTTACCCATGCCCACTTGTCTATGAATTGAAAAATTAGAGGGTCATTCAAATGCCTGTTGTCTTTGATTTTTTCTCAATGTAATCACATGTCCTAATCGCTTATGCCCAAAAGCATTAGGATGAACTCTTATGTTTGGGCCCTTTTATTTTTCATTATTTCAATAAAAGTAAGAGCATGCATTTTGTCCATTTTTTCTATTCTATTCATTATCCCATCAAAGTTTCTTGCCAATATTTCCTATTCAATTAACTTTCAGGTCCCCAAATGAATGTGAAGGTAATCATGACAATGATCTGGGGTTTAATTTTGAAAATTCAATTAATACCAATGAACTTGATACTAAAGAGGACTCTCAGGAATACATTTTGTCTCTAGATTTATTGAGGCTAATTGAGTAGGAAGATAAATCCATTGAGCCTTATCAAGAAGTTATTGAACTGATCAATTTGGGTGATGCCAAAAAAAAAAAAAAGTCAAGATTGGTACTTCACTTTCAACAGTTAATCGACAGTGGTTAAAAGATTTGCTTTTGAAGTTTGTGGATGTGTTTACCGGGTCCTACCGAGATATACCTAGGCTCAGCACTGAAATTGTAGAACATAGGCTACCCTTAAAATCAGAATGTAAGCTGATACAACAAAAGTTGAAAAGAATGAAGCTAGAGATGTTATTGAAAATCAAAGAAGAAGTAAATAAGCAATTTAATGTAGGCTTTCTGTAAGTGGCCAAATATCTTGAACGGGTGGCTAATATAGTACATATCCCTAAAAAGGATAAAAAGGTACATATGTGTGTGGACTATCGAAATTTGAATAAAGCTAGTTCAAAGGATAATTTTTCTTTGCTTCACATAAATACATTAGTGGACAATATGGCCAAACATTCAGTGTTCTCTTTTATGGATGGATTTTTTTTATTATAATTAGATAAAAATGGTCCAAGATAGTGGGAAACTTTTTGTTACAAAGTCATGCCTTTTAGACTAAAAAATGTTGGGGCAACCTATCAAAGGGCTATGGTAACACTTTTCCATGACATGATACATAAAGAGATTAAAGTATATATGGATGACATGATCACTAAATCTTGAAAAGGAGAGGATTATATAGTGAATCTCAAAAAATTGTTTAAAAGGTTGAAAAAGTTTCAGATCAAACTGAATCAAGCCAAATGTACATTCAGAGCAAGGTCAAAGAAGCTATTGGGATTTATAGTCAGTGAAAGAGGAATAGAAGTTGACTTGGACAAAATTCGAGCCATTCAAAATTTATCCCCTTCAAGCACACAAAAGAAAGTTCGAGGTTTTTTAGGCAGATTGAACTATATTTCTCGATTCATTTCTCAACTTAGTTTTAAATGTGATCCAATTTTCAAACTCCTTCGAAAGAATAATCTCGATGAGTGGAATCAAGAATGTCAAGAAGCTTTTAATAAAGTTAAACAATCCTATCAAATCTTCAATATTAGCACCACCTGTTCTGAGAAAACCATTAATTATGTACATAGTGGTATATGAGAAATCAATGGGATGTGTACTATGTCAATAAGATGAATCTAGTAAGAAGGAGAGAGTTATTTATTACTTGAGTAAAAAATTCATAGAGTATGAGTCCAAGTATTCATCACTAGAGAAAATGTGTTGCACTTTAGCTTGGATAGCTAAAGACTTAGGCAGTACATGTTTTACTATACAACTTGGCTCATAGCTAAACTATATCCCATCAAATACATCTTCGAAAAACCATCACTATCAGGAAGAATCGCAAGATGGCAAGTGATACTCTCGAAATATGACATAGTATATGTGAGCCAAAAAGTAATCAAAGAAGTATCATTGCTGAATTTCTGACAGATAAGGCCGCGGATGATTATGAACCTATGAAGCTTGATTTTCTAGATGAAGAATTAATGGCCATCTCAAAGTTAGAAGAAGATAATGGCAAGGAAGAGATATGGAGAATGTTTTTCAATAAGGCTGCCAATGCCATGGGATATGGCATTAGAGTAATTTTAATATCCCCAACAGAACATTACTATCCTATGGCGATAAGATTAAACTTCAATTGCACCAATAACATGGCTAAATATGAAGCTTATGTTATAAGGTTGCATGCTACTTTGGACAAAAAAATCAAGGCATTAAAAGTGTTTAGAGATTCAACATTGGTTATCTATCAACTAAAATGTGAATGGGAGACAAAGGATTCAAAACTCATCCCTTACCATAAATACATCTAAGAGTTGTGTAAGTAATTTGAAAACATCTAATTTGAACATTTACCCTATAAAGATAATCAGATAGTGGATGCTTTGGCAACTTTGGCTACAATGGTATAGGTTGATAATACTACTGAAATTTAGCTCATCAGATTAGATATCAAGAACATACCAATACACTACGCTAATTTGGAAGAGGAAGAAGATGGCAATCCCTGGTATTATGACATTATACAATATTTAAGGGATTACTAGTACCCGGATCAAGCAACAAAAAAATGATAAAAGAGTCCTGAGAAGATTAGCTATGGGATTCTTTTTAGATAGAAAAGTTTTGTGCAAGAGAAGCAGAGATCAAGTGTTACTGCCTTGTGTAAGTACCTCTGAAGCCAAAAGGATTATTGAGGAAGTCCATGATGGTGTATGTGGCGCACATGCAAATGGGCACATGATGGTTAGGCAAATTATGCAAGTTAGATATTATTGATTGACAATAAAAAATGATTACATTGATTATGCTTGAAAATGTTACAAATGCTAGATTTATCTAATAAAATCCATGCTCCGCCCAACGTTTTACATGTTATGGCACCACCTTGGCCATTTTTTATGTGGGGAATGGATGTCATTGGTCCCATTACTCTAAAGGCCTTAAATGAGAATAGATTCATTTTTGTAAAGATTGATTACTTCACTAAATCGGTTAAAGCTACTTCTTTCACAACTGTGACTAGATTAGTGGTTTGCAAGTTCATTAAAAAAAAAAGATAATCTACATATATAGGCTTTCAGAAAGAATCATTTCAGATAATGCAAAATACTTGAACAATGAAATGATACAAGAAGTATGTGCTCAGTTCAAGATTAAGCACCATAATTCAACTCCATATCACCCAAAAATGAATGGGGCAGTGAAAGTTGCAAATAAGAACATAAAAAAGATTTTGAAAAAGATGACCAAAACTTATAAGGACTGGTATGAGAAATTACCATTTGCTCTACATGCTTATCGAACCTCGATGTGTATATCTACTGGGGTAACTTTTTTTCCTTGGTTTATGGAATAAAAGCTATACTGCCAGTAGAAGTAGAAATCTCATCTCTAAAAGTCCTAAAAGAAATGGGGTTAGAAGGAGCTGAATGGATTTAGGAGTGCTATGAGCAATTGAACCTTATTGAGGAAAAGAGACTAATGGCACTTTGTCATGACCAGCTATACTAAAAGGGAATGATGAGAGCTTATGACAAAAAGGTCTGACCTTATCAATTTCGAGAAGGGGAGTTGCTATTAAAAAGAATCCTTCCAAGCTAACATAATGATAGGGAGAAATGGACTCCAAATTGGAAAAGACCATATATTGTAAAAAGAGCTTTTTCGAGAGAAACCTTAATCTTGTAAAAAATGGATGGTGATGAGCTTCCTAACCCTATTAATTCTAATGTTGTGAAGAAGTACTTTGCTTAAAAAAAAGTTCAAGTTGAAAATTCGAAAGGGCAATTTGAACTAAAAAAAAAAAAGGAGTTTAAGTTGAAAACCTTAAAAGGTGACTTAGACTAAAAAAAAATCAAAATCAAAAACAAAAAAAAAGAATTCAAGTTGAGAACCCAAAAAGGTGACTTGAATCGAATAAAAGCAATTTGAATGAGCAGAATATGGCATCACTTAAAAGGCATACCAGAGATAGTGAATTTCAAATGGCTTTAGGGTATTGGGGCATCATGTTTTGGTTAAATTTTTAAAGAAATCCAAGATTTGTTGTCATGATTATCTGAACGCTTGTTTTGGGGCATTGCAATCCTAAATAGTCGCCTTTATGCACCTTCATCTTATTTTTTGCCATCTTTTGTAATTTATTGCTTATCCAAATAAATGATATTCATCCTACTTTCCACTTTTAGTATATTTTCTTTCTCTTTATGCCTTGCCATGAATAGAAGAAGTGCATAACTTGCAACTCATATTTTGAAACTGAGATATTGATTAATAATTAAACAAAGTCGTAAGAAATTATGTATTACTTTGAGAAAATTGAAAGAGACAATGACCAAGGATGAATGCCTCCCATTAAGAAAAAATCAATTATTGCAAAAGATTCCTTTTGGGATGAAGATAAATACTTATTCAAGGATAGTTCCTTGCCAGAAGGACATGAAAATGGAGAATATGGATAAAGTTGTGGAAACTTTAATACCATAATGGATGTTTCATTTGTATTCTAGATAGAGCATACATTCATATCATTACATGATCATTCATCACAAGTTTCGATCTCGACTCAGGTCAGATTATTTTTAAACTCGCAGCATCATCCCAGTCCTTTGATTTTGGCTCATGTCAAATCAATTTTAAATTTATGGCATCATCCCAGTCATTTTTTTACGACCTCAACTCGATCTTAGTCACTTTCAAACTTGTAGCATCATCATAATCATTCAATCTCGACTCAGGTCAAATCATTCTCAAATTCGAGGCATTGTCTCAGTCATTCATCTACGATCTCGACTCAATCTTGGTCATTTTTAGACTCACGGCATCATCTCAGTCATTAATTTATGACTTCAACTCAGTTTTGGTCACTTTCAAACTTGCGGCATCATCCCGATTATTCATTTACGACCTCAATTCGATCTTGGTCATTTTCAGACTTACGACATCTTCCTGGTTATCCATTTATGATCTTGACTCGGTTTTGGTCATTTTCAGACTCGTGGCATTGTCCCAGTCATTAATTTATGACCTTAACTCAATCTTGGTCACTTTTAGACTTACGACATCGTCTCGATCATTCATTTATGATCTTGACTTGGTCTTGGTCATTTTCAGACTCGTGGCGTCATCCCGATCATCCATTTACGACCTCAACTTAGTCTTAGTCGCTTTCAGACTTGTGGCATCATCCTAATCATTCAATCTCGATTTAGCGCAAGCCATCCTTCTGACTTACTCACTGTCAATTTTACTCATTGATTTGATTTAAGAAAGTGGGTGTTTGGGTCTTTGCATCATCCTTGTCTAACAGTGATGTGCAAAGAGGGATAATTGTAGACACCCATTTATGTCTGGGCCTAATCAAGACTAATTTCCTTTGTATATATTATTGTAGTATAATAGTATATCGTTATTACTATTTGTATTATTATATCTTATTATATAGTATAACATATTACAACATATTAGTACCATCATATTAGCATACCATGTCATATTACTATTATTACTACTACTACTACTATTATTGTTATTATTATTATTATTATTATTATTATTATCATCACTATTATTTTTGTTTTTTTTCTCTTTCCTTTTTATTCAAATCTGCCCATAGGTAAAGAAATCTGAATTTGACCAGAATCTCAAAATTTAAGATCTTTAATGCAAAGTTAATTGGTGTAAATAATGGAATTAACTAGGATCCAATCAAAGACCCAAAATCATGCTAAGACAAAACCAATCCCAGGATTCAAGCTTGGATTTATTCTACCCATTTCCTAAAAATCCTCTAAAGATTGCTTATAAATTGGATGAGAAATCATAGAACAGAACACACAAAGATTTTTAGGGTGGAAGATTTGAAAAATTCTAGGGTAATGAGAGTATTAGAAAATTTTGATTTTGGATTTTTAGGTTTGATTTAAAGTTTTTGGATTGATATTTTGGTTTTTGGGGTTTAGGACGAGGTTCTGGGAAATTTTTGAAATTTTTTAGAAAGATTTAGGGTTTTTCTGGGTTTTTGGAAGAATTTTAGAATTTTTAGGCGAAATTTTCCTATGAGAGTTGAATTTTTTGATGGGATTTTGGCAACTTTTCAAGAAATCGATGAGATTTCTAGTTTTTGGTTGAACTTTTTGGCAAGTTTCCCAAAAATCGGTGGATTTTCTAGTTTTCGATTGAACTTTTCGATGCCATTCTTGGGATTTTAGAGAAAAGGTAGAGGATTTTTAGGTTAGAGAGAAAGAGGCTCTGGGATTTCTAAAGCAAAAAATGTTGAAAGTGACTTTTTTACATTGCCCTTACGACTTTGTTTTAAACACCCTAAATCAACGCGTCTACCCGGCAACCCACGTGAAGATCCCCGTGCAGACTCGACCTATTTCATAAGGTTTCTTTTTTCCATTTTCATTTTATTTTTTTATTTTCATTTATTTTTAAATTTTATTTTATTTTCAATTTTTATTTACTTTTTTTATTTATTTAGTAATTCATTTTAAAAAATTCTTTTTTTCTGGAAAATAAAAGAAGCAAAAAAAGTCATTTCCAATAAAGTAAAACAAAAAGGAAAATTTTCTCAAATAAAAATCCCTACAAAATAATTCATAAATTCTATCAAACTATTGAAAAATTTTATGGGTTTAATTTTTAATGGAATCCACCAAACTATTGAGAAATTTCATAAATTAGTTTTTCAAAAAAAAGGAATAATAATTAAAAAACAATTTTTCTTCTTTAAACTATTGAATTATTGTTTTAAAGTGAGTCCTACCAAACTGTTGGGAGATTTTACTAATTTTTTTGAATAAAATATATTAATAAATTCGACAACGGAGCCTCTTCAGAGTGGGACAATAGTCTCCATGAATATTCTTGAGGTGAGAGAATTATTTTAAGTTGCTACCAAACTATTGGTGATTTTAAGATTAAGTCTCAATATTAAATATTTTGGTAAAATACAAATATAATCAAGGCCTAGATAATCTGAAATCAAACTAGTACTATCATTTGGATAGGCGTTGTGGGGGTGCTATAATCTTCTCCACGCGTAATCGTACTTTCAAACCCTAACTCTAATTTCATAAATCAGATTTGATTAGGTGATCAATCACACCTAGGCAAAAAAGATTGGTGGTGACTCTTATAATCCATGTCTAGCGGTGGGTCCATGAATCTATACATTATGATAACTATCATTACAAAATATGAAGAAAAATTAGCAGAAACCTTTAAGGAATATGTGCATCAGTGGAAAGATGTGACAGCTTAGGTCCAACCACCATTAACTGAGAAGGAGATAATTGTGCTATTTGTCAACACATTGAAAGCCCCAAACTATGATAGGTTGGTGGAAAATGCAATGAAAAACTTCTTTGATATGGTAATTTTGGGCGAAATAATAAAAAATGCCATTAAAAGTGGCAAAATTAAAGGGAAAAAAAAAGACAGTAAATCCAAAAAAGAAGAAACATGAGACACATGCAATCACTTACAGAAATTCCTCACACCATCTTTTTGTTTTATATAATCCAAACCCACCATACCCTCCATATTACCCTACTACCAACCAAATTTTTCAGCAACCATATTATTACCAAGCACCCCAACAACCACCACACAGGCTGAGCTTTAGTCCTCAACCATCTAATTACACCCTTATATCTTCAATTCAACCATTCACCCAACCAACCCACCAAAATAATAACCAATAAAACCCATAAAACAACAATAATCAGGAAAGCCCTTAGTTTGACCCAATTCTATGTCTTACAATGAATTATACCCCCAGTTGTTGAGAGGCGACTTTATCGCTCTTGCCTGCATGACATCATTAAAGTCACCTTACCCGAGTTGGCATAACCCTAATGTCAAGTGCGATTATCATTATGGTGTTACAAGATACTCTACTGAAAATTGCACAACACTTAAACATAAGGTGTAAGGTCTAATAAATGATGGACTTTTAACTTTTGATACCAAATTCAAGCCAAGTGTCAGTGAAAACCCTTTACCAAATCACACCGAAGGAAAGATTAATATGGTGGGTAGTGGAAAAGATGTGAGGATCAAAAGATGGGTGGATAAAGTGAAAACCTTTTTTTAATATGTGTATTACAGTTTGTGTGAAACAGGTATGATTGAATTGCTATTTTTAGATAACAGTGAAAGTTATGAAGACCTCGACCAATTTTGTAAGTACCGTAAAATAATGATCCGATATTCAATCAAGGTTGTGAAGCCTTTAGACGAATATTGCAAAACTTGATGGGCATGGCTATCATTGAGTTTTATGATAAATATGATGAAAGCAATGTGAATATGGTGAGTGATGAGCATTCTAGCAAGTTTTTATCCCCTTAACCTATCACGGTATACTATGACGAGATATCGAAGCCCACAGTTGAGAAAGTTATTTCCTTTCCTATGATGCTAATAACTATTTATGTCCCCAATCCATTCCCTTCCCAGATTGATAAAGTAGTCTCATGGAAATAAAACTATAATGTTGTGATGCGAAGACTTGATATGACCTCGAATGATCCAGGTATGGGGAATACTGCAAACATTATAGACATAAGAGGAATGACTCAAAATGGTCAATGTTACACTCTCGAGATGTCAAAAATGATTAAAAAATGAAAAGGTAGAGTAAGAGAAGAAGACATAGGAGAAAGTCAAGGTTCTTAGCTAGTGGTAAGCCTAGAAGTATAGATTAACAAACTAGTATTAGAGAAAGAAGCTTGTGAGTTTTTAAAAGTCATCAAGCATAGCAAGTACAATGTGGTCAACCAATTGAAAAAACTATCGGCTTATATTTTTTTATTGTCACTACTATTGAATTCTAAGTTGCACAAGAATGTTTTGCTGAAAGTGCTCAACCAAGCTTATGTCGAACATAACATTTCTGTCGAGAAGGTAGATCACATAGTTAGGAATATTATAACCTCAAATTTCATTACTTTTAATGATGATGAAATACCTCCAAAAGGGTGAGGTAGCGTTAAGACCTTATACATAATTGTCAAGTGCAAAACTCACATTATGGCTAAAGTAGTTGATGGAAGAATGATGTTCCCTTATCAATATAAGACATTCTGCTCTAAAAAAAATGTACATCTTAGATCATTAGAGATTGAAAAGGGTGAGTTAACAATGGGATTAGAAGAAGCCTTTTTCTCAAGTTTATATTGTGGCAAATGATAAAGAAGTTCAAGATGAAGAGATTTTTTTTTCCTTTCCTAGGTTAGAAAATCCAAGAATGATACATCATTTTTATTATCCTTAAACCGTTCAAACTTAAGAATTCAAATTGTTTCTACTCAAGAGCATATAAAGGTTAAATGTATGGGCTTACTTTCATTATCCTAACAAAATGATGAATGTGATGCATTTCACATATACCATGTTCTCCATTTTTTCTTTTTTATTACTATTCTCTTACCCTTGCCAAGATTAGTATATATATTTCTTTGTGATCATACCTATTTTTAAATCTTTAAATAATGAACATTATAGATGATCAAGACAATAACGTCGAGTTTGATTTTGAAAATTCGATTCACATTAGTGAGCTTGATAATGATGTTGATTCAAAAAACTATTATTTACCTCATGATCTATTAAAATGGATGGAGCAAAAGAAGAAAATTATAAAACCCCATTAAGAATCTACCGACATATTGAACTTAGGAGATGGTAAGAATAAAAAAAAAGTTAGGATCGATACTTCACTATCACCGATTGAAAAATAAAAACCAATGAATTTGTTACAAGAATATGAGGATGTATTTGTATGGTCTTATCAAGATATGCTCTGACTTAGTACAAATGTGGTAAAGCATAGATTGTCTTTAAAATCAAAATGTCGATTGATATAACAAAAGTTGAGATGCATGAAGCCAAAATTATTATTGAAGATAAAAAAAAAATAAAGAAGTAATTTAATGTAGGTTTTTCAAAAATAGCCAAGTACCCTAAATGGGTTGCCAATATAGTCCCAGTTCCTAAGAAAGATGAAAAAGTAAAGATGCATGTGACTACCAAGATTTAAATAGGGTCAGCCTAAAAGATAATTTTTCATTACCACATATTGATACCCTTATGGATAACACTGCTAAGCACTCCACCTTTTTGTTCATGGACAGGTTTTTTAACTATAACCAAATCAAAATGGCTTGTGAAGATATGGAGAAAACTATGTTCATGACCATATGGGGCATATTTTGCTATAAAATCATGCATTTTAGGCTAAAGAATACTAACACCATATATCAAAAGGTGATAGTCACTCTTTTTTATGATATGATGTACAAAGAGATAGAGGTGTATGTCGATGATATGATAGCTAAATCTTAAGAAAGTGAAGATTATGTTGCTAACCTTAGAAAGCTCTTTGAAAAGTTACGGAGATACCAGCTCAAGTTGAATCCAGCCAAATGCACGTTTGATGTTAAATCTGGAAAATTGCTAGGATTTAGAGTTAGTGAAAGAGGTATAAAAGTAGACCTTGATAAGATTCAAGCCATTCAAGAGTTGTTAGCGCCATGCATGCAAAAGGAAGTAAGAGGCTTTTTGGGGTGATTGAATTATATTTATCACTTTATATCTTAACTCACCTTGAAATGCAATCTGATCTTTAGGTTGCTTTATAAAAATAATCCTGATAAATGGGACGAAGAATGCCAAAATACCTTTGAAAAGATTAAAGAGTATTTGATAAGCCTATTGATATTAGTACCACTAGTTGCAGAAAGGCCATTGATTTTATATCTAATGGTGTAGGAAAAATCGATGGGATGTGTATTGGGGCAAATAGATGAAACTGGCCAGAAAAAGCATGATATCTATTATTTGAGTAAAAAGTTTACAAAGTATGAGGCAAGTACCCCCAAATAGAAAAAATATGTTGTGCCCTAGCTTAGACTACTCGTAGAGTCAGGCAGTACATGCTCTATCATACAATTTGGCTAATTATAGACACCTTATTTGGTTCAGGCCTGAACCAGTTGGGCCTGGCTCAATAAAGTCTAATCTATAAGCTTAATCATTCATTATTTTATAATTTATTAATTTATTGATTTATTATTATTATTATTATTATTATTATTTTGGTTGATTATTTATTTATTTTTATTTATCTTTGATTTTTCTTTTTCATTTGATTTTATCTTTAGCTTTTCTGTTAAGATAATAATAAGATAATTGTAAATAATAATAATAATAATAATAAATACTCTACTATGGATTGGTGCTTGCAGAATTATAGATGGATTGGATTTGTTAAAGATAAATTTTATATGCTATGATCTTGTTAGAAGTTGAGTCGTAATTAGTTACAAATTTTTCTGATTATCCCTTATAAATACACACATGGATGATTAGAGAAGAAATCACCAGAGAACACCGTCATCCCACTACCATCTCTACTGGAACACCATCTTTATAGCTGTAACCTCCACTATTACATGAGAATGATCACCATTAACACAGATCTACTGCCACTATTATCATCAATACCACATGAGTCTCTAAGCTTCTATAGCACCGCCAAATAGTCCATCCTTCAAGCCTCCATAATACTAAAAACCAATGTTTTAAAAACAAAAAATAGAGCACCAAAAGGTAACCATTAACATAAAAAAGAAAGAAAAGCAATCAACATAAGCTCCTTGCCATTACCAGCACCATTAATTGGAAAATATTGTCATCTATCAACCATAATTCTTAGCTCCAATAACATAGCATAAGTCAAGCTCGAAGAAAACTCTCTCGAATTCGCAGGCATTCCTCAACAAAGCCTTGTCTTTCTTTAAAAACACAATAATATTGAAAGAGAAGCACATTGAGGAAATATCCAATTTGGACCAAAGTCATGAAGGCTTTATGCAAAAAGGTACTATTGGCTTTGTTTAGGAGGCTTGCACAAATGAGACACTTGTTGACATTACTAAAGTAACAACGCTTTATTTATAATATTGAAAGGTACTTTTTACTCATTATTGTGTGTATTCAATTATTTAATTCTTAGTTTGTCTTATTTATTTACTTATTTTATTCATTTTTTTGTTTAAATCTTGTTTTGATTATTTAATTGACAAAAAGTAAAAATTTCATAATAATAATTAATATTTATTATTAAATTACAAAAAAATATAAATAAATTTTATAAAATTTTTGGATGAGTTCCAATGATGAGATTCTTAGAAATTTCAAATAATAAATTTCTTAAGAAATCTCTATGTGAGAAATTTCTCTAAATTTGTCTCAAATTGTGGAATAATTTAGATGAAATTTCAATAAAGTAATTGTATTTGTTTTCAAATATAAAAATTTTTTTGTTGAAGTATTTGACAATTATACAAGGATGAGAATCTTAAAAATTTCAAATGGTAAATTTTTTAAGAAATCTCTAGGTAAGAAATTTTTTTAAATTTGTCCTGAATAGTGAAAAATTTTAAATAAAATTTCAAAAAAAATAATTGTCATATTATTTTCTTTTCAAAAATAAAAATATATTCTAAATAAGTTCAAATGGTGAAAAATTTAGAAATCAAAAAAGAAAAATCTAAATTGACCCGAATGGTGGAAAATTTAGAATTTTTTCTTGTAAAATAAAAAATAAAATCTGATGATGAAATTCTTGGTAATCGCAAATGGTTGATTATCTAAGAAATTTCTAGATGAGAAGATATTTCTAATATAGCCAAAATAGTGGAATAATTAGATATATTTTCAATAAAAAAACTAAAAACAAAAAAAGATTAAATCTTTCCAATGACAGGGCCTTTTCAAGAAAACAAATGGGATTCTTAAATACTCTTGAAGTAAAAAAATATTTTTAAAAACTCTACTAGATTGTTAGAGTATCTTAAAAATTATTTTTAATATTTAAATATTAAAATTAAGACCATTACAATCAAGATCTCAAGATAATTTAAAATAAAATGGTACCATCTTTGAATGGGCATGTGGGGGTGTTATAACTTTCCCCATATATAACCCAACTCCTAAACCTTGTTCTAATTAGCAGACCAAAACTTACTCTTTTAGGAACCCTTAATCAAGCTTAAGAGCTTATTAAAAGGATAGATTTATTAGTTGGCCAATCACACTTAGGAAAAAAGATTGGTGGTGACTCATCTTATTAAGTTTAGCTATAGATTTTTAAATCTATATGTTAAGATAGTTTGGCTATCCACTAGGGACTACTAGAGAGTCAGGCCATAAATTTTAAATTTATCCTATCCTTTTGTCTAATGGTTTTAAATTGTAATTATTTTTTTACTAACATTTTTCCTTCTTTGTCTCTTATTTGATTTATTAAGGTTGAAAATTTTATGTTCTTTCTCACACACTATCACATGCATTTGCATTACATGAGCTCTATACCTAGGCTCCATCTTTCTTAGGAGAGAGTAAAGTACCTATGCTTTCATGATATAATAATCTCTGCAATGGCTAGCAAAATACTCACACTCAAACTGAATCTTTTTTATTGGTAGCCTGTGATGGGTAAAGATTGAAATGTCTTACTAGTCTATAATGGACAATGATCTAAGGAACAATTTGGGAACCTTTAGTGGTCAAAGTCACTTAGCCTAATATATAATCTATACTTAAAAGGCCAACCTTATGATAAAGCCATTCCTACCAATTGATAGATATAACCCAAAGTTATGACACAAGAAGGAACAATTTGTGTGATATATTAACTTGCTAACCATTTTGTTTGTTTGACTTTGTGCATTGCATCATTTTAATTAGTGCTTGATTTAATTCCATGTATCATTTTCATTATCATATTTAACATTATCATTTGCATCATGATCATATAGCGAATACTTACCATATATTAGTTATTGATAAATTAAATCTCATACATGCATCCATGGAAATGTACTTAGTACATTGCATACATACATACATAAACCATAGCATTTCTAATGTAGTTATGGTACTTAAGGTTCAAGGATAACTCCACTAAGTAAGAACCCTACACAATTAACTCACCAATACAATATAAGAGCTTAAGCCAGGTAAATGGAATAAGAAAATTTCAATCATCTCAAGAAAATAGAGAAAGCTTAAGAGAAGCTTGAAAGAGAGATGATTAAGATTTTGGATGCTTTAAACAAGTTAAACAGAGGGAAAGGCATAGAAAAAAATACTTGCCAACTGAACCATCCATTACAAGAGGTGACTGACCCTCTATACTCTCTTGGTTTTAGGTCACATCAAGCCTAATCCACATAAGATCCATCACCCTAGTAGTTTACACATCCTGTAAGATATACATATCCTAGAATACTATCAACTTCAAATCCAGGGCAACACCAGAGTTATGTAAATCCTGTCTTTATTGAGAAAGTAGTAGAATCAATTCCAATCCCTAACTTAGATGATCTAGAAGAGAAAGAAAAGCTAAGGCTTAAAGCAAATGAGACTTTAGAATGCTCAAAAGTTGAACAGAAGATGAACTTGATGAAGGAAAGGTTATAAGGAGTGGAAAAAATTGATTTTTATGGTTTCATGGATGTTACTGGGCTCTGTTTAGTCCCAGATGTTGTTATTGCTATGAAGTTTAAGGTTTCAAAGTTTGAAAAATATGATGGTACAAAGTGCCCAAAGACTTACATTACCATGTACTGTCAGAAGATAGTTGTCCATGCTAATAACAAGAAACTGTTGATGAATGTATTTCAAGATAACCTTATTGACTCTACTACTAGGTGATATGTCTAGCTGGATAGGACTTGCATTCAATCTTAGAGTGATATGGCCTGTGACTTCATTAGTCAATATCGATATATCATATATTTAACTTCTAACCATCTGTCTTTATAGAGTATGAAGAAAAAAGTAACTAAATCATTCAAAGAGTATGCCCAAAGGTGGAGGGACATAGCTACTCAAGTGCAGCCTCTTCTAACTGAGAAAAAGACCACAGTGTTGTTTGTCAGTACTTTAAAAGCTTCTTATTATGAAAAAATGATAGGGAATACAACAAAAAATTTTGTCAACATAGTGATCTCAAGCAAAATTATTGAAAATGTCATTAAAAATGGCAAGTTGAAATAAGGAGAAATCAAGAAGGCAACAAAGAAAAAAGAGACTGAAGCTCAAGTTGTGAGATTTGACATATAACAATTCAAGGGTTTTCAACCCTATTTGTCATAATCTTACCCCACATAGTATCCTACAGTGAATAATACCTCACCTTATCCAAACTAGCCAACCCCATAGTTATTCTACCCACCAACATATCAACCCATTTTCAGACTCCAAGCTCTCATATACAACCTTAACACTCAACCTTTTGTAAAACCTCAGATCCATCCTGCTAACTCAATAAGTGGTTCACAAAAGCTATGAACTACTTGAAAAAAATCTATATTTGATCCAATTCTCATGACTTATATGAAATTATACCAAAAGTTTTACAACAATCACTTGATTACCCCTAGCTAATTAGAGCCACTCAAGCCACCCCATCCAAAATGGTATGATCCTACAGCTTACTATGACTACCACTTTGGAATTGTTGGTCATTCTACTGAAAATTGTATTACTCTAAAGCATAAAGTGCAATGATTGATCAATGATGGAATGGTAAACTTTGATATAGGGGGGATAATAACACCTAATGTTAGTGGTAATCCATTACCCAATCACAATGTCAATGTTCTGAATAAGGATCAAGAGCGAGTTTGATCTAAATAGGGTTGGTAAGCTTTAATGAATCAGAGGGACCAGATGTCAATAAAAACCCTTTACTTAATCATATAAGGGCATAAAGCTAATTGAAAGTTACTTGTCATTTTGAGATTTCTTTTAAAGTAATGTTAAGATTTTTTTTATGCTATAAGATTTCATTTTTTATAATTTTAATAAAAGGCAAATTGATGCATTTCATTATATTTCTCTCACATCTAAGCCATTATTCCATGCTTTGTTATTTGTCATATCTTTTTATTCCTATTCTCAAATTCCAAATGGTGAATGTTTAGACAATAATAACAATAATTTTGAAAACTGATTCATATTGATCTATGAAAACTATTTGAACAAAAGAAGTAAGCTACTAGCAGATATAAAATATAAGACATGCAATTCTTTATAAAGATCCAAGAGTTTATTTTTGTTTGATAGATCATTTTCAAATGAAGTATTCACATTTAAGATGAAAAATAGTCATATTTCTTTTACCATTCATAAAACCATCCGTTGCTACCTTTTTTAGCTTATTATGATTTCTTTTCCTAAAAAACCCAAACCAAGAATCACCTTTCATACTAGGGGACAAATTTTGAGAAAATCATGCTTGAAAAAGGAAATGGGTAAAAGATCGTAAAATGTCTCAAAGATAGAAAGTTAAAAAAAAAAAAAAAGAAAGAAAAACCTAAAAAAGGATTAAAAAAAAAAGAAATGCCTCAAATGAGTTAGGACAAAGTAATGAGAATCTTTTTGTGAATAATGAGAATCTTTTTGTGAAAATAAGATGAATGAAAGAAGAAAAAGTAGTGAAATGATGTGGAATAGGGCAAAATGTCAAGTTCCATCAAATAATGAGAAATGATCTTCTGGTTTTGACCCCCTTAAACATATGTTTTGAGCCTATTTTATCCATTTCTTTCATGACTCCCGCCATAACATACATTACAATCTTTAAAAGTCTATTTTGATCAAATGTGAATGCTCAATTTGAATAACCATATGTTAGGCTAAGGCATGCTTATGATGGAACAATAAAATCATGCTATGTGTGTTCTAGAGATTGATATGTGAAAGGTATCAATAATGGATAAAAAAAAGAAGAAAAATGAAAAAAAGGAAAAATGGGAAAGGAAAAAAGGAAAAAAAAAGAAAGAAAAAGGAAAAAATGAAAAAATGAAAATGAAAATGAAAATGAAAAAAAATAAAAAAATGAAAAAATAAAGACTTAATTTGAAAACCCAAAAGGGCGATTTGGGTAGAAAAACTTCTGAGTTGAGAGTTGGATAGACAGTTCAAATATATAAAAGATCAAAGATATTTGAAGATCCCTCAAAGCTAGGGCAAAGTTCAATGAGCTCAATATGATTTTAAAATCAATGGAATGAGTTTTGGAAAAAGAATTTTGGATTAATATTAAGAATTGTCTAACTATTCATTGTTTGGATATTGTTGTACCATTCAGTACCATCCATCCTTAATGACATGCTTTGAACTTGTTCTTTTGCCCATTTATATTTGTACCAAACTTATTCCTATATTGATTACCTTTCTCCTAATTTACCTTGTGCTTTCTTATTTTTGCATCCTCAAAATAAATTGAGACAATGTATGATTGCATTATATTTGTCTTGATTCGAAATAATAATGTTCATAAAAGATTCATGTATTCCTTTGAAAAGAAATCCAAAATTATAGGGGGTAAAAAAAATGAAAAGATGGCAGAAACCTGAAAAAATGATTTAAAAGGACATATGGTGCGACCAATTGATAACATGATGAAGGATTGGTTGACATAACTTGTAAGTTATGATTAAATAATGGAAATAATGTGGATTAGTCGATGAAATTTGTTCTAAAATTGCTCAAAAGCCTGTAAGTAGTGATCAAATAATGGAAATAATATGGATCAATTGACAAAATTTATTGTAAAATGGCTAGTGCTGAAGAGCTAAAAAGGGGAAAAAGTGAGATGGTGGGCTATTGAGAACCATGTTATCGCATTTAATTAGAATTTCATGACATTGACATCTATATTACATGCATTATGTTTGTATTATTGTTTACACGATACATATATATTGTTTGAAAAATATTTAAAACTTTGGTTTTGCTATGCATTTGCATCATATAATGAAAATTTGAATCATGATTTAGAATATGACATCTATAGCATTATGAGAATCTAGATTGTTGCATTTGCATAATTAAGAAAGCATTTGCAACATTATCATGATATTCTTTACAAATTTTTGATTTTGATAAAAGATTGAAAATTTTCATAATAAGAAATTTTGAACTTTTGGAAAAAAGCTTAACATTTGCATAGAATGCATTGCATTTCTGAATGTTTAATGCATAGTATGCATTGCATGTGAAAATTTCTAGTGCATGAAGTAGGGATATTTCAAGATCCCATATAGAGAAGACAAATATAAAGACTTTCCAATGAAAGAATTTCAAATTCTCATTTGAAAAAAAAAAAGACCTCTAAGGTAAGGTTCAGATCCTTAAAAAAAGGATATATCTTAATTTTAGGAATGGTTTGTAAGACCTCCGAGTATAATCTCCTAAACTTTTTTAAACACAATCTATAACTCTTCTAGACATGATTATTGAGGAGCTTTATTTATTTTCCAAAGTTGTTGAGCCTCTGATTATAGGAGCCTTATTTATTTTTTCAAAGTTATTAGCCTCTGATTAAAGGGGCCTCATTTATTTTCTAAAGTTGTTGAGCCTCTGATTAGATTAGCCTTAACTTTTTTCCAAAGTTGTTGAACCTCTAATTAGAGGAGCCTTATTTATTTTTCAAAGTTGTTAAGCCTCTGATTAGAGGAGCCTTATCTATTTTCCAAAGTTGTTGAGCTTCTAATTAGATGAGCCTTATTCATTTTTTCAAAGTTGTTAAGTCTCTGATTAGAGGAGCCTTATTTATTTTCCAAAAGTCATTGAACCTTTATGTAGAAGAGCCTTAGTTATTTTTCAAAAGTTGTGAGCCTTTGCTTAGAGGAGTTTTTATATTATTCAACAAATTTAAGTGTCCAATTTATTAAAAAAAAAAAAAGCATGTCAAGCTGATTATCTAGATATAAAGGGTGTCTATGTCTTTGTACAATTCTTGTTGCACAAGCAATATACAAATATAGGCAGCTGTAGACACCTTATTTGGTCAACGCCTGAACTAATTGGGCCTGGCTCAATAGAGTCAAATCTGTAAGCTCAATCGTTCATTATTTTATGATTTATTGATTTATTGATTTATTTATTTTTTATTCTATTTTGGTTGATTTTTTTGTTTGTCTTTGATTTTTCGTTTTCGTTTTCATTTGATTTTATCTTTAGCTTTTCTATTAAGATAATAATAAGATAATAGTGAAAACATAATAATAATAATAATAATAATAATAATAAATATTATGCTTTGGATTGGTGTTTACAAAATTGTAGATGGATTGGATTTGTTAAAGATAAATTTATGTGTTGTGATCTTGTTAAAAGCTGAGTTGTGGTTAGTCAAAAATTATTTTAATTATCTCCTATAAATACACACCCGGATGATTAGATAAGAAATCACTAGAGAACCCCCTCATCTTACTGCCATCTCTATCGAAACACCATCTTCATTGCTGTAACCTCCACTGCTATATGAGAACGATCACCATCAACACATATCTACTGCCATTATTATCATCAATACCACATGAGTCTCTAAGCTTCTATAGCATTGCCAAACAGTCCATCTTTTAAGCTTTCATAATACAAAACACCAACGTTTTGAAAACAAAAGATAAAGCACAAAAAAATAGCCACTGACATAAAAAAGAAGGAGAAGCAATCAAATAAGTGCCCTGCCATTACCAGCACCATTAGTTAGGAATATTGTCATCTATCAACCATAACTCTTGGCTCCAGTAACACAGCATAAGTAAGGTTTGAAGAAAACTCTCTCGAAATTTATGAGTATTCCTCAATAAAGACTTGTCTTTCTTTAAAAAACAATAATTTTGAAAGAGAAGCACGTGGAGGAAATATCCAATTTAGACCAAAGTCATGAAGGCTTCTTGCAAGTAGGTACTATTGGCTTTGCTTGGGAGGCATGCACAAAGCCATTTGCATATACGATGGATTGGACACTTGCTGACATTACTAAAGTAGCAATGCTTTGTTTAGAATATTGAAAGGTACTTTTTACTCATTTATGTGTGTATTCATTTATTTAATTCTTTGTTTGTTTTATTTATTTACTTACTTTATTTTTTTCTTTAAATCTTGTTTTGATTATTTAATTGATGAAAAGTAAAGATTTAATAACAATAATTAATATTTATTTTTAAATTACAAAAAATATAAATAAGTTTTATAAAATTTTGGGACGATTTAACAATTATTCCAATGATTAGGTCGCCAATCACACATAGAAAAAAAAATAGTGGTGACTCCTCTTGTTAAGTTTAGATATAGATTTTTAGATCTATATGTTATGACACTGATATCAAAGTTGGATCCCTCAAGTACATTTTTAAAAAACCATTTCTACCAGATAGGATAGCAAGATGGCAAGTCATGTTCTTGGAATATGATATTGTGTATGTGACATAAAAATCTATAAAAAAAAGTACGATAATTGATTTTCTTGTTGACCGAACTATAGAATATTATGAGCCTATGAAGTTCGAGTTTTTAGATAAAAACTTAATGGTGATCTTGTAGCTAAATACGAGGAGCTTGTAAGAAAAGTGTGGAAGATGTTTTTTGACGGAACATCCAATATAATGGGGCATGGCATTGGGGTAGTGCTAATATCCCAGAAGGAAATTATTATCCCTACACTACAAGGTTAAACTTTAATTACACATACAATGTTGTTGAATATGAAACATGTGCTATGGATTTGCAGATGGCCATTAAAAAGAATATTGAGACACTATAAGTATATGGAGATTCAATCTTGGTAATTTATCAGCTAAAAGGTGAATAGGAGACCAGGGACCCGAAATTAGTGTTATACCAAAGATACATAACTAGCTTGATAAAACAGTTCAAAAAGATCTAATTTTAGCAAGTTCCTCAAGAAATTTTATCAGATTGTTGATGCCTTGGCTACTTTGGCAGTATTGTTTATGTTAAATGACAGTACGAGAATCTAGCCCATCAAAATACAAATGAGAGATTCATTGGCCCACTGTTCAAATGTAGAAGATGAGGTAGATTGACAACCATGGTATTATAATATTATACAGTATATCAAGTGCCAAAACTACCTTAAGCAGGCCTCAAAAAATGATAAGAGGATCATATGAAGATTAGTAGTAGGATTTATTCTTGATAGAGAAATCTTGTATAAGAAGAGTCGATACTAGATCTTGCTAAAATGTATAGACGCTGTTGAAGTAAGAAAGATACTTGAACAAATACACAAGAGAATTTTTGAAACACATGCCAATAAGCATATAATGGCCAAACAGATAATGAGAATAGGTTACTATTAGTTTACAATAAAAAATGATTGCATCATTTATGCCAAATTTATGCAAAAAAAATTCATTTCTCCCATGTCCCACTACATGTCTTGGCACTACCATGGCCTTTTTTTATGTAGGGAATGGATGTGATTCGACCTATAACCCCAAAAGCTTCAAATATGCATCATTTTATCTTTTTAATAATTGATTACTTCACCAAATAGGTGAAAACAGCTTCGTATGCTAGTATTACATGATCAGTGGTGTGTAAATTCATAAGAGACAGATAATATGTTGGTATAAGCTCCCAAAAAAGATCATATCAGATAATGCCAATAACTTAAACAATAAAATGATGAAAGAATTGTATGTATAGTTTAAGATAAAGCATCATCATTCATCACTAAATCATCCAAAAATGAATACAGGGTAGAAGCTGGGAATAGGAACATTAAAAAAATATTGGAAAAAATAAATGATACATATAGAAATTGGCACGAAAAGTTACCTTTTGCACTACTTTCCTATAAAACATCAATTCAAACTTCCACGGGGGCCACATCGTTTTCGTTAGTGTATGGAATTGAAGCTGTACTACCAATCGAAATGTAAATTCCTTCCCTGAGAGTTTTATGAAGGCAAAATTGGATGAAGCATATTAGGTTCGAGACTGTTTTGAGCAATTGAATCCCATTGAAAAGAAAAGGCTCTCGGCACTCAGCCATGGACAAATGTACCAAAAAAGAATCATGTGAGCACATGACAAGAAGATACAACCTCGGTGCTTTCGCGAAGTTGAATTGATTTTGAAAAGGATTTTGCCACATCAACATGACAACAGAGGAAAGTGGGTACCCAATTGTGAGGGTCCATATATCATAAAAAAGGTATTCTCGAGTGGAGCTCTGACCCTTGCAATAATGGATGGTGATAAATTGTCAAATCCTGTGAATTCAAAGACTATTAAGAAATATTTTGCTTAAAAAAAGTTAAAAGAAAAGTTTAAAAAAAAAGAAAAAATAGATGATTCAGATTAAAAACTCTAAAAGGGTGGTTGAACCAGAAGGGGAATCATTTAAAGCTGAAAACATAAAAAGGTGGCTGAAATAAAGGTAGAGCTAGGAGAAAATCCTTCAAAGAATGAAAGGATTGCACACAACTAGGCGAATTGGCACTAAAATTAAATGAGATGACTTTTGAGGGCAAGTTTCCTTTAGTTGCAGATATAGGGCAAGTATTGGTTTTATAAAATCAAATATAGCAAGATTGCAAATGTAATGAGTTTTGGGAAAAAACTTGGTCCGAATAGGTCAAGGTCATTCAAATGTTCATCATCTAGAAAATTGATATTTGATTCTCAAAATGCTTTTGAATTATCTATTTTTTATGTTTCGAAAAGCTTATCTTTATCTTTATAAACCAAAATACCCCATTGTTGATTGAGTTTCATACTCAATCTTGAACATGAAATCATTGCATTTGTCATTTAAAGTTAAGATAATGACTAATAAAGTTCATAATAGACTAATGCTTCGCTTAAAAAATAAAATGTAAAGATGACAAAAATAATAATACAAGAACAAAAAAATGAAAGAAAATTGATTGATCACCGAAAACAAGAAGGAAAAAAAAGGAAGAAAAGATAAAAAAAGAATTCGAAGAAGATTTTAGAGCAACCTAAAGTCAAATAGGTCCATTAAAGTCAAAGATTTTGAAATAAAAGGAAATAGAAACAACTGGATGAAAATCGAAAGATTCAAAAAGGCGAAATACTAGAAGGCTTTTAAAGTTTGAAAGAATCGGACCAATTTCAAAAGTTGAATCAACATGATTAAAAACGCATGATATAATTCATTGATTACATCATTATCTTTTTATTCATCACAATCATTGTATGCATTACATACCTCTTATGATAAGTTGCATTAAAGGTTTTTTTGTGAGACAGCAGCAAGAATTAACATGTTTTTCAATTTTAAACATTGATGATGCCCAAGCTCAGAGGCATACATCAACACCCAAGCTCCCATACCTAAACAACCCAACTCCCTGCACACCTCTCAAACCTTAAAGTCCCAACCTTCATGCATCCCATGAGACCTCTCGGCCCAACATCCATTCCCACTATACCAGAGCTTTACCAAGACCACACACTTAAAGCCCCTTTTACCTAACCCAATACCTAGTACCTAGGCCTCTTTCATATTGACAACCTAAAAAAAAGACAAACAAAAAAATAAAAAAACCAATAAAAACACAGTCCTAGTCGATTAGGCAAGGAACCATCAATATTGAGCTATATATAAAAACAAAAAATATATATATCAGTTTGGTTTTATATAAAATAAAAAAATGAACATCAAAATTTCAAACCTCAATTTATGCTAATTAGGGTTGTTTTTCGTAAAAAGAATGGGGGATTTGGGCTCAGAGAATTGAAAGGAATTTTTAAGAAATTTTTGACATTTTTGGATCACCGACGACCATTGGCGATGAATGGTAATCAGTAACGCATGGCTGTTTTTTGGGTTTTTGGCCAGCAAAAGTTGAGACAAAAAAGGGAAAAAAATTTTTAAGAAAAGAAGGAAATGGGTTAAAAAAAGGTTTTTTTTATAAAAAAAAAAAAAGCAAAATGACACCATTTTAATAGGGAGATCTGCGGATCCCACCCAAGATCCAAGTAACTCAACCCAGCAACCCATTTTAGCCAGCCCTCAATCAGTTCAATCAAAACACTCACAAACCCCTACCGGTCTAATCAAACCAGTATTGACCGGACCGTTGATCGATCCAATTCAAGTTTTTTTTTTATTTTTATATATTATTTATATATTTTTTTAGCTTTATTATTGTTATCTATGTATGTTTAAAAACTTTTAAAATTTATTAGAATAAATATTTGTTTAATAATAATAATGATAATGATAATAACAACAATAATAAAAGAAATTAATTTCAAAACTTTTGATTCTTTTTAATATTTTTTAAAAGAATAATAACCTAAATGTTAAATAAAAAATAAAAATATATGTATAATGATTATAAAAGTAATAAGGAAATTTTTTTTACCTAAATGTTGGAGGGAATATATTTGTGTTTTAAATAATAATAATTCCGCTTAGAAGTTGAAAAATTATTGAAAAACCAATAAATAAATTAATAATATTATTAATAATAAATTGTTATAAAATAAAAATACACAAAAAATTTTAAATTAATTTTCAAAAATTATAGGAAGCAAACTTGTTTAAAAAATCTACCTAGATGTTAGGATTTTTAACCCCAAACCTTAAAAGCGAAACCCTAAACCCATCAAACCCTAAACCATTTAAACTCTAAAATTAAAACCCTAAAATCAAAACTTTCAAACCCTAAACTAAAACCCTAAACCTTTGAATCCTAAAATCAAAACCCTAAACCCCAAACTCTAAAATCGAAACCTTAAACCCTCCAAATCTTAAAACTAAAACCCTAAACTTTTTAAACCCTAAAATCAAAACTTAAACCCTAAACCCTAAAATCAAAACCCTAAACCCTTTAAAATCTAAAATCAAAATCTCTAAACCCTCCAAACCCTAAAATCCTAAAATCCTTGAAACCCTAAGATTTCTAAACCCTAAACCTTTAAATCCTAGACCCTCAAAATCCTAAAATCTTTCAAACCCTAAAATCTAAAACCTAAACTCTAAATTTTAAAATTCAAAACCTAATACTTCAAATTTAGTACGTAATCCTGAATCATCACCCAAAGTCACCAAACTTTAAATATAAATAGTCACACCTAAACTCTGCCTAGATGTTACTGAGTCAATGTGGTCTCATTATATTTAAGAATCCATTTTTAAATTACATTTCATCACCTTGCATAACATCTATTGGCATACATACATCATCATGTTATTGTTGGCACTCATTTTGCATTTCTCTGTCTTTAATTTTTATTTGTTACTTGATAATACCAGCATTTATTTTCTCATATAAAATATTTTACCAAAAAATAAATAAATATGTATTTTAAAATTGTGATATTATAAAATAAAATGAAAATAACATTTTGAAGGAAATAATTCTTGGTACTCTACCTAGATGTTAGAGAGTCACCAACGATTATCTTCTACAAAGAGTGTTATTTTTATTTTAAGGAATATTGTATTAAATTTCAAGCGGAAAGAGTTACTTTAAATTCTAGTTAGATGTTAGATAATTTTAAGATAATTCTTTAACTTAAAGATTTCCTCAATATTCCTAAATAAAAAGTTTTAGCAAATTTTTATTTTTTAAACAAAGAAAATTAGTATTAATTTTAATCAAAACCATTTCATTCAACATTGAAAATAATGTATGATTAATTGGTACCAATCCATAGGCATTATGAGGGTGCTAATTTTTTCCCACACGTAACTGACTCTTGAGCTCAACTTGATTTTTTGTAAATCAAAATTTATCTTTTTGATAAATTTTAAATCTATTTTTATAATTTTATTATAAAAATAAATTTTTGGATAATCAATTACACTTTAAAAAAATTGATAATAAATCTCTCATTTTTTTTATTTTAAAAATTTTTATGTCTAACGAATTCAAAATCATTATGACAATAGACTCTTATTTTTGTTAATTATATTTCACTTCTATCTCCAAGTTGATTTGATTTACTAGTGATGAGTTGCCAGCTACACGCTTCTTTCTTTCTTTTAGCCTAAAATTTGTTTTGTGCAGAAGCAACGCAAGTGGATTGGAGATAGTTTTGTTTTTCTTTTTTAATGCTCCCTCAGCATTTTGTTTTTTTTTTTTTTAATGCTCCCTCAGCATATGAGTTTGATTAATTATATATATTCATTTTCATGCTGGCTGCAGATAATTTATTGAAATTTATGACAAATTAAAGCATAATGGGAAGGAAAAGACAAGAAGTAAACAGAATGATAATATTTTTTGAATATTTGAATTATTAATTAGTACTATTCTATATTTGATGTGACATTGTTTTCGTAAAAATTGATCTCCTAATGATTCATCCTCTTAGCTTGGTAGCGAATTGTAGAATTTTTGTTTCAAGCTTGTAAAATTGATCTTCTAATGTGAAGCTTCTTAGTGAAAGGTTATTTTTAGGTCAAATTAGTCATTTTATTATTTATATTCAAAAATTTTAATCTTTTTATTTCAATTTTAATGGGTTTTTATATTTTTTATTAAAAATTGATTTAAAAATAACTTGATAACGAAATTAAAAATATGTCGTTAATTAAGATGATGTAGTATTTGGCATATATAGCATGATGAGATGAATTAATTTTTTTATCATGTCCGTCTTAAAAGAATCATATTTTATCTTAATTAAAATAATAATGAATTCATTGATTTTTCATGCTAATGTATGCCAGGTATATGTTAGAAAGATAAATCACACTTAGAGCTCATAGGAGCATACTAGAGAGCCCATACAAGCATGTTGAACACCACTTGAGCCCAAAAGCTTAAGCTATTAGGCTCTTGGGTCTTTCATACATATATAGGACATCTCATTTAGATTTTCTAATGATATAAGACTTTTTACTCATATGTAAACCATATCCTAACAATCTCCCCCATTCACTTGTGAGTTCTAATCAAGTCCCACTTTGGCTCTTCTATGCGAGTAAGTCCTATCAACACTTCCTTTGGGCTAGGCAACCTCATATCTCTAGTGGGCTTTTAGGGCAGGCCACAGCACTTAACCTTGCTACCTAGGTTGTCTCATTGCTCTTTCAAGCTTATACTCTAGATTGACTCAACACATCGCCCACCTGGGTGTTTCATTTCTACATATTATCATATACTCGTTACATTCAAGTTGAACCTTTAATACTAATATTCAAACACATTGAGTTGATGGATACAGCCAACCTCCTATCTGCCAACAATCTTCCTTAATACTAATGTTCAAGTATATTATCATATTATCATATACTCATTACATTCAAGTCGAACCTTTAATACTAATATTCAAACACATTGAGTTGATGGATACAGCCAACCTTCTATCTACCAACAATCTTCCTTAATACTAATGTTCAAGTATATGAAATTGATGGATGTGGCCAACTTTCGATCTGCCAACAATTTTCCCCCAACAACACTATTGGGACCAGCAACCTCACATCTCTAGTGCACTTTTGAGGCAGGTCACAGCACTCAACCTTACCACCTAAGTTGTCTCATTGCTCCTTCAAGCTTACACTTCAGGTTGACTCAACATATCGGCCACTTAGGTGTTCTATTTTTGCATATTATCATATACTTACTACATGCAAGTCGAACCTTTAATACCGATATTCAAACACATGGAGTTGATAAACATAGCCAACCTCCGATCTGCCATCAATCTCCCTTAATACCAATGTTCGAGTACATGACCGACCAACCTTTGATTTGCCAACAATTTTCCTCCAGCAACACTACTGGGACTCAAACTAGTAACTTCTCGAACCCTTGACTTTTTGGCTCTAATACCACTAGTTGGGGAGATAAATCACACTTGAAGCCCATGGGAGCACACCAGAGAGCCCATACAAACATATTGGATACTACTTGAGCCAAAAAGTTTAAGTTATTTGATTCTTTGATCTTTCATGCATATATAAAATATCTCATTCAGATTTTTTAATGATATGAGATTTTTTATTCACATATGAATTATATCCCAACAATATATATATTTACTTATATAACGTCATATTACCTTGTTAGCAATATTAAGCTAATGAGATTGGTTAAGTTAATAAAGATTAAATATTTTACTTATAAATTTTAAATTTAATCCCCGTTGCTTGTAATCTTTACTGTAATTCTTAAAAATTTAAATTTCAAACATATTAAATATTATATATTAAAAATAAATATATAAATTAATTAAAATAAACTCTTGATTACTGATGTAGTTACTGCTATGTAACAATGCATGCATGCATGCAATGATATCATGTTTGAACACTTCCATCCACCTTTTTTTTTTTTTTTTTCAAAATATAATACGTTGAGTTGAGTGCCATACTGACATCCGCTAATATTCCACATATATGTTTTTGCTTTACTTGCAGTTACAAATGCAATTGCAGGATCATCTTATAAATGTTTCCTATGAATGTGAGTCTGAGTTAGTTTTCTGGCAAAAAAAAAAAAAAATCTGAGTTAGTTTTACTTTACCAAATCTCTTCCCCTTTTATATAAAATATGGAAAGTTAAACAAAAGGTCTTTTCTTAGAGTACGAGGAGATGAGTACCGTTTTTCCATTCTCGTCAAACAAACAAAAAAAAAAAAAGGAAAATCAAAGTTTTGTGGGTTAATAATTTGATATCTCACCAAAATTCGTAAATTTTTCTTACGTCAATAGACTTTGACGTATTTTATTAATTTATAAAACAAAAAGAAAAAGGAAAATGTGTATGATCAATTTAACATGGACCCATGCATGCAAACATATAGCAATATTTCATCTGCTTAGAAAAATTAATTTTGTATTGGATAGAGATAAAATGATCATTAATAATTTTAAGAATTTGAATTCTTGTTGAAAAATCATGAATTGCTTTAGAAGATCAAATGATTCGTAATTTTTTTTTGGTAAAAAAAAATTTTAAGATAAATAAATTATTTAATTTTTTATATCAAGATAAAATATGTATAGCTTAAAATTAATGATTGTAAGTTATGTATTCGAAATGACTTTAACAAATAATTATTGATAAGATTCGAATCTAAAATTTTTTTATTAAAAAAAATAAATTTAATTGATTAAATTAACTACTTATTGATAAATGATTCGTAATTATTTCTTGTCTTTGGTATGACCTTTTCGTTGTGATTGCTTTTTGAACTTTCTGTTTGTAAATAAATAATTAATCAATTAAAGCAAATGAAGCCACATGGTATGGTAGTTCATTAGGTCATGCACAACCCATATGGACTATATTTTCTAATATATATACAGAATATACTAGTAGGCTAGTCTAGGCTAGTATTAATTTGGTTAATAAAAGATATCGATATTCCACAGCAATTTAGGTAGTGTAGGTCCTTCATATTTACGGCAAAAATTAAAAGAATAATTTGATGGAGAATTACAAAGAATAAGAATAATTGATGGAGCTTCCTGTCCTTTCCGCCAGGATTTTTTAATTTCTTTAACACTCCTCAATATTCTCAATTGCTTAATTTTCATTTTTCATTTTTCTGACTTTGCTTTAAACCATAAATAAATAATATGATAGTATCAAATTTAGATTAGATGTGTACAAATTTCATATTTATTTGGATGAATGATAAAATTAATTTTAATAAAATTAAAAATAATATAAAAATAAAATTAATTATTATAATAATAAAATTAAAATCAGTGACGATATATATATATTTAAATGTAAAAATAATGATAATAGTGAAGTAATTGAAATAAAAAATAAAAATGATCATTAAAAATATTAGATTAAAAATTATAAATATATTTAAATTATTTTATATTTATAAAAATAAAAAATATTTTAAAATTACTAAATTATTTAATGTTAAATAATAATTTTATTAATAAATAATTAAAATTAATAAAATAATAATAATACCTCAAATAAAATTTTTAAATCAAAATACAATAAAAAATAAAAAATTAAATTATAAGGATATTTTATATTTATAATACAAAAAAAAGGGCTAAAAAAGAAAAAATATATTAAAAAACACCGGTTGATCACGGGATCAAAAAGGACCAGTGAATAACCGACGAAATTCTCACTGATCATTTGAAACCAAACGATTATATAGTGCGATTGGCACAAAAATTTTTGGTAACTGAGCCTCCACCGGAGGTGCTTATGAATCCCAAGGGAGTCTTCATCTTTCACTTGTACTATGTTCACCCCTCCAGTTGACAAATATAAATGCTTTGATAGTCTACCGCTGGGTGTGGCGTGGTTATGTGTGTTTGTGTGTTTGTGTGTGTGTGTGTGTCTCTCTCTCTCTCTCTCTCTATATATATATATATTTTTATTTATTTATACAAGCACACACATAGCAATTTAATTCCAGCTCTAGCTATTATTATTTTTATTAAAAATATAAATAAATGCCAATTCACACGCACAATTCTCCTACCTTCCTCCCTTACTCAGCTCATCACTCATCAGTTCGAGTTTGGTTCTTTAATTCCTGCTGCATTAATTTGCAGTAGTTTTATTTTTGTTAATTTGTATCAACCTAAATTAACAACGAACAACACAGACAAAAAACTTATATATACTCCTAATTGCCTCTAACTTTCACATGGAAATTAATCTTCTTCTTCTATCTATATATAAAATAAAATAATACCTTGACGTCACTACTCACTATGTATGAACACACATTTTATATATTTAGTTGTTGCAAGTTATAACAGATACCCGAGATCGCCGGTTGGACATATGTTTAGACTAGCGAGGCCCAATAACCAAAGGCCTTTTTTTTTTTTAAATGTTTGTAGGGTCTTCATGCTTTTAACACTGGAAAACATGTGAGCTTTTGTAGGTCTAAGAATGAAAACCTTTTAGTCCCTTTCTAAATTCCGCTTTAGGGCCCATCATAATCCGTCGAAATTGACAAACACCAATCTAAATGCAGGCCCAGGGAAATTCATCCGATTTGCAGGCCAGGTAAAGAAGATTCACCCCCTATTTTTTCGGTCTGCTTTCGACCGGTAGTTACGAATCATGCTATTCATTTTCCTAAGAAGGAAGGGAATTGCGTGAAGCACAGACTTCAATAAAAACTTGTTCTCCACTTTGCGACAATGCTCTTCAATTCCACCACTTCCTTCGTGTTTCAATGCTAGCTTCAGCTCTCTAAAGACATGCTTTCCATCTCTCACAACCATAGACGACAATCCAAAATACTTTTCTGGGTTGATAAAATTCTCACTTTTCCTTGTTGTGTTACTACTACAATACAAAGCTGATTTGTCAAAATTAATTTCATTTTTCTTTGTAATTAATTAAAACCGTTGGATCACTCATTAGTGCTATCAAGATAATTGAGGAATTAGCTGCACATTGGCTTCCGAAGTTTTTATTCACCAGAAAGAAAAACGTTGTGAAATTTTCGTGCAACTCATCGTTGATCTATTATGAAACAACTACTTGTTTGACAAATACACAAACTCATCAGCCTATAAAATTAAGAAATATTGTGGATTGTTTCATCACAAATACAGAAATTATTATAAATAAGAGTCATCACAAGCCACCTCTAACTAATTAAGCAAGAGCTAATCAATTAATTAAGAGATTGAAAACCTTCGCCTCCTAGGCTTGGTAACGTCCATTCCAAGGCTTGGTAACGTCCATTCCAAGGCTATCAACTATATGAGAAGTGTCCTTGGAATCATGTCTAAAGGGGTTTCGCTTGCCCAGAGTCTTGGACATGGACGAGAAGAAGGTAGGCTTTCTGGTCCCTATTCTCTTTGAACAAGTTCCAGCTTGATTATTCTTCTGCAAGTCTTACATCTTCATCTTCATAAGCTCGAATCGCAAGGCCTTGTTCTCCTTTGCGAGCGACACGTCTGCCTCCAACTGTTTCCTTGTCGGGGCGGCATCGGGCGCGTTGCGAACATCCACACCACTACTCCTTATCTTCAGCTGGTCATAGTACAAAGCGTGCAAAACGATCTGCATGGGCAAGCGCTTGTTTTGGGTAGCATGAAGTCGAGCTTCGTAAGACAGCTTCAGGGGATCCATGGAGCTGCATACCTTCTCTCTATCTATCTCATCCAGATTTGGGTGAGCCTGCATGCATTAATCAATTTGCAACCAATATTAACGGTGATCATTAGTCCTCGAATATAAAAGTAATTAATTATGACCATGATCATAATTAAAAATAAACAGTTAATTTACTACTAATTGGTAGTATATAGTATTAATTACTACTAGTAAAGATTAAATATTGAAGATCAGGGCAGGCTGCTATTTATTTGTTTAGTAATTATAATTAACCTTGAGATAGATGTCAATGGCCCGGTAGAGATCATCCTCCACCTTTCTGGCTCCTTTAGGGACGAGATTGGCGATCCCGTTGAACATGGAGATGGTGGGTTCAGCGATGGT
This sequence comes from Durio zibethinus, assembly GCF_002303985.1. The sequence goes on along the minus strand of NW_019167871.1, from coordinate 6,263,516 downwards.
TGCTATCTCCGCTAGATATGCGTCTATAGTCTTTGCAACTCTCTGCATCGCTGAGGAACTTACCTCCCTAAAATCGCCGCCGTTAAAAACAGCCATGCTCTTCTCCTTCTCCACGAATCCAGAGATGATCCTCCTGACGCTATCCAGATCGAGCAGCCTCTCCCCATCATATGTGAAAGACAAGACCAAAAGATCATCAACCATGACATGCTCCAAGATCACGGAGATTCGTTTCTCCTGCTCGTTCCTGCAAGCACTGGAGGCTTTCAGGAAAATTGCACAGCGGAGAAGGCAACACAAGAAGTGGATTGGAAAAGCAGCTTTCTCCGCGGGTAACAGCGTCACTATAGACTCCAAAAGTTCACGCTGTTGGATTCGAAGATCAGAGTCGGTATGATCGGAGCACTTGATGCCGTTGCCTGAGTGATCGCGTACAATATCTCGAAGCCATCTCTCTGCGTAAGTTATGAGAGCGCTAGCTAGGGTTAGAGCTTTTGCGCCCCGTTGTTTCATTGCGCCAATGATTCTGCCAAACAACTCAACGTCGAGGATCGATAGCCCTTCGGTCCACCAGTTCGGATGCGTACGGCATGGGAAATTGACCTCGCTACAAGCCTTCAGGAAATCGATATATAATTTGATCCATATTGTTTTTGAAACATACAACTACCACAGAATTAATTCAATTCCCAAACCCTTGTTCTTCGTAGAATAATTCGTTGCATTTAACTATATAACAGTATAAAAAATTCTACTTAGTAAGTAAAATTATTGAATACTACTAATATTGTTACCGACGAGAGAATATAAATATATATATGTGCCCACCCTGGCACTCGCAACATCAATGCATCTTTGAACAATCTTAAGCTCCTCTGCCATAGGAAGCAGATCTTCGCATGATTTAAGGACGACAACGGCGCCAGAGAGGCTAGACAGGGCAACTTGGGAGAGGAAATCTTCAGTGCGCCCTGCCAGGTTGCTTTCGCAGCATTTGTCCGTCATTTGGAGATACTCAGCAGCGCATCGAAGAGCTGCAACGTTATGGACTGTAATATCAAAATTGACACCATAGCAGAATTTTGCTGCCTTCTCGAAGATCTCAGGGCCTCCGGGGATGTCGGACACGTTGATTCTTGTCAAGTCTAATTCTTTTGTTTCCATTATCAGCTTTCTTACGTAATTGCTCTTTGCCACCAGCATGAACTGCATGCCCATGCCAGTTAGTTACTCTACTTTTTACCCGTGATGATCACTAAATTTGACACTAAATAATTATAGACACGCAAACGCACAAAAACTTCAAAAACAAATGCTAGTAGTAATTATATATACCTTATGAAGATTGAAATTGGCTTCACCAACTTCAACTACAACATCAGTCGGTATCTCTTGGGAGAAAACCCTGAAATATATTAACCAGAAATGATAACTAAGAATCTGAATATGGTAATATAATTGGCATACAGAGTACGTAGTATATGTTGGGAGGCTTAGTGAAGTATTTTACCACTGGCCCGTCCTCTCCATGGCAACGGACATTCTGCTGTTGCTCTTCACAGGAGTAGCCAATGCCATAGGCGTGCTGGTTGGGGAAACAACAGACGTATGGATACAGAGAATAATAGGATGTCTTTCTAAATTGAGAGTTTTATTCTTATAGAGATTTTTTTTGGTTGTTTCAATTATCTTATAGGCTCTTTTGAGTTTACCTTTTAATCCTCTTTTCCTTCTTACTTGCTTGTGACTTATCAGGTGAGTGATGACTAACTTCTGGGTATAGCTTTTCTTGATGGATTATTCTACGTAATACCACTTCGGGACAAAAAGGTAGCTGGTTAGCTGAGTCTTTTCCTTGGCTAGCTCAAGAGTCAAGCCTGCAACTTTGACAAGTGATCAAGTGAGGCTTTTCTCTTCCTACTACTGCTACTAATTTACACTTTGGTTAATGGTTATGGTAGTGTTTTTCTTTTTCTTCTGCTATGTTGATAAGTGGTAATGCTCGCGTAGTAGACTTGTACCTATTCACTAATGGTTAAAAAAGACCATCTAAGTACTCATCTTAAACTTCTTTCATAAGCAAAATTTTAACTTTACTTTTACAAGAAGCAAAATTTTAAGTTGATGATCTAAATAAATTGTGAAAGATGCATAATCAAGGAAAATGGGAAAAAAAAAAAAAAGAAATACATAACAATGGCAATATGTGTTGGTAAATTTTACATATATACTAAAATAGATTTTTTTTTATATCTTTAAAATTTTAATTTAATTGATCAATAATAATATATTATTATCATAATATTCAAGTTAAACTCTCAAATCTGATTTAATATTAAAAATTCAATTCGTATTTTATTTTTAAAAATGAATAAATTAAATTACATTTAAGAATATTTAAATTGCATTTATTCCTGTTATAATGTTTTCAGTAAGAGAGATGGGTTTAACACGATTAGGTCATTGACAATTGAAATTTATTAACCAATTTGTATGACTGGGTTTATCCAAAATTGCTATAGCAAGAAGACACAAAAGTTGCATACTCTGAACAAATTTTGTTTTGCATAAACCAAAAAAAAAAAAAAAGGAAGAACGGAGGAATTAAGACGTTCCATTGGAATGAATGGTGTGGCGGCTCAAGGATAAAGTGTGCGGATGAAGTGACATTGACATATTGGTGGTCTGCCTCTTAGCTATTTAAAATACAGTACTAGTATCAATTACTTATCGACAACATATATATATATATCCACTTATTTTTGGTACAATGGTGTAGGTATAGTGGCTACAATAATCAGGGGAGGGATAAATAAGTAAATTGGTGGCAACATCGATCATTGAGACGCAGACAACAGGCGACGGAGTTTGTCTATTGATATTGACTTCTGCCATTCATTCAAACAAGTGGTTGCTACGTCTCCAGCTGCTGATGTCATAAAGCTTTGGCTGCTGTCGTGCCACGTTCTCCACCAACCCCACACCTCTCCACCCGTGAGTACTTGATATATATGTTGTTCCCTCAGGCCTCAGCAGACAAGATAACAACCTAGCTAAATCAAAGTCTCGCTCATATTAACCAAAACCAGTACCACAAAGTCCGACGTAATTGCCACACTGAAGATACAGATCGATAGCTACCCACATTCTGCTCAATGCTTAAAAAATTTTTTTGATTAATCATTTTCTCCTTTCTTTTCGTGATTTAGGGATTCAGAATAATTGTCTCTAGCTCGCCCTGGCCCGCTGGTTCATTCCCACGCTCGTTTTAGTCCGAGTTTGGATTTAATTATATTTTGACGTGATATGATTAAATTTATTATATTATTAATTAAATTTAAATATTAATTTTAATAAAATTTGTGTAATATAAATTTTTTATTAAAATTTTAATCATAATTATAATTTTTTTAATTATAATTATAATAATTATTATTATTATTTCTAATCTCAAAAAAATTAACAAAATCTTCCATTTAAATAAAACCTTACTCTTTTTCTATGGACTACATTGATGTTTTCTTTTCTAGAGATGTATATCATTACACTTCCCACGTTTTTTTATGTTGCCCATCTGCATTCAGCTCGTCTTTATATACTTGTACATTTTCAGAATAGGTACCAATAGCCCAGATCAAGCCTGAAGTGATTTTTTTTAAAAATGTGTTTTGAGAAACTAAATAAAAGATGTCGATATAAAGTTTTTGAGTATTATGAATTGAAAATAGTTGTAGTTAGTTATAGCTGTAATAATCACCCTAGCATTATTTTTGAACTTGTTAGTCCAATGATTATTCTTTAAGGGTAATAGAAATAAAATAAAATAAAATACTAAGAGGTTTATTCCTCTTTACCTTTTAAAGTTTTTAACTGAATCGTTTGGTTGTTTCTAACAAATTATGGTTTCTATAATAATTTTACTTTACTTGCTCAAATACTGAGAACCTAATATAAAATGATGAATGGAATGATGAATGGATTTGAACAAATATTTTATGTTTTGCATTGTGCAAAGTTGTATTAACTATTTAGCCTATGAGCATCCAATAAATGCGGGTCCCTTCTAACTTATGCCCTTTCTTGTAATCTAAAGTTGGACTGAATTGAACCGAAGCTTAGCTTTCTTGCTTTCAATAATGTAACCAAGGGAGGATAGGGTAGGTTTGGAATTCTGGCTATGGTTACCGAGTTAGGCCCAAAAGCCTTTTGTAAGGCTCTTTCAAGGATCTCCCTCTTCAAAGTTAGTTCTGGGCAACCCGTGAAGCCCTTTTAGTATTTGAAATAGGCCTATTCGAAAAGTTTCGTCTTCTTACTCGTCGAAAAAAAAAAAAAAAAAACTTGATGATGTGTGTCACGGTCTCAGAAAGAGTTCGGAATGTCATTTTCAACTTTACGAAAATTTTTTGTGAGATAAAATTCTGAAGTCTTCATTAAAGGAGACGAAATCTTTGCAATATCTTTTAGGCTTCAATCGAGAAAATATCGTAGAAATAATGATTTTGGGGATGCAATAATAGGCTAATTAATTATTTGTTAGATGTGGAGAATTGTCTCTCATATACATTTTTATATTTCTGTGCTTTGACCCTTGGTGTTTGTACTGTCGTCTGCAGTTATGTTCTTGGTGGTGCAACACAAGGCAATCTAGATTCATTTGTGTCTAGAAAATCGGTGATTTTGATATATACTATATTACCTTTTTAGAAACATTAATTAATATAGTGTTGTACATCTGTTAATAAATTTATATACTAAGATTGGTTAAGAACACTCCTGTTATTGCCCTGCTTCAATGCACAGCACAGCATAGCATGTAAGTTGAGATGCATACTTTTGCCTCTTCCAACCACATACCCTTTATCTTTGTGGACTTGTGGTTTAAGCAAGATTCTTCTATGATCTTATGCCCTTCGGTCTTAACCAGTTCAATGGAGGTTGGCAATTACCATCATTTATGGTTTGCCGCTCGGGTAAGAGTAAGACCCTTAAAATCTTGGTATTTGACTAAATGGCTAGCAGATCTCTACAGCCAGTTCTTATAAAACTAATAATACAACTTCGCTCGCGAATAAAGCAGCCAGAAAGAATCACATATATGGTGGACATTTGGAAAGAAAAATTATCAAAATCCCACTGAACGTAAACCAATTATCATACTGAAGACGTAACAACATAAATCAGTCCAAATATTCAAACTGTTCAAAAAAGTAGAAGTTATAAGAGAGTTTATTTATGTAGCTGGGGATTATATATATAAAGCACGGCGATGCGACGTTCACCTGGTCAATTGCGACAAGCACAGGCACATCTTTCACAAGTGATAATTCTTTACTCAACCGAACTATAACTCCAACAGCTGCATGTGCTTAATACTTGATTCCCATTTGAACCAGGTCATACAGCATTGTACCTTCAGGGAGGGCCATGGATTCAACTCCTTTCATCCATCCAACACAAGCACCTTCTTTCAATGGAATAGAATCGGAAATTTGGCAAGGCAATTGTTGTAACTTGTAAGCGTGATTCATTGTATTTCAAGAAATAATGTAGAAATTGTTTGTGCTGAGCTTTGATCTCAAGGTATTTCTGAAAAGACAAAAGAGAAGGGTGATTAGAGGCAAAAACAGGAAGTGTTTCTTACGTTTGCATTCTAACGTATAAGTTAGAAATGATGTGGTTGGAAAAAGAGTAATAAGGAGAAGATGGAGTGGTGTATCTTACCTTCATGGTGCTTGGAACTTCATATTTATAGATAAGTAATTAGGGACCATTAGAGAAAAATAAAGATACTGTCAAGTTGATGTGACATTGAGAATGTCAGACTGACCGACATGTTAGATTGATGCAAATGTCAAAATTAATCTTGATTGTTTGCTAAATGCTTTTAATATGAAAAAAGACTACTATGCCCTTTTAATTACTAAGTGTCCCCAACATTCTATCCCTTCATCAAGCAGTTTGAGTATCATACTACTTGACATATGATCAGTACATTCCACATAGATCAAGTAGGTAGAGAAAGATGATATGAAACATGATTCTTTGGAGCCGACATCATTAGGATTGGTATTGGGAGATAAATGGCCTAGATTCGTGGTTCGATATGGTAAGGGTTTGATCTTGCGATATGTTATGAGTTGAGCTAACGTTGGTTTAAAGGTCATTGAAATGTTAATCATTCGAAATGATCTGAGATTAGTAGTGGAGTTCGTCTAGTCGACATGAGACTTTTGTTTTATTCTAAGAGTTTGAATTTGAGTTTTTACTTTGACCTTAGGCAACGAGCTGAGCATTCGGTCTGTTTCAGAGAGTTATTTAACCTGAGCTAAGGTTCCCTCAGTCTAATCGATATGACTTAAGGTTTGTCAGATTTGGTTAGTTTGACAGCATTAAATGAAGAGATAAATAGTTTGAGTGGAAAAATTTAGAAAGGGAAAACAAAAGGACATATGCCCATTTTCACTTTGACACATGGCATGATCTATGCCGTTCTTCTAATCTACCGCACAGCTATATAAAGGGATGTTAGGGCTTTAATTTTCCACCTTTCTATTTTCTTTGCTCTCAATCCAATCTAAACTTTTCGATCTTAAAAGCTTTTTGGCCTTAGAGTTTTTCTACACTTTTTTTTATATGTATTCTTAACTATGTTTTCTAGCGTAAATGGGGAAGCCAAGAGTTATAGGGTAAAACCTAAAGGGGTTAGGTTGGACAAGATGATGATGATCTAATTTTACTATTCATCAAAAATCAAAATTATGAGAAGATGACCTTTTAGTTCAACCTAATGTTCAAGGATGAGTAGCGTTGAAATGAATAAAATGATTGAGTAAGAGAAAAACGAGTCCTGAGCATGAAAGAGCTATGTGCTCAAATAAACTTTAACCTATAAAATCCACCACTTTTTTCCCATTTTTCAAGTCGATCCATCTTTTATGGCTAACCTTCCTTCATATTCGATTGTTTTCCTTTCTAAGGCTCGATCACATCAATTTTTTTCGACTTTTACTCTTCCCCCTATTGATGTTTCTATTGTCACTTTCATTCCACCCTAGTAAATTTTTATGGAGATTTCTTCTTATCTTGAGATAACGGTGGGCTAAGGTGTTGTGCTTTTCTTCTCTAAAGGCCAAGGAGGCTTCCACCTCTTCATAACTCAATTGTCTAACAACAACTCCTCGACCAGGAGTGATTAAATTAGGCACTTTTGAAACTTGTGGTAGAGTTATGGTTTGTAACATTTGCTTAAGAGCCTGTATCTATTCGGTCAAAGTTTGAAATTGTTCCATAGTCAGTCTCGCCTATGGTTAGGTGAATCGGATGAAATGTTGGCTATGATGGGTTTTTGTTCCTGCCAAGACGACCATCTATCCTTCCTCTAAGTTTCTCTTCCTTGGTGGCATTTCTTTGTGCTTGGCTAATAAATGGAAAAAGTACTCTACGTGGTGTGCCAAATATTTGTGTTGAACTCCAGTCTCAGTGTATTCTTGGAAAGATAAAAAAAAAAAAATGGTTAGAGGTAAAGGCAGAAAGTATTCCCTTTGTTTGTACTTTAATGCGCAAGTCATAAAAGATGAGGTCGAAAGGATAGTAATGGGGAGAAGATAGAGTGGTGTGTCTTACCTTTATAATGCTTGGACTTTCATATTTATAGATAAGTGATAAGGGACCATTAGGGGATAATAAAGATATTGCGAAACTGATGTAGCACTAAAAATGTCAGATCGACCTGACATGTCAAGTTAGCATAAATGTCAAAATTACTTCTAATTATTTATTGAAGGCTTCTAACATGAAAAAAAAAATTATATCATTTTGATCATTAAATGTCCCTAATAAAAATATAATCCATATGGAATATGGTGTACAACTTCATTGCATAATATAACAAGCTAAGCGCAAAAAAGACAAAAAAAGTGCCAAAGATATACAGTCTAAACATGACTTCTTCTCTTTCTTTCTTTCCTTTTTCTTTTTAAAATTCTCTCCTGGACATCGACAATTAAACTTTCGGTCAGTCCTCATCTCATTAATAAAGTGCAACAGGAACATGAACTAAATATTGAGAATGGAGCACAAAACGTAATCTTGTTTGTTTATTCTGACTTGTTAAAATGTAGATACCACACGTTTTTGGCATAGCAGGAAACTGGAGCATAAAATACTTTCCTTGTTCCTTTTGTTTGTAAACTCTCCTTCTTCTGAGTTTGTGCTGTGGCGGGCTTCTAGTGTTGTAATTCACATTGATATAATTTCAACATATGTGGACATGGACAGCCCAGTTTTGATCCGATGGAGCCCAAGGTTGATTTGGTAGCTTCTGGATTTATCTTGCGCTGGGGGTTATTGGTGTATCCAAAGCCCGATAAAAGTACGTCAAACAATATAGTGGCTTGAGCTACTTTCAATGGCTGAATGCCTTATTTGGGCAACCAATAAGTACAATAATTTAAATTAATTTTCTAACCTGTTTTCTCGAATTAGTCCAAATTGTAATTTTTTATTATTTTATATTTGATGTATTATTAATATAAAAATTAATAAATTTTTTAAAATAAATACCCAAAAGTTTCATATTTTTAATTTGATAAATAAAATTTTATTTATATATATATTTTTAATTTTACAAAATAGGTTTTGCTTTTGACAACGAGAATAATTACTCTCTTAAGTTTTTTTTTTTTAATTTCTCCCTTCACTACTTTTATCTTCGTCCAAGAAAATTAATCACTTCTGCACAACACCAAAGTCGTCCTCTTCAAGCAACTTTTGGGGATACCCTCTTGAAAAAATATATTAATTACCTGCAGCCAATTACACAATTTTATCCTATCCCCCCAATTCCTTCTCTAATGCAAGTTAAAGAAATCGAAAATTTTCATTCTTCAAAACAAAAGCATGGACAGTTCACTCAATTTTTTCAACTGGATCAACCCTCATCAATCACAATATGGATTCTGGAAAAAAAAAAAAGCCAACTATAGCCGAAGTTCACAATCCTTCTCTTTTTCTAAAATGATTGTAGAGAGAAAAAAAATTTTCAAAATTTTATGTATTTATTTTAAAATACTTATTAAATTTTATGGGTTTTCATTATTGATATGAAAACATATAATTTACTGATAATATATCAAATATAAACTCATATATCATTGTCTTTATCTGCTTCAATGTACTGACTTCTTGTTTCCCATTTAAGCTGCACCCTGCAGCTTGGAAAATGAATTTTGCTGCCATCGATTCATCAAGGCAGGGCAGCGTTCAGTGTTCACAGCAAAAGACTAACTGGGAGCCAAATTGGTTCACAAGAAATGTAAAAATTGCAACGGCTGCCCCAATGCTGATTCCATTCCTACCAAAAAGTAATACTAATGGAGAGCCTCCTGACCTTTCTTTGAATGTCTAAAAGAGTCGAGGTTGAGGACTGGACAGTATTAATATATTGGTGTTGATTGAAGATAGTAAGAACTATTTGCTAGCAGAGATCATTGAAGAGGGTGTGACATTGAAAAAGGTCATTAAATGATACAAAAAGACTACTAGCATTTTTGTTGTACTTTGCTTTATATACATTCTTGCGTTGCTCGACAATCACTAATCAAATAAAAAAAGAAACGAAAATGGACGGTCACACCTACAAGCCTACACAATTTTTTGAGCTCGTGAAGCCACCATCCACGACAAGGTTATGACCACTGATGTACTTGGACTCTACACTAGCCAGATAAAGAGCGGCCTCAGCAACGTCTTTAGCTTTTAGAGTCACACCCTTTAGATTGGCTAATCCTCCCACATATTCCTCCATCTTCTCTGCTTCCAAATCCGTGCATTCCTCATCTACTTCACAACTTCTCCATGCATTAATAAGCATGGAAGTGGCCACCCCAAAGGGAGAAATGCAGTTAACCCTGATGCCATGCCGGCCTAACTCGCAAGCAGTGTTCTTTGTAAGCCCTATAATGGCATGTTTTGAAGCCGTGTAAGTATGTGGCCCAAGCCCTCCCATTAAACCTGCTACACTTGCCGTGGAAATTATGCAGCCACTTTTTGTTTGCACCATTACTTTCGCCGCGTGCTTCATTCCAAGCGCGGCTCCTCTGACATTCACTTGCATTACACGATCAAACTCATCGGCATCAAATTCAATTATACTCTTCCTCTTGGATTGATTCCCAAGAACTCCGGCATTGTTGAACAGAATGTCAAGTTTGCCAAATAGTGAAATTGTTTTATTGATCAACATTTCTATGTCCTTCTCTGAGCTTACATCACAGTGTACATATGCTGCTGAAGGGGCCAAAGAGTTAGCTAAAGCAATGCCAGCAGCATCGGCAATATCAGCAATTACAACTTTGGCTCCGTGCATCACAAAAAGTCTTACTGTGGCCTCTCCAATCCCTCTGGCACCGCCTGTTATAATCGCAACTTTTTCCTCAAGCCTGAAAATTGGTAATCATTGAAAATGCCCCAAATTAATTTAGCTAAGCTACTGAATTCTACGAAATGACTGCTTGTCCACAACTTACAGTGGAAGCGTGCAGTGACTTTGTAAACATTTCTTAAGTACATTCAATGTCTAAAACAGACTAAAAGTGATAGACAGTACACATACATATATATCGATATATATATATATATGAATGAGAAAACCTTTGAAGAGAAAAAAAAAATGTTACCTTCTTTGTGAGAGTTGAGAGATGGTATTTTTCTCTAGGAAGTCGACTCCCTGAATTATTTTCTCAGGAATAGCTTGAGCAGGCATGGTTGATAAAACAGAGGACACACAAAGAGGGACGGAAAACGAGATATAGAGAGATCGAGAGGCAAAGATGAAAGAAGTGATGATACGATTTAGATTTATATAGAGAGATTAAAGCTGGCTTCGTAGGGCTTCCGGAGGAGCTTTGCAATTCCACAATAACCCTCCTTTTCTTTGGGAGTCTTTTTTTTTTTTTTTTTTTTTTAATTTTATTGTTGTTGTAGGTTATTTGAAAGAAGGGAATGGATGGCCGGACAAGAATTTTGTTGCTTACAATATATTTTATCAAGGAAATTAAGCAGAGAAATCAGCCATCACCCTTGGTCAATGATCTGCAATCACACCCTAATAACTCCAGTGAAGTCAACCCTCAGAGCCTCTGTAAAATCAGCATCACTAGCATCAACTCCTGCTAATTAGCATTATAAAATGCCTGAACTTATGTTTGTTGATTCAAGGCTAAAATACTAAAAAAAGAGTCCTTAAATTATTTTTTTTCTTAAATAAATAATTTTATTTTTATTGTATCTAAAAAAGTTTTTATACTTTGATTTATATCTAAATAAACCCTTCAAATGAAAGAATGATTTATGTTAAAGGCTTATTTAGATACAAATTAAAAATTTAAAGGTTTATTTAGATATAAATTAAAGTTAATGGATTATTTGGATGTAAATTAAATATTAAGGATTTATTTATATATAATAAAAGAATAAAGATTTATTTAAATAAAATTGTAAAACTGAAGTTTTTTTTTTTATTATTATTTTAGCCTTATGCAAAAAATGTATCTTGCACATTGTATAAATTTGCACTCTTGATCAATGAAATTCAATGCTCTTTCGCACTCATTCTTCAAAACCCTTTTATTTATGTCTGGCAAGAATCTTGATTTGGATGGGTATCTTTGAAGGGGTTTTTTTCCCTCTTATAATTAATGTTGGCAAAAATTAAATGTTTGCAGAAAGGGATTATGTGGTAGTAATTCCATTCATATACAGTTGGGGTTTATCCATCAATATCTAATTATAATATTCATATATAAAGGCAAATATATATATATATAGATACATATATATCCTAAAGAAAAAATATCTTTCCCTTTTATTATGGTCATCAATTTGATGCATGCAGGGCAACGAAGATTTCGGAGTATACGGCATTTTCTTTCGTTTATGCTAGGGCTGGCTAAGAAGGATCCGTGTGGAGAATCCCATTCTATTCTTTGCAATATATATCTCGTCTTTGCTTGTCCATTTCGTATACACTTAAAATTTGGATAAAAGATTACGCACAATCCATCTTTCTCGCTCCTTGTTCATATCACTGTTAATTTTACAACTGCATTAACAGTAAGTAATAATAGTTTCTAGCTAGGGACAGTCGTCTCTAGGTCGTAGTTGTACTTGATGATTGAATATCGAGTGAGATGCTCAAGTCATTTACAAAAATTGGTAAATTTAACTAGATTTACCAAAAACTTGGAATCGAATTCAAATCCAAGCCTTCTATATTATTAAAAGAAAACGAACCATGATTTATTCACCATACTCATGCTAGACAGAAAGATTAATTAGGGAATAATACTACATAGTATTGGTCTCTTTATTCTTTAGCTTGCCACTTTTTCAAAGGTTTCATTAGCCATATATAACAGATGTTGGGAAGGGCGTTTTTCTTGTGCCATTTATAAGTTGATGATTTAGAGGTTATAGTAAAATGATCAGACGAATTTCCTCGTCTGAACATGAAAGTTAGAATTTTCAAGCTTCTAATTCCAAATGATCCCACATTAATTACTTGCTTGCTGCCAGCTCCAACTGACTTGGAGATTAAATTCTGTTTCTTCAGCAACTTTACTGAACATTAGGTGCCTATTCTTTCTGCCATTATTTCAATGAACTTTTGCTGATTCTGTTTTCTCCTCATCAGCATGGAGATAGATATTACATGCATGCCTATGGAAGAATTTGTTGAATACGTTGGCAGGCATTAGGAGATAGAACGAAACAGTTACGTGTAGTTTTGGCTGGCATACGCAAGGGGATAGAACCAAGCTAAGCAACAAATTCCAGCCCCTTTTATTAATGAGGGGAGGTATATATGGTATGGGATACAACTAATTAACATTGCTCGTTCCAGCTGCTGAAACTAGGTATGCTAATTGCAACACGATTTTTTTGGGGAGTAACTGCTGATCATAGAAAACATGCATGAGGAGAACAATTATTTTTGAAATACACAATAAGATCCTGCTCTTTCATTTTTTTAAATCTTATATAAGTATCATGCTTGTATCATGATTCAAACTTGATATTTCCAAAATATATAGATACTCAAATTCTAAGCGTGTCCCGTGGGGAACAACATCAAGAAACTTTGCTCATCAATCATCATGCACGGGTTAGATGACAAAATCCTCCAATCGAGCTAGCTAGATTTCAAAATTCGATTCAAACAATTGGCTATGACTTGGCGTAAAATCTGACAGTTGTAAAATTATATTGCGGTGAAATAATTCCCACAGCCTGCACATGAACGAAGAGGTCAACATCTTGCAAATGAATTGAGAGAACAATGCCAATGAGCTTCCTATATATTTTACTACCGATATATTCTCACTATGGTGTTGATGTTAAAAGAAAATTTCAGAATTAATTATGGGCATTTGGTTATGGAAAAGTACGATTTTTAGCCAGAATGCTTTTTTTTTTTTTTTCATAATTTGATTCTTTAGCTTGATTTAGTTATTTTATTGATTTTTGAAATTTTAAAAGATTTTAAACAGTATAAAAAAAGGTAGGCGAATAAAAAACTCTCATTTCCCTAATTTTTTTATATTCCGAATGAAAAGTAAAAATTTTACTTTGTTTGTTCTTAATTATATTTTCAGATTATATTATCCTTTTTAGTCCCTAAAATTACAAAATAAATGTAATTTTTATTATTTATAGTTTTAACAAGTATTGTGTTTCTAAAATAAAAAATGTAGTGAATATTAAAATTTTATTTTTAAAAATTTAGAATTTTAACAAATACCACATTTTTAAAATAAAAAAAAAACATAGTAAATGTTAAAATTATATTTTTGAAATTATGAAATTTTAACAAAAACTATATTTTTAAGATAAAAAATGTAATTCTTGTTACTATTTATAACAAAATTAAAATAAAGCGTCAAATATTTTTACTTGATGTTATTAGTATTACATATACATTCACTTAATATTATTACATAACAAAATTAAAAAGTTAATTTGTATATTTTCTCTGGGTAGGGGGACAATTAACACCAAGATAATTATTAGAATTATAAAATTATTTTTTTTGAAAATATAAAAAAGTTTTTTTTAAATTTTTTAATTTCAATAAAGATAATATATTATTCATGTATCATATCGCATCTCAATATCATGAATATCACAATTATTCGCATTTATTTGCATTTACCCTTTCTAACTTATGTGTCATCTATATAATTTATTTATTCATTTATGTTGATCTCTGTCTCAAGATTTGATTATTATTATAGTAAGCAGGGCATATGACCCTAAACCCCAAAAAGAGAATGGATTAACTAGAAAGACAAACAGGCAATGCCCAAAGCTTTGCTTCCATCGGCTCATCTATAAAAGCCCAATAAAGGTGGGCTTCACTGACCCATTTATTTATCAAGAGCTACAGGCTCCGAAAATGGAAGTTCAGCTCAATAATTATAAGACCATTCCTCAACACTGAACGCTCAAGTCTCAACCCCCCCCCCCCCCCCCCTCTCTCACCTACCCTTTCGGATTTCAGTTTTGTGGTGCTATCCTGGTGCCAGATATTTGAATTTTTGGGTTTACTGTTCGACAAGAAAATTGTTAAAAGTGGAAAAGAAGCAATCTGTGTTAATGCCTTTTTTGGGGGCATAGAATTTTAATTTTGCTTTTTTCTTTGGTTTTCTTGACTAATATGCTTCGAAGATGTAATCTACTTTTCTTTTGGTTTAGTTTAACTGTTTATTTGGTGACACTCTTTTGATACGATATGCAATTTTCAGCTGAAAGGAAGCGACGTATCGAGGAAGCACAACAACCTGCATTGTCAAATGGAACAGGTTCTCAAAGTACTGGAGGTCCAAAGGTAATTTGCGGGAGTATTTTTCATTTGATAGTTGCAGTGCTTTTCAACCAAAAAAAAAAAGATAGTTGCAGTGCTTAGATAGTGTATAAGATATGCCTTTGCACTGCTTTGGGCCGTTTTTTTTTCAAGGGAATTGAGTTTGTCAACATGTTATTTGTCTATGCCTTGTAGGATAAATTCTGTCTGATTACGTGTGCAGGCTCCTTTCCATCATGGAAAACTGAATGCCCAATAGCAGGCTACATCTAAACAATATTCTGTTCATACAGAATTTACCTCATGAGACAACTAGCATGATGCTTGAGGGAAGTTCGTATGATTGAAGCAAAGCCAGGTATTGCCTTTGTGGAGTATGAAAATGAAGAGCAGTCCTCTACTCTACACCATGCAGCACCTTCAGGGTTTCAAGATCGCCCCTCAATATCCCACGGCTATTACTTTTGCTAAGAAGCAACCTATACTTTTGTCAGTTATTATTATTTTTTTCTGGCCTTTTGCATGGGATGGATATGTAGTAATTGCAAAGATTCATAGTTAGTGCATTTCGACTCTATGCAAAGGACAGATGAATCTTTGCATTTTGAATTAAATGCCCCGCTCCCCACTCCCAAATTTATTAAATAAAGTCCTTGTCCAATAAATTAGTTAATTGAATTGACTTGGTAGAACAGTAAATAAAGAGAAATAAAAGTAACCGATGCAACTTGAGCAAGGTTTAAGGGAAATGCAAGAAAATGATGGAGGCCTTTGAAAGATAAGCGTTGGGCAGAAAGTTGAGTTAGTATGAACTCTGCTGATGCTCATGGTTTCCACCATATGTCTTATGCCCATAGTTGGCCCTTACCCAGTCCACAGATATTATTTTCCTAACTTTGACCCAAAGATTTCAAATAAAATTCTAATGCTATTATTTTGTAGCATCAGTAGCTCAGATCAACTTATTCTTGGCTCTTTCTTGCTTGGAATACTTCTAGAATAGGACTGTTTATCCCATCATGGCATTTTTTAGATTATGCAATTCTTCAGCTTTTGGATTAAAAGATTGAGGAGAAACAAATCTAGATTTATTTCACATTTGCCATCCCTCCTGATACTGGTATAATAATTCTTGGAGATGATCAATATCTTTCATTTGAGAGAGGTTGTTCAGAAGTTGTAAGGCTTCTGGTTCATTTTCAATCTCCAGGTCTTCAAATGGAGCATAATAAATAAGAACAAAAATTCTTCGACCATTTGTCCATGTAGCAATTTTGGAAAAATTGGTCTTGGTAGCTAGATGGAGAAGATGTTTGACTTTTTTCATCATCTCAATTCCTGTATGAAATTGATATTGGGAAGGGTTTGAGAATTTAGAGATAATCTTGTTTAGATATTTTGGATTTTCAAAAGGCATTAGTTGGAGGTTCCAAGAGATTTCCTGTGGTTACTTTTTGAGCTTCCCAAAATTGGTAAGGTTGAAAAAATCTTTCTTTTTGAAAGATACCAATGAGGCTGGTGATAGAAAAATGGATAAATAAAAATGTTTAGAATATTTTACATAACGATGGATATGGTGTTTAATGAAGGCTGAAAATTCTTTGATCAGTTCAAAAAATATTTTTGTATAAGAATCTGACCAACAATGCCTAATTCGATACTGGTTATATCGAATGGCTCATAATTTAATTGAAATTTGGTTTTGGGAATTTGATCCCCTACTTCAGTAGTATAAACATAAGTAGAAAAATATAATTCAAAAAATTTTTTGACCAACAATTTTTCTGTTATTTGAAGAATATGAAAATTTATTTGCTAAAACAAATCCTTGCTTAGGAGTTGATTAGCTTTTTCAAATAAAAGTATTCTATTAAGCTTGTTTAGCTTTGGAGAATTATGATTTTCAAAATATTTACAAAGATTCAAGAAATTGTTTATTTCTTGAATACTATAACTGTTTTCTTCCAAAGAAAAGAATTCTATATCTTTCTATTTTAGAAGATTAGATGACAAAAGGTTTTGGAGAGCTGCTTCTTTAAATTGTTGAATTTATTTCACTTGTTTAACTAAGAATTCAGCTATATTGGTCATCCCTTTTCAAAAATTAGTTTTTTTTTTAGAAAGATGAGATTTCCATACATAGTTTAACATATCATAGACTTGTGGTTCAAGTCTAGGATTGTACAAATCTTTAATCTCTGGTTTAAAGATTTTGGTTTTTATGAGTAGTTGTTATACAGAAGAAACTATTTGAGAATAACTCATAGGACTCCATTGGTTTGGATCCTAAGCAAAATTAAAAAATTTTGGTGGAATTCTTTGATACATGTAAGGTGGTTTAATGGGTAAAGTTTCAAGAATGTCTCCATGGGGTTGGTACCAAAGTAATCCTAGGTTAGGATTATTGACAAATCTTGGGTTAGGATTTTTTAAAGGAATTGGAGATATGGGTGAAAAAAGAGTGAAAGAGGAAGAAGAAGAAGAACCTTATTTAGATTGCTTCTTTTTAATTGTTTTCCATTCTCTTAGATTTTGTTGTGGTTGTTTACCATGATCCATGTGGGTGACTAAGAAAATCTGCAAGAAAATTCTTATTACTGTTAATGAACATAATACGAAATCTATATTAACATAGAAAATTATACCAATGTATCCTTCTTTGATTATCTGAAAGTTTTTTATTTTTGAGAAAATCTCTGACTGCCTGATTGTCAGTGCCAATAACAAAGATTTTTGGGGCTAGATATATATGAAATTTATTGACTCCATTTTTTATGGCCAATAGTTCTTTTTCAAATATAATATATTTTTATTTCGTTTGGTTTAAACTTACCCGAACTATAACCACATATCAATATATCCTTTTAATGAAGATTTTTTACCTTTAATACACATTCCCAATGCTCATCGCTAGCATCTGTTTTGAGGATTAATAAATCACCTTGTTTAGGTAAATAAACTCTTGGTATATCACTTAATTTTGATTTTATTTGTTTAATAATACCAGAATCATCTTGAGTCCAGGTAAACTCAACATTTTTTCAATAAAATACTCTTCCTTTTCGGAAAGGTTTTTGAAAAAATATCTACTATAATTTAAAATACCTAAAAACTATTAAAGCAGTTTAATATTCTCTAGGGTTTCTAAAAATCCTTATTCTTCGAAATAATATCATCTTGCAAAGTAAGACCATTAGAAGAAAGATTAATACCTAAAAATTCATTTTTTGTTTTTTCTAATTTTACCTTTTTGGGTTTTAGAATTATGCCATGTAAAATAAATTTTTGAGCAATAATATTCAAGTGTTTCTTGTGCTCATCAAGAGTGTTAGAAAAAATAAGTATATCATCAATATATACATAACAAAACTATTTATGTTTACTAAAAATAGTGTCCATCCAACACTAAAATATTTGAGGTGCATTGCACAGATAAAAAGGCATTACAGTCCATTGATAATGGCCTGTAGGTGCACTAAAAGCAATTAACAACTTGGATTTTTCTTTAAGCATGATTTTCTAAAATTTAGATTTGCAATCAAATTTAGAAAAATATTTAGCATTTTTAGCTAAATTTAGTAAAACATCCTTTCATGGGATAGAATAACCATCAAAAACAAGATTTTGGTTTAATCTTTTATAATTAATAACCATTTGAGGCTTACCTTGTTTTACCTCTACATGATTTCTTACCATGAAGGCAAGGCTAGAATGTGGACTTGTAGTTGGTTCTATCAAGTTCTCCAATAGTTCTGCAATTTGAACTTCAAATTCTTCTATATCTTATTTAGTATAGATCATATGTTTTACTCTAATCACCTTTGTTGGATCGATGAGAGTAAGTTCACAATATCTAGGGCTTCTTTTCCATAACTTCAATGGTTCTTCACTGAAGTTTTCCTACAAGATCTTAAATAACCAATGTTTTTTATTTATTGCCTTTGCTATAATAGGTTTTAAACTCTCTGGTTGAAAGTTTTTATCGCAAATATGCTCATGTTCCTGCAATAAAAGGATATCTATTGTTTGTTTATCAATAGTAAGAGTAACATTATTCTTAGAAATAGAAAAAGGCAAATACTAATATAGAAAATTATTATCTAATAATATATCACCATGCATATTTGGAAAACAAAGTATTTTTGGAATAATAAACTTTGTATTATTTAAATATACATGAATATCTTTAGCTTTATATCCAACAATAGTTTCCTTACCTTCGATTCCTACTATAATAATGGGGTACTTCATAAGTTACCATTTGTTTAAAGGTAAAGCATTACTGTGACAACTAGAAAATGTTGCTCCTATGTCTAGTAAAATATGAAGACTATATGGTTTTATAGCCTTGAAAATGAAAATCTCCTTTAATAAAAGTATAGTCTATTTTTAGGTTTATTAGAAAACTATATAATTTCATTAGAAAATTTAAAATTATTGATAAAATGAAACATTTTTATTTCTTCAATGGGATTTTTCTAAGAAGAAGTAAAATTTAATACAGAAGTTACGAAATGAAAATAAGTTTGCTGTGATTGATTATTACCTGCAAAAATAAGAATTTGAGAATTACCTATTTTGTTTGTACGCTGGAATCTTGCAAAAGAGTTACTATTAGCAATATAAAAAGATTGATTACTAGTTATACTTTCTAAATCATCATCTTTTTTATGATCAAAAATATTTGAAGGTGGTAAAACCAGGTTTGGATTAAAACTGGTTGAAATATTTGGATTTCTAAAATAAAAGTTATTTTCCTGAAGAGAAAAATTTTAAACTTTTTACTTTCTGTTTTTCAGAAGAATGTTTAGAAATATCCTCAAGACACCATCCTGTTGGGATATAAAGATCTTTGAGGTTGACTAGTTTTGGTTTTATTTCAAAATAAAAAATATCTGGTTTAAAATTTTCTATAATACAAGGATCTATCTGTTTGATAGAAGTATTAGTAGTATTTGTAAATTCATAAATAGTTAACCAATTGATTGAAAGGTCATGTGATTTTTCTTCAATATCAAAATTGGTTATTTTGACACAAAGACATAAATATTTTTCAATATTTTCATCAAAAATTGAAATAAAATAATTTAGTTTTACTTTAAATAAGACTACTCTTGCTGCTAAATTGGATTGGATTCCTCTAATAATGGCATTAACAGGGTTTTTGAAATGATTATCCATTAAAACCACAATTATAGGGATGTTTTTCCCTAATATAAAAAGAGGTTTAATAGTAATCATAATCAATCTTATATGAATATATTTAACTTTAGGAAATTTTTTTAGAAAATGGTTTATTTTTTGTTTTGTAAAAAGAGGTTTTTTTATTGATCCTTATTTAGAATCATTGGCAACAGTATCGCCAGAAACTTTTTCAATATGGAGTTTATACTATGGTTGAAAAGCTTTAAAATTACTAGTTTTATAAATTTCATCTTTTTTGACTAATTGTAATTCTTTGATTTTTTCTTCAGAAATATGATAAGTTTTTCTCATCACATTTTTTAGTTTTACTAAACATTTTTTAGATAATGATTTAGCATCTACAAATTTTTCTGATACGGTATCTTGATTAGATTCTGTATTCATCATAAAATCATATTCAGAATCACTATCAGCTGAATCTAATTCTATTTCTAAAAATACTTCATAAAAAATTTCTTCATCTGATAATTCATCTGCAAATAAAATTTGAAGAGTATTTTCTTAAAGTTTTTTTTTATCATTTTTCTAGCACTTTTCCCTTTGTTAGGGCAAGCATTTGCATAATAACCTTCTTGATCACAAATAAAACATTTGTATGTTTGTTTTGAAGATTTTTTTCTTTTTAGCAAAAATTTGCCTTTTTTAGGCTTTTTAGATTTACCAGTTTTTTCTGGTTTCCATTTTTTTAAAAATTGTTTTTCTTTTTAAAATGATATTTTCTTCGATGTGGTTGCTTGTTACAACTAAATTCTAAATCATTTTCTAAAATTTTTATACACTATTTGTAACTAAGTTTAGATTTTACCTGTTTGGCAACTTTCTGCTTTAGGCAGTATTTTATAATCTGATTCTTGACATACTTGATTCTATAGCCCAAAGTATCGTATAGTTCTATGTTGGATTTGCAGCATTAGAAGACTTAATTTTTAATTCTAAATAGGTATTATAATTTTGATAACAAAGTTCATCCCATGGTGAGGGAAGTTTTAAGAAAAATTATTGTAATCAAAATTTTGAATGTTCTTCATCCAATTTTTGATATTAAAAAATAAAGCTTTTGCAAAAATCATCTAAATTTCTAATATAACATAATTTTAATTTTGAAAGAAAATATTAAGCTTCTTGATTGCAATCCAGAGTTTTTGTACTCCCACAAAACTTATTTTTTAAGATTTGAGTTAAATATTTTAAAAGTTAAGGAATATTACCTGTAGTAAGAAGTGAAAATTTATGGGTTTTTCCAAGAGTTGTAGTTCCCATTTTTTAAGAAATTGTAACACATCCCCTTGCCATGTTCCACAAAAATAATTTAAAAATCGTTCCTTGTTCCACTGATCTTTATAGCCTATTATAACAATGGACATGGATTGCGCTAAATTGTTTATGGTTTTTCCATAGTCTTTGAGAGAAACTCTAGATAAATCTAAATAAGTGCCTTATTGTGCAACGTTTTGTTTTTTTAACGAATCAATCACTAGGACTTCAGTTTTTATTTGTCTTGTTTGACTAGTTTCAGAAGTCTGCTTAATCTCATCATTTTTTAAGTGAGGTTTATGCTGTTCTAATACTTCAGGATATTTTAAATAATCAAGAAATCTAATTAAATCATCAATATTTGGGTTAGATATTTTTGATATTTTTCTTTTACCCCGATCCTCTATTTGAGGTACAAGATTTTCTTATTCTGGATCTGGTTGATCGCTAGAACTAGAAGTTTCATCAAATATTTTTTCATTTGAAAAATCTTGTTCATTCTTGACTACTAGATTAGTAGCAAGAATTTTAAAAATATCTTTAGAGACTGCTTCATCTTTACTACTAGTACTGGTTGTGTCATAGTTAAGCATTTAATAATAATTATATTTTTGAAAAATTCCTTTATGTTCTTCATAAAGGTTTTTCTATAGCTTGTAAATACTCAATCCTTTGTTTCGGATATTCAGTTTTTTCTATTTTAATTTTAAAGTTTTCAATTAAATTTTTATAAGATTCAAAGTCTAAGAGCTCTTGCTTGTCCATTGTCGAAGAAAATAAGGGTTTGTCATCAGTCATTATAATATTTCCATAACAAAGAGGTCTAAAGTCTATAGATGTCTATGTTTGAGTTTGTCTTTGTTCTATCTTTTCTAAGATAAGATTTGATTTATCTTCTATATTATCTATTTTAACAAACAACTTATGAAAAAAGAAAAAAAAATCAAATAAACCATTTACAACTCTACTGATAGATATATTACTAGATTCAAACTTAGGATCTATATACAAACTATAATTATAAGGTTGATCTTTACAAATATAGTTATCTTTTGAAGTAGATTCCATATTTAAGGTGTTTAAAACCAATTGTGAAAATCTATCTTAAGTTATTAATAGCCAATTAACAATAGGTAAACCAAGCCCACAAATACTAGTAAATAACCACAGAAACTCACGGTATGAGCTTTAAAATATTCTAAATATTTTTATTATATCCAGTTTCTATCACCAGCCTTCTTGGTGTCATTCAAAGAGAAAGATTTTTCCAATCTTACTAAATTTGGGAAGCTCAAAAAGTAACCACAAAAAACTCTTGGAACCTTCAATTGATGCCTTTGAAAATTCAGATGATCTAAACAAGATTATCTCTAAATTCTCAAACTTTTCCCACTATCAATTTCAAACAAGAATTGAGATGATGGAAAAAGCCAAACATCTTCTCCATCTAGCAACCAGGACGAACTTTCCCAAAATTGCTACATGGACAGATGGTCAAAAAATTTTTGTTCTTACTTATAATGCTCCATTTGAAGACTTGGAGATTGAAAATGAACCAAAAGCCCTACAACTTCTGAACAACCTCTTTTAAATGAAAGATATTGATCATCCCCAAGAATTACTATACTAGTATCAGGAGGGATAGCAAATGTAAAATAAATCCAAATCTGTTTCTCCTCAATCTTTTAATCCAAAAGATGAAGAATTACATAATCTAAAAACTGCCATGAAGGGATAAACAGTCCTATTCTAGAAGTA
Source organism: Durio zibethinus (assembly GCF_002303985.1). Next base: position 6,240,439 of record NW_019167871.1, on the reverse strand, counting down.
TTCCAAGCAAGAAAAAGCCAAGAATAAGTTGATTCGAATTGTCGACACTACAAAGCAAAGTTGTTTGGAACCCAAAACCAGTAGACAAAAAATATTATAGAAGTCACTATTACCAAACAAAAAACATTATAGCAGTCACTATAGAAAAAAATATTAATAGTAACAGATAATCAATCTGATAACTATTCATACTTTTTCTTTTTATAAATAGATGTTTGTTAGCTGTGTGAGGGGAGAGGTTACGTTTCATCTCTTCTTTTTTCTCTTTTTTTTTTCCTTCATTTTTCTTCTCTTACTTTTAGTTTCTTAACCTAATCATCCAAGGTTATATACATATATAGTTTATTATTCAACTTTGTTTTATCTTTTTTTTTTCTTTTTTTTTTAATTTTTTTGATCTTTTTCGCACCTTTTGTAAATGGTATCAGAGCTTGGTTACCTGAACAGGGTTAATCAAGTTTCATGTAACAATATTTTTTTGTAAATCTTATCAGACTTTAAGATCTATCTAGTTAAGCTATTATTGTAAGTGACTCTTTACTTTACTTTTATTTTTTAAAGTGATTACATATTTTAAAGCTCATACTGTGAGTTTCTGTGGTTATTTACTAGTATTTGTGGGCTTGGTTTACCTTTTGTTAACTGGTTATTGATAACCTGAGGTAGATTTTCACAACTGGTTTTAAGCATCTTAAATATGGAATCTACTTCAGAAGATAATTGTATTTGTAAAGATCAACCTTATAATTATAGTGTGCATATAGATCCTAAGTTTGAATTTAGTAATATATCTATCAATAAAGTTGTAAATGGTTTATTTGATCTTTTTTCTTCTTTTTTCATAAGTTTTGTGTTAAATAGATAATATAGAAGATAAATTAGATCTTATCTCATGAAAGATGGACCAAAAACAAACTCAAACAAAGACATTTACAGATTTTTGACCTTTTTATTATGAAAATATTATGATGACTGATGACAAACCCTAATCTTTTTTAGTAAAGGACAAGCAAAAACTCTTGGACTTTGAATCTTATAAATATTTAATTAAAAACTTTAAAATTAAAATGGAAACAACTAAAGATCCGAAATAAAGGATTGAGTATTTACAAGCTATAGAAAACCTTTATGAAAAAACATAAAAGAATTTTTCAAAAATATAATTATCATATGCTCAACTACGACACAACCAATGTTAGTAATAAAGATGAAGCAATCTTTGAAGATAATTTTAAAATTTTTGCTCCTAACCTAGTAGTCAGGAATGAACAAGATTCTTCAGATAAAAAAAATTTGATCAAACTTCTAGTTCTAGCGATCAACCAGATCTAGAACAAGAAAATCTTGTACCTCAAATAGAGGATTAGGGTAAAAGAAAAATATAAAAAATATCTAACCCAGATATTGATGATTTACTTAGATTTTGTACAACAATCTGACCAATAATGCCTAATTCGATACTGGTTATAACGAATGGCTCATGATTTAATCGAAATTTGATTTTGAGAATTTGATCCCCTACTTCAGTAATATAAATATAAGTAGAAAATAAAATTCAAAAAATTTTTCGATCAACATTTTTTTCGTTGTCTGAAGAATCTAAAAATTTATTTGCTAAAATAAATCCTTGCTTAGAAGTTGAGCTTTTTTTTCAAATAAAAGTATTATTTTAAGCTTGTTTAGCTTTGAAGAATTATGATTTTCAAAATATTCACAAAGATTCAAGAAATTGTTTCTTTCTTGAATACTATAACTGTTTTCTTCTAAAGCAAAAAAATCTATATCTTTCTGTTTTAGAAGATTAGATGGCAGGAGGCTTTGGAGAGCTGTTTCTTTAAACTATTAAATGTTTTTAGCTTGTTTAGCTAAGAATTCAGCTATGTTGGTCATCCCTTTTTGAAAATTAGTTTTGTTTTGAAAAAGATGGGATTTCCATACATAGTTTAACATATCATGGACTTATGTTTCAAGTCCAGGATTGTAGAAATCTTTAATCTTTGGTTTAGAGATTTTGGTTTTTGTGAGCAGTTGTTTTGCAGAAGAAACTATTTGAGAATAACTCATAAGACCCCATTGGTTTGGATCTTAAGCAAAATTGAAGAATTTTGATGAAATTCTTTGATGCATGTAAGGTGGTTTGATGGGTAAAGTTTTAAGAGTGTATCCATGGGATTGGTACAACAATAATCATGGGTTAGGATTTTTGAAAGGAGTTTGAAGATCTGGGTAAAGAAAAAGTGGAAGAGGAAGAAGAAAAGAACCATTTTTAGATTGGTTCTTTTTTATTGTTCTCCATTCTCTCAGATTTGTTGTGGTTGTTTATCACGATCCATGTGGGCGACTAAGAAAATCTACAAAAAAATTCTTATCTCTGTTAATGAACTTAAAACTATGTTGGCAGAGAAAATTATACCAACGTATCCTTCTTGGATTGTCTAAAAGTTTTCTATTTTTGAGAAAATCTCTAACTGCCTGATTATCAATGTGAATAACAAAGATCTCTTGGGCTAGATATATATGAAATTTACTGACTCCATTTTTTATAGCCAACAGTTTTTTTTCAAATGTAATATATTTTATTTCTTTTGATTTAAACTTACCTGAATTATAACCACATATCAATTCATTCTTTTAATGAAGATTTTTTGCCTTTAATAAACATCCCCAATGCTTATCACTAGCATCTGTTTCGAGGATTAATAAATCACCTTGTTTAGGTAAATAAACTTTTGGTATATAACTTAATTCTGATTTTATTTGTTTAATAATATCATAATCATTTTGAGTCCAAGTAAACTCAACATATTTTCTTAATTTTTTCAATAAAATACTCTCATTTTTGAAAAAGTTTTTGAAAAATTATCTACCATAATTTAAAATACCTAAAAGCTATTGAAGCTATTTAATATTCTCCAGAGTTTCTGAAAAATCCTTAATCTTCAAAATAATATCATCCTGCAAAGTAAGACCATTAGAAGAAAGATTAAGACCTAAAAATTCAATTTCTATTTTTTCTAATTCTACTTTTTTAGGTCTTAGAATTATGCCATGTAAAATAAATTCTTGAGCAATAATATTCAGATGTTTCCTGTACTCATCAAGAGTGTTAGAAAAAATTAGTATATTATTAATATAGACATAGCAAAACTATTTATTTTTACTAAAAATAGTGTCCATCCAACGTTGAAATATTTGAGGTGCATTGCATATACCAAAAAGCATTACAGTCCATTGATAATGGCTTGTAGGTGCACTGAAAGTAGTTAGCAACTTGGATTTTTCTTTAAGCATGATTTTTCAAAATCCAGATTTGCAATCAAATTTAAAAAATATTTAGCATTTTTAGCTAAATTTAGTAAAACATCCTTTCTTGGGATAAAATTTTCTTGTTCTGAATCTGGTTGATTACTAGAACTAAAAGTTTCATTAGATGTTTTTTCATTTAAAGAATCTTGTTCATTCTTGACTATTGGGTTAGTAGCAAGAATTTTAAAATTATCTTCAAAGACTGCTTCATTTTTACTACTAACACTAGTTTTGTCGTAGTTGAGCATATAATGATAATTATATTTTTGAAAAATTCCTTTATGTTTTTCATAAAGGTTTTCTATAGCTTGTAAATACTCAATCTTTTATTTCAAATTTTTAGTTTTTACCATTTTAATTTTAAAGTTTTCAATTAAATATTTATAAGATTCAAAGTCCAAGAGTTCTTACTTGTCCTTTGTTAAAGAAAATAAGGGTTTATTATCAGTCATCATAATATTTTCATAATAAAGAGGTCCAAAGTTTGTAGATGTCTCTATTTAAGTTTGTCTCTTATCAATCTTTTTTGAGATAATATCTAATTTATCTTCTATATTATTTATTTTAATAGATAACTTATGAAAAGAAAAAGAAGAAAGATCAAATAAACCATTTACAACTCTACTGATAGATATATTACTAGATTCAAACTTTGGATGTTTTACTAAATTTAGCTAAAAACGCTAAATATTTTTTCTAAATTTGATTACAAATATGGATTTTAGCAAATCATGCTTAAAGAAAAATCCAAGTTGTTAATTGCTTTTAGTGCACCTATAGGCCATTATCAATAAAGTGTAATGCCTTTTGGTCTATGCAATGCAACTCAAATATTTTAGCATTGGATGAATACTATTTTTAGAAAACATAAACAGTTTTGTTGTGTATATATTGATGACATACTTATTTTTTCTAACACTATTGATGAGCACAAAAAACACCTAAATATTATTGCTCAAGAATTTATTTTACATGGCATAATTCTATGTCCCAAAAAAGTAGAATTAAAAAAAACATAAATTGAATTTTTAGGTCTTAATCTTTCTTCTAATAATTTTACTTTATAGGATCGTATTATTTTGAAGATTAAGGATTTTCTAGAAACCTTAGAGAATATTAAACAGCTTTAAATTTTTAGGTATTTTAAATTATGGTAGACAATTTTTCAAAAACCTTTCCAAAAATGAGAGTATTTTATTAAAAAAATTAAGAAAAGATGTTGAGTTAACACTTGGATTCAAGATGATTATGATATTATTAAACAAATAAAATCAGAATTAAGTTATATACCAAACGATTATTTACCTAAACAAGATGATTTGTTAATCCTTGAAACATATGCTAGCAATGAGCATTAGGAATGTGTATTAAAAGTAAAAAATCTTCTTCAAAAGGATGAATCGATATGTGATTATAATTCGGGTAAGTTTAAACCAAATGAAATAAAATATATTATATTTGAAAAAGAGCTATTGGCCATAAAAAATAGAGTCAGTAAATTTCATATATATCTAGCCCCAGAGATTTTTATTATTCGCACTGACAATTAGGCAGTCAGAGATTTTCTTAAAAATAAAAAACTTTCAAACAATCCAAAAAGGATAAATTGATATAATTTTCTCTGTCAATATAGTTTTGAGTTCATTAACAACGATAAGAATTCTCTCGTAGATTTTCTTAGTCACCCACATGGATCGTGGTAAACTACAACAAAATCTAGAAGAATGGAAAGCAATAAAAAAGAAGCAATCTAAAAAATATTCTTTTTCTTTTTCTTTTTCTTCTTCTTCTACTCCTTCCTCACCCAGATCTTTAACTTTTTTCAAAAATCCTAACCCAGGATTTTTTTTGTACCAACCCCATGGATACACTTTTGAAACTTTACCTATCCAACCACTTTACATGCATAAAAGAATTCCACAAGAATTCTTCAATTTTGCTCAGGATCCAAACTAATAGAGTCCTACGAATTATTCTCAAATAGTTTCTTCTACAAAACAACTATTCACAGAAGCCAAAATCTTTAAGCCAGAGATTAAAGATTTCTACAATCATGGACTTGAACCGCCAGTCTATGATATATTAAACTATGTATGAAAATCCTATCTTTCTCAAAACAAAACTAGTTTTCGAAAAGGGATGATCAACATAGCTAAATTCTTAGCTAAACAAGCTAAAAAAATTCAATAGTTTAAAGAAGCAACTCTACAAAGCCTTCTGCCAACTAATCTTTTAAAATAAAAAGATCTAGATTTCTTCGCTTTGGAAGAAAATAGTTATAGTAATCAAGAAATAAACAATTTCTTGAATCTTTATGAATATTTTGAAAATCATAATTCCTTAAAGCTAAACAAGCTTAAGAGAATACTTTTATTTAAAAAAATTGCATAACTCCTAAGCAAGGATTTGTTTAAGTTGATAAATTTTCAAATTCTTCAAACAACAAAAAAACTATTGATCAAAATTTTTTTGCATTCTATTTTTCTACTTATATTTATACTACTGAAGTAGGGGATCAAATTCCTAAAATCGAATTTTGTTTAAATCATGAGCCATTCGATATAACTAGTATCGAATTAGGCATTGTTGGTCAAATTCTTGTACAAAATTTTTCTTTTAAACTAATCAAAAAAATTTTAGCCTTCATTAAACACCATATCCATCGCTATGTAAATATTCTAAACTTTTTTATTAAATCCATTTTTCTATCACCAGTCTCCTTAGTATCTTCAAAGAGAAAGATTTTTTCAACTTTACCAAATTTGGGAAGCTCAAAAAGTAACCACAAGAAATCTCTTGGAACCTCTAATTGATGCCCTTGAAAATTCAGATGATTTAAATACGAATATCTTTAAATTCTCAAACCCTTTCCAATATCAATTTCAAACTAGAATTGAGATGATGGAAAAGCCAAACATCTTCTCCATTTAACTACCATGACCAATTTTCACAAAATTGCTGCATGGATAGATGGTCGAAAAATTTTTGTTCTTACTTATTATGCTCCATTTAAAGACCTAGAGATTGAAAATGAACCAGAAGCCCTACGACTTTTGAACAACCTCTCTCAAATGAAAAATATTGATCATTCTCAAGAATTACTATACCAGTATCAGGAGGGATAGCAAATGTGAAATAAATTCAGATTTAATTTTCCTAAATCTTTTAATCCAAAAGATGAAGAATTGCATAATCTAAAAAATGCCATGGGGGATAAACAGTTTTATTTTAGAAGTATTCCAAGTAGGAAAAAGTTAAGAATAAGCTTATCTGAGCTGTCAACATTACAAAAAAAAACTGTCTGGAGCCCAAGACCAGCAAATAAAAAATACTGTAGAAGTTATTGTTATCAGACAAAAAATACTGTAGCAATCACTATAGAAAAAATATCAATAGCAACAGATAATCAATTTGATAACTGTTCATACTTTTTCTTTTTATAAATAGATGTTTGTTAGTTATGTGGGGATTGGGTTAGGTTTCATCTATTCTTTTTTTCTTTTCTTTTCTTCATTCGCTTTTTCTTCTCCTACTTTTAGTCTTTTGACCTAATCATCCAAGCTCATATACATATATAGTTTATTATTAAGCTTTGTTTTATCTTTTCTTTTCTTTAATTTTTGGTATATACTAATACTTCTATTTTCAGGTTTATTAGAAAACTATATAATTTCATTAGAAAATTTAAAATTATTGATAAAATGAAACATTTTTATTTCTTCCATGGGATTTTTTCGAGAAGAAGTAGTAAAATTTAATACAAAATTTACGGAATGAAAATAAGTTTGCTGTGATTGATTATCACCAACAAAAATAAGAAGTTGAAAATTACCTGTACTATTTGTACTCTGGAATCCTAGAAAAGAGTTTTTGTTAGAAGTATAAAAATATTGATTACTAGTTATATTGTCTAAATCATAATATTTTTTACGATAAAAAATATTTGAAGGTGGTAAAACCAGGTTTAGATTAAAACTAGTTGAAGTATTTGGATTTCTAAAATAAAGGTTTTGTCCTAAAGAGAAAAATTCTAAACATTTTACCTTCTATTTTTTAGAAAAATTTTCAAAAATATCCACAAGACACCATCTTGTTAGGATAGAAAGATCTTCAAGGTTGACTAGTTTTGGTTTTATTTCAGAATCAAGAATATTTGGTTCAAAAATTTCTATAATACGAGGATCTATCTGTTTGATAGAAGTATTAGTAGTATTTGTACATTCATAAATAGCTGACTAATTGATTGAAAGGTCATGTGATTTTTCTTTAATATCAGAATTGGTTATTTTGACATGAAGACATAAACATTTTTCAATATTTTCATCAAAAATTGAAATAAAATGATTTGGTTTTACTTTAAATAAGATTATTTCTATTGCTAAATTGGATTGGATTCATCCAATTATGGCATTAATAGGGTTTTTGAAACAATTATCCATTAAAATCGTAATTATAAAAATGTTTTTCTCTTATATAAAAAGAGGTTTAATAGTAATCATAATCAATCCTATATGAATATATTTAACTTTAGGAAATTTTTTTTAAAAAATGGTTTATTTTCTATTTTGTTAAAAAAGGTATTTCTACTTATCCTTATTTAGAATCATTGGCAACAGTATCACCAGAAACTTTTTCAATATGACATTTATACCATGGTTGAAAAGCTTTAAAATAACTAGTTTTATAAATTTCATCTTTTTTGACTAATAGTAATTCTTCGATTTTTTCTTCATAAATATGATGAGTTTTTCTCATCACATGTTTTAGTTCTACTAAACCTTCTTCAGATACTGATTTAGTATCTGTAGATTTTTTTGATATGGTATATTGATTAGATTTTGTATTCATCATAAAAATATATTCAAAATCACTATCAGATGAATTTAAATATGTTTTTGAAAATATTTCATAAAAAATTTCTTCATTTAACAATTCATCTACAACTAAAATTTAAAGAGTATTTTCTTCAAGTTTTTTGATCACTTTTCTAGCACTTTTCCCTTGTTAGGGTAAGCATTTGCATAATGACCTTCTTGATCACAAATAAAACATTTGCAAGTTTGTTTTAAAGATTTTTTCTTTTTAACAACAAATTTGCCTTTTTAAGGCTTTTTGCATCTACCAGTTTTTTCTAGTTTTCATTTTTTCCAAAAATATTTTTTCTTTTTAAAACGATATTTTCTTCGATGTAGTTGCTTGTTACGATTAAATTCTAAATCATTTTCTAAAATTTTTGTACACTATTTGTAACTAAGATTAGATTTTATCTATTTGGCAGCTTTCTGTTTTAAGTAGTATTCTGTAATCTGATTCTGGACATACTTGATTCTGTAACCCAAAGTATCGTATAGTTCTATGCTGGGATTTACAGCATTAGAAGACTTAATTTTTAATTCTAAATAGGTATTATAATTTTGAGAAGAAAGTTCATCCCATGGTAAGGAAAGTTTTAAGAAAGACTGTGTAACCAAAATTTTGAATGTTCTTCATCTAATTTTTGATATTCAAAAATATATCTTTTGTAAAAATCATCTAAATTTTTAATATCACATAATTTTAATTTTGAAAGAAAATATTGAGCTACTTGATTGGGATCTAAAGTTTCTATACTTCCAGAAAACTCATTTTTCAATATTTGAGTTAAATCATTTAAAAGTTGAGAAAATATTACCTATAGTAAGAAGTGAAAATTTTTGGGTTTCTCCAAAAGTCATAGTTTCCCATTTTTTAAGAAATTGTAACACATCTCCTTACCATATTCCATAGAAATAATTTAAAAATCATTCCTTATTCTACTGATCTTTATAGCCTGTTACAACAATGGACATGGATTGCGCCCAATCGTTTATGGCTTTTCCATTGTCATTGAGAGGAACTCTAAATAAATCTAAATAAGTGCCTCCTTGTGCAATGTTTCATTTGTTTAATGAATCGATCACAGGGACTTCAGCTTTAATCTGGCTTGTTTGGCCAGTTTCAGAAGTCTATTTAATCTCATCCTTTTTTAGGAGATGTCTATGTTGTTCTTATACTTCATGATGTTTTAAATAATTAGGAAATCTAAGCAAATCATCAATATCTGGGTTAGATATTTTTTATATTTTTCTTTTACCCTAATCATCTATTTGAGGTACAAGATTTTCTTATTTTGGATATGGTTGATTGCTAGAACTAGAAGTTTCATCAGATGTTTTTTCATCTGAAGAATCTTGTTCATTCTTGATTACTGGGTTCAAAGCAAGAATTTTAAAATTATCTTCAAAGATTGCTTTATCTTCACTACTAACATTGGTTGTGTCGCAGTTGAGCATATAATGATAATTATATTTTTGAAAAATTCCTTTATGTTCTTTATAAAGGTTTTCTATAGCTTGTAAATACTCAATCCTTTGTTTTTGATTTTTAATTTTTTCATTTTAATTTTAAAGTTTTCAATTAAATATTTATAATATTCAAAGTCCAAGAGTTCTTACTTATCCTTTGCTGAAGAAAATGAGGGTTTGTCATTAGTCATCATAATATTTCCATAATAAAGAAGTTTAAAGTTTGTAGATGTCTTTGTTTAAGTTTATCTTTGGTCCATCTTTTCTAAGACAAGATCTAATTTATCTTCTATATTATCTATTTTAACAAACAACTTATGAAAAAAAAAAAAAGATCAAACAAACCATTTATAGCTCTACTGATAGATGTATTACTAGATTCAAACCTAGGATCTATATGCAAACTATGATTATAAGGTTGATCCTTACAAATATAATTATCTTTTGAATTAGATTCCATATTTAAGATGCTTAAAACTAGTTGTGAAAATCTGTCTCAGGTTAGCAATAGCTAGTTAACAAAAGGCAAACCAAGCCCAGAAATACCAGCATATAACCATAGAAACTCACAGTATAAGCTTTAAAATATGTAATCATTTCAAAAAATAAAAGTAAAGTAAAGAGTTACTTACAATAATAGCTTGAATGGATAGATCTTAAAGTTTGATAAGATTTACAAGAAAATATTGTTATGTGAAACTTGATTAACCCTGTTTAGGTAACTAGGTTGTGATACCATTTACAAAAGGTGCAAAAAGGATAAAAAAAATTAAAGAAAAAAATGATAAAACAAAGCTAAATAATAAACTATATATATATAAGCTTGGATGATTAGGTTGAAAGACTAAAAGTAGGAAAAGAAGAAGTGAAGGAAGAAAAAAAAGAAGAGATGAAACCTAACCTCTCCCACCACACAGTTAACAAATATCTATTTATAAAAAGAAAAAGTATGAACAGTTATCAGATTGATTATTTATTGTTGTTGATACTTTTTTCTATAGTGATTGCTATAATATTTTGTTTGGTAACAGTGACTTCTATAGTATTTTTTATCTGTTGGTCTTGAGCTTTAGACAGTTTTATTTTGTAGTGTTGGCAACTCGGATCAACTTATTCTTGGCTTTTTCTTACTTGGTATACTTCTATAATATAACTGTTTACCCATTTATGGTATTTTTTAGATTATGCAATTTTTTATCTTCTGGATTAAAAGATTAAGAAGAAATAGATCTAGATTTATTCCATATTTACGAACCCTCATAATACTAGTATAGTAATTATTGGGGATGATCAATATCTTCCATTTGAGAGAGGTTGTTTAGAAGTTGTAGGGCTTTTGGTTCACTTTCAATCTTCAGGTCTTCAAATAGAGCATCATAAGTAGTAAGAACAAATATTCTTCGACCATCTATCCATGCAGCAATTCTGGGAAAGTTGGTCCTAGTAGTTAGATAGAAAAGATGTTTGGCTCTTTCCATCATTTCAATTTCTATTTGAAATTGATATTGGGAAGGGTTTGAAAATTTAGAGATAATCCTGTTTAGATCATTTGGATTTTCAAAGGGTATCAGTTGAAGGTTCCAAGTGATTTTTTGTGGTTACTTTTTAAGTTTTCCAGATGTTGTAAGATTGAAAAAATCTTTCTCTTTGAAAGACACCAATGAAGCTAGTGATAGAAAAATGGATATAATAAAAATGTTTAGAATATTTTACATAGCGATGGATATGGTGTTTAATGAAGGTTGAAAATTTTTTCATCAGTTTAAAAGAAAAATTTTGTACAAGAATTTGACCAATAATGCCTAATTCGATACTGGTTATATCGAATGGCTCATGATTTAAACGGAATTTGATTTTGGAAATTTGATCCCCTACTTTAATAGTATAAAATAAGTAGAAAAATAGAACTCAAAATATTTTTTGATCAACAGTTTTTTTGTTGTCTGAAGAATCTAAAAATTTATTTGTTAAAACAAATCCTTACTTAGGAGTTGAGCAGCTTTTTCAAATAAAAGTATTCTCCTAAGCTTGTTTAGCTTTAGAGAATTATAATTTTCAAAATATTCACAAAGATTCAAAAATTTGCTTATTTCTTGAATACTATAACTATTTTTTTCCTAAGCAAAGAAATCTATATCTTTTTGTTTTAGAATATTAGATGACAAAAGGCTTTGAAGAGCTACTTCTTTAAACTGTTTAAGTTTTTTAGCTTGTTTAGGAAAGAATTCAACAATGTTGGTCATCCCCTTTCAAAAATTAGTTTTGTTTTGAGAAAGATGGGATTTCCATATATAGTTTAACATATCATAGACTTGTGGTTTCAGTCTAGGATTGTAAAAATCTATAATCTTTGGGTTAGAGATTTTGGTTTCTGTGAGCACTTGGTCTGTGGAAAAAACTATTTGAGAATAACTCATAGGACTCTATTGGTTTGGATCCTGAGAAAAATTGAAGAATTCTGATGGAATTCTTTAATGCATGTAAGGTGGTCTGATGGGTAAAGATTCAAAAGTGTATCTATGGGGCTGGTACAAAAATAATCTTGGGTTAGGATTATCAGCAAATCCCGGGTTAGGATTTTTGAAAAGAGTTGGAGATTTGAGTGAAGAAATAGTGGAAGAGGAAAAAAAAGAAGAACCTTATTTAGATTGCTTCTTTCTTATTGTTTTTCAATCTCTCAGATTTTGTTATGGTTGTTTACCACGATCCATGTGGGCGACTAAGAAAGTCTACAACAAAATTCTTATCGCTATTAATGAACACAATGTGAAAACTATATTGATAGAGAAAGTTATAGCAACGTATCCTTTTTGAATTGTCTGAAAGTCTTTTGTTTTTAAGAAAATCTCTGATTGCTTTATTGTCGGTACGAATAACAAAGATCTCTGAGACTAGATATATATAAAATTTACTGACTCCATTTTTTATGGCCAACAGTTCTTTTTCAAATATAATATATTTTATTTCATTTGGTTTAAACTTACTCGAATTATAATCACATATCAATTCATCCTTTTGATGAAAATTTTTCGCCTTTAATACACATCTCCAATACTCATCGCTAGCATCTGTTTTAAAGATTAATAAATCACCTTGTTTAGGTAAATAAACTTTTGGTATATAACTTAATTCTGATTTTATTTGTTTAATAATTCCAGAATCATCTTGAGTCCAAGTAAACTCAACATCATTTCTTAATTTTTTCAATAAAAAACTCTTCTTTTTGGACATGTTTTTGAAAAATTGTCTATCATAATTTAAAAGACCTAAAAATTATTAAAGCTATTTAATATTCTCCAGGGCTTTGAAAAATCCTTAATCTTCAAAATAATATGATCCTGCAAAGTAGGACCATTAGAAGAAAGATTAAGATCTAAAAATTCAATTTCTATTTTTTCTACTTCCACCTTTTTGGGACTTAGAATTATGCCATGTAAAATAAATTCTCAAGCAATAATATTCAGGTGTTTCCTGTGCTCATCAAGAGTGTTAGGAAAAATAAGTATATCATTAACATATACACAACAAAACTATTTATCTTTACTAAAAATAGTGTCCATCCAACACTAAAATATTTGAGGTGCATTGCATAGATCAAAAAGTACTACAATCCATTGATAATGGCCTGTAGATGCACTAAAAGCAGTTAACAACTTGAATTTTTCTTTAAGTATGATTTGTCAAAATCCAGAGTTGCAATCAAATTTAGAAAAATATTTAGCATTTTTAGATAAATTTAGTATAACATCCTTTCTTAGGATAAAATAACCATCAAAAATAAGATTTTGGTTTAATCTTTTATAATTAATAACCATTCGAGGCTTACCTCATCTTACCTTTGCATGATTTCTTACCATGAAGGCAGAGCTAGAATGTGGACTTATAGTTGGTTCTATCAAGCCTTTCTTTAATAGTTCTGCAATTTGAACTTCAAATATTCTATATCTTGTTTAGTATAGATCATAAGTTTTACTCTAATCACCTTTGTTGGATCGATGAAAGTAAGTTCACAATATCTAGGGCTTTTTTCCCATAACTTCAATGGTTCTTCACTGAAGTTTTCCTGTAAGATCTTAAATAACCAAGGTTTTTCATTTGTTGCCTTTACTATAGTAAGTTTTAAACTTCTAGTTGAAAGTTTTTATCGCAAATATGCTCATGTTCTTGCAAGAAAGGGATATCTATTGATTATTTATCAATAGTAAGAGTAACATTATTCTTAGAAATAGAAAAAGGTAAATACTTATACAAAAAATTATTACCTAATAGTATATCACCATGTATATTTGGAAAATAAAGTACTTTTGGAATAATAAACTTCGTATTATTTAAATATGCAAGAATATCTTTAGCTTTATGTCATACAATAGTTTCCTTACCTTCCATTCCCACTATAATAATGGGATGCTTCATAAGTTGCCATTTGTTTAAAGGTAAAGCATTACTGCGACAACTGAAAATTGTTACTCCCGTGTCTAGTAAAATCTAAAGACTATATGGTTTTATAGCCTTGAAAATGAAAATCTCATTCAACAAAAGTACATTGTCTATTTTCAGGTTTATTAAAAAACTGTATAATTTCATTAAAAATTTTAAAAGTATTGATAAAATGAAACATTTTTATTTCTTCAACTTGATTTGTTCGAGAAAAAGAAGTAGTAGAATTTAATACAAAATTTGCGAAAAGAAAATAAGTTTACTATGATTATCACTAGCAAAAATAAGAATTTGAGAATTACCTGTATTGTTTATACGTTGGAATCTTTCAAAAGAGTTTCTATTAGGAGTATAAAAAGATCGATTACTAGTTATACTTTCTAAATCATCATCTTTTTTATGATAAAAAATATTTGAAGGCGGTAAAACCAACTTTGGATTAAAACTAGTTGAAGTATTTGGATTTCTAAAATAAAGGTTTTTTCTTGAAGAGAAAAATTTTAAACTTTTTAGCTTCTGTTTTTTAAAAGAATTTTCAAAAATATCCTCAAGACACTAACCTGATGGGATAAAAAGATCTTCGAGGTTGACTAGTTTTTGTTTTATTTCAAAATCAAAACCATTTGGTTTAAAATTTTCTATAATATAATGATATATTTGTTTGATAAAAGTATTAGTAGTATTTGTAAATTAACAAATAGCAGTAAGGTCATGTGATTTTTCTTCAATATCAGAATTGGTTATTTCGACACGAAGAAATAAACATTTTTCAATATTTTCATAAAAAAATTGAAATAAAATAATTTGGTTTTACTTTAAGTAAGACTACTACTGTTGCTAAATTAGATTGGATTCCTCCAATTATGGCATTAACAGATTTTTTGAAACGATTATCCAATAAAATCACAATTATATGGATGTCTTTCCCTGGTATAAAAAGAGGTTTAATAGTAATCATAATCAATCCAATATGAATATATTTAACTTTACGAAATTTTTTCAAAAAATGATTTATTTTTTATTTTGTAAAAAGAGGTATTTCTACTAATCCTTGTTTAGAATCATTGTTAATAATATCACCAAAAACTTTTTCACTATGGCGTTTATACCATGGTTGAAAAGCTTTAAAATAACTAGTTTTATAAATTTCATCTTTTTGGACTAATTGTAATTCTTTGATTTTTTCATCAGAAATATAATGAGTTTTTCTCATCACATTTTTAAATTTTATTAGACCTTCTTCAGATACTGATTTAGTATCTATAGATTTTTTTGATACGGTATCTTGATTAGATTCTATACTCATCATAGAAACATATTCAAAATCATTATCAGATTAATCTAAATCTGTTTCTGAAAATACTTCATAAAAAATTTCTTCATTTGATAATTCATCTGCAAATAAAATAAGAAGAGTATTTTTTCATGTTTTTTGATCATTTTTCTAGCACTTTTCCCATTGTTAGGGCAAGCATTTGCATACTAACCTTCTTGATCACAAATAAAACATTTGCATATTTGTTTCAAAGATTTTTTCTTTTTAAAAATAAATTTACCCTTTTAGGCCTTTTTAGATTTACTATTTTTTCTGGTTTCCATTTTTTTCAAAAATATTTTTTCTTTTTAAAATGATATTTTCTTCGATATGGTTGCTTGTTACAACCAAATTCTAAATCATTTTCTAAAATTTTTGCACACTATTTGTAACTAAGTTTAGATTTTATCGGTTTGGTAGCTTTTTGCTTTAGGTAGTATTCTGTAATTTGATTCTAGCATACTTAATTTTGCAGCCTAAAGTATTGTATAGTTCTATGCTGGGATTTGCAGCATTAGAAGACTTAATTTTTAATTCTAAATAAGTATTATAATTTTGAGAACAAAGTTCATCCCATGGTGAGGAAGTTTTAAGAAAAACTATTGTAACCAAAATTTTGAATGTTCTTAATCCAATTTTTTATACTCAGAAATATATCTTTTGCAAAAATCGTCTAAGTTTCTAATATCACATAATTTAAATTTTGAAACAAAATATTGAGCTTTTTAATTGGGATCCAGGGTTTCTGTACTCCTACAAAACTTATTTTTCATGATTTGAGTTAAATCTTTTTAAAGTTGAGGAATATTACCACAGCAAGAAATGAAGATTCTTGGGTTTCTCCAAGTGTTGTAGTTTCTCATTTTTTGAGAAATTATAACACATCTCTTTGCCATGTTCCACAAAAATAATTTAAAAATCGTTCTTTGTTCCACTGATCTTTTTAGCTTGTTACAACAATGGATATGGATTGCGCCCAATTGTCTATGGTTTTTTCATAGTCTTTGAAAGGAACTCTAGATAAATCTAAATAAGTGCATTCTTATGCAATGTTTCATTTGTTTTAACGAATCGATCATAGGGACTTTAGTTTTTATTTGGCTTGTTTAACCAGTTTCAAAAGTCTGTTTAATCTCATTCTTTTTTAGGTGAGGTTTATGCTGTTCTAATACTTCAGGATATTTTAAATAATCAGGAAATCTAAGTAAATCATCAATATTTGGTTAGATATTTTTCATATTTTTCTTTTACCCTGATCATCTATTTGAGGTACAAGATTTTTTAATTTTGGATCTGGTTGATCGTTAGAACTAAAAGTTTCATCATATGTTTTTTCATCTAAAGAATCTTGTTCATTCTTGACTATTAGGTTAGTAACAAAATTTCAAAATTATCTTCAAAGATTGCTTCATTTTTATTATTAACATTGATTATGTCGTTGTTAAGCATATAATGATAATTATATTTTTGAAAAATTCCTTTATGTTATTCATAAAGATTTTTTATAGCTTGTAAAACTCAATCCTTTATTTCAAATCTTTAATTTTAAATTTTTAATTAAACATTTATAAGACATAAAGTCCAAGAGTTCTTGCTTGTCATTTGCTGAAAAATATGAGGGTTTGTCATCAGTCATCATAATATTCTATAATAAAAAGGTCCAAAGTCTATAAATGTCTGTGTTTGAGTTTGTCTTTGATCCATCTTTTCTAAGATAAGATCTAATTTATCTTCTATATTATCTAATTTAACAAACAACTTATGAAAAAAGAAGAAAAAAAAGCAAATAAACCATTTACAGCTCTATTGATAGATATATTACTAAATTCAAACTTAGGATCTATATGCAAACTATGATTATAAGGTTGATCTTTATAAATACAATTATCTTCTGAAGTACATTCCTTATTTAAGGTACTTAAAACTAATTGTGAAAATCTATCTCAGGTTATCAATAGCCAGTTAACAAAAGGCAAACCAAGCCCACAAATACCGGTAAATAACCACAGAAACTCACGGTATGAGCTTTAAAATATGTAATCACTTAAAAAATAAAAGTAAAGTAAATAGTCACTTACAATAATAGCTTAACTGGATAGATCTTAAAGTTTGATCAAATTTACAAGAAAATTTTGTTACATGAAACTTAATTAAACCTATTTAGGTAACCAGGCTTTGATACCATTTACAGAAGGTGCTGAAAGGATCAAAAATTAAGGAAAAGAAAAAATAAAAAAAAGCTAAATAATAAACTATATATGCATATAAGCTTGCATGATTAGGTCGAGAGACTAAAACTAAGATGAGAATTGATACAAATATTGATGATTTACTTAGATTATATTTTATATAATCTTCAAAATAATATGATCCTGCAAAGTAAAAGCATTAGAAGAAAGATTAGGACCTAAAAATTCAATTTTTATTTTTTCTAATTCTACCCTTTTTGGACTCAGAATTATGCCATGTAAAATAAATTCTTGAGCAATAACATTCAAGTGTTTCCTGTGCTCATCAAGAGTGTTAGAAAAAATAAGTATATCATTAATATATAGACAACAAAACTGTTTATGTTTACTAAAAATAGTATCCATCCAACATTGAAATATTTGAGGTGCATTGCATAGACTAAAAGGCATTACAATCCATTGATAATGGCTTGTAGGTGTACTAAAAGTGGTTAACAACTTGGATTTCTCTTTATGCTTGATTTGCCAAAATCCAGATTTGCAATCAAATTTAAAAAAATATTTAGCCTTTTTAGCTAAATTTAGTAAAACGTCCTTTTTTGGGATAAAATAACCATCAAAAATAAGATTTTGGTTTAATCTTTTATAATTAATAACCATTCAAGGCTTACCTCATTTTACCTATGCATGATTTCTTACTATGAAGGCAGTGTTAGAATGTGGACTTATAGATGGTTCTATCAAGCCTTTCTCTAATAGTTCTACAATTTAAACTTCAAATTCTTCTATATCTTATTTAGTGTAGATCATGAGTTTTACTCTAATCACCTTTGTTGATCAAAGAGAGTGCGTTCACAATATCTAGGGCTTTTTTTCCATAACTTCAATGGCTCTTCACTGAAGTTTTCCTATAAGATCTTAAATAACCAATGTTTTTCTTTGATTGCCTTTACTATAGCAGGTTTTAAACTCTTTGGTTAAAAGTTTTTATCTCAAATATGCTCATGTTCCTATAATAAAGGGATATCTATTGATTGTTTATCAATAGTAAGAGTAACATTATTCTTAGAAATACAAAAAGGTAAATACTTATACAAAAAATTATTACCTAATAATATATCACCATGCATATTTGGAAAACACGGTATTTTTGGAATAATGAACTTTGTATTATTTAAATGTACAGGAATATCTTTAGCTTTATATCTTACAATAGTTTTCTTACCTTCGATTCCCACTATAATAATGGGATGCTTCATAGGTTACCATTTATTTAAAGGCAAAGAATTATTGCGACAACTGGAAATTGTTGCTTCTGTGTCTAGTAAAATATGAAGACTATATGGTTTATAGCCTTGAAAATGAAAATCTCCTTTAACAAAAGTATATTGTCTATTTTCAGGTTTATTAGAAAACTATATAATTTCATTAGAAAATTTAACATTATTGATAAAATAAAACAATTTTATTTCTTCAACGGGATTTTTTTGAGAAAAAGAAGTAGTAGAATTTAACACAAAATTTATGGAATGAAAATAAGTTTGCTATGATTGATTATCACTAGCAAAAATAAGAATTTGAGAATTACTTGTGCTGTTTGTATGTTAGAATCCTGCAAAAGAGTTTTTATTAGGAGTTTAAAAGATTGATTACTAGTTATACTTTCTAAATCATCATATTTTTTATAAAACAATATTTAAAGGTGGTAAAATCAGGTTTGGATTAAAACTGGTTGAAGTATTTGGATTTCTAAAATAAAAGTTTTTTCCTAAAGAGAAAAATTCTAAATTTTTACCTTCTATTTTTTAAAAGAATTTTCAGAAATATCTTCAAGACACTATCCGGTTGGGATAAAAAGATCTTCGAGGTTGACTAGTTTTTGTTTTATTTTCAGAATCAAAACTCTTTGGTTCAAAAATTTTTATAATATAAGGATCTATCTATTTGATAGAAGTGTTAGTAGTATTTGTAAATTCATAAATAACAAACCAATTGATTGAAAGGTGATGTGATTTTTCTTCAATATCAGAATTGGTTATTTTGACACGAAGACATAAACATTTTTCAATATTTTCATCAAAAATTGAAATAAAATAATTTGGTTTTACTTTAAATAAGACTACTCTTGTTGCTAAATTGGATTGGATTCCTCCAATTATGGCATTAATAGGCTTTTTGAAACAATTATCCATTAAAACCGTAATTAGAGGGACATCTTTCCCTGATATAAAAGGAGGTTTAATAGTAATCATAATCAATCCTATGTGAATATATTTAACTTTAGAAAATTTTTTCAAAAAATGATTTATTTTTTGTTTTGTAAAAAGAGATATTTTTACCGATCATTGTTTAGAATCATTAGCAACAATATCACCAGAAACTTTTTCAATATGGCGTTTATACCATGTTTGAAAAGCTTTAAAATAACTAGTTTTATAAATTTCTTATTTTTTGACTAATTGTAATTTTTCAATTTTTTCTTCAAAAATATAACGAGTTTTTCTTATCACATTTTTTAGTTTTATTAAACCTTTTTCATATACTGATTTAGTATCTGTAGATTTTTATAATACGATATCTTGATTAGATTCTATATTCATCATAAAAAGATATTCAAAATCACTATCAAATGAATCTAAATTTGTTTATGAAAATACTTCATAAAAAATTTCTTTATCTGATAATTCATTTGCAAATAAAATTTGAATACTATTTTCTTCAAGTTTTTTTTATCATTTTTCTTGCACTTTACCCTTTGTTTGGGCAAGCATTTGCATAATGACCTTCTTGATCACAAATAAAACATTTGCATATTTGTTTTGAAGATTTTTTCTTTTTAACAACAAATTTGCCCTTTTAGGCTTTTTAGATTTACCAATTTTTTCTGATTTTCATTTTTTTGAAATATATTTTTTCTTTTTAAAATGATATTTTCTTAGATGTGGTTACTTGTTACAACCAAATTCTAAATCATTTTCTAAATTTTTGTACACTTTTTGTAACTAAGTTTAGATTTTACCTGTTTGGCAACTTTTTGCTTTAAGCAGTATTCTATAATCTGATTCTGAACATGCTTGATTCTACAGCCCAAAGTATCTTATTCTTTTATGCTGGGATTTACAGCATTAGAAGATTTAATTTTTGTGTCCACATGTCTGTTTAACCAAAGAGAGCCATGAAAATATCTTCCCTTCCTTTTTTTATTTTTTTTGTTATTTTTTTAGGTTAGCGTTTGCCTTTATCTCTTTCAACCCTTCAAAATAACACACTTTTTATGATTTTGTTCAATTATTAATCATGATCCCAATTCCAAAGTATGATGATGCAAATTATGCATTTTTTTCATTTATGGTAAGGCATAAATGAGAAGAATAATGTATAGGATTTAGATAATGATAAGATGGCTTTCATTTATGTGGGTAATCAGTTACAAATGATGATGGGAAAGAATACACAAGAATGGCTATTTGAGGTGGTAGTGCCCCAGGACAAATAATTAGATGACCATGATAACAAATCTCGGGTCTCCTTCAAAACCTCAATTTACTTCGAAGCTCTTTGAAATTTATTGTCCCTAATATGCCTTCCAAAGCAATGCCAATTGAAGCCACCTTTCGAATCTTTTCCTTTAGGTCCAAATTGCCCTTCTGGGTTTTTGAGTTTGACTCCCCCTTTTTTTTTGGGTCAAACCACCCTTTTGGGTTTTCAATTTAACCTATCTCTTTTTTTTTTTAATCAAGCAAAATATTTTTTTATTGCATCAGAGTTGACGGGACTAGGAAGTTCATCTCCATCCATCTTCGACAAGATCAAGACCCCTCTAAAAAATGCTTTTTTTACCATATAAGGCCCTTCCTAGTTTGGGGTCCATTTTCGTCTATCATCATGCTGACTCGACAGAATCTTTTTCAACACCAACTTTCTCTCTTGGAACTGTCGAGGTCTGACTTTTTTGTCATGAGCTCTCATCATCCTCTTTTGGTACAATTGGTCATGGCAAAGTGCCATCAATCTCTTCTCCTCAATAAAGTTCAATTGCTCATAGCGTTCTCGAATCCACTCAGCCTCTTCTAATCCCACTTCTCTTAAGACCCTTAGAGATGTGATTTTTACTTCTACTGATAATACAGCTTCCATTTCATAAACCAAAAAGAAAATGGGTTGCTCTTGTAGAGGTGTGCACAGAAGTTTGATACGCATACAAGGCAAAAGGTAATTTCTCGTGTCAGTCTCTGTACATTTCAATCATCTTCTCCAGAATTCGTTTGATATTCTTATTGGCAGCTTCTACTGCTCCATTCATTTTTGAACGATATAGAGTTGAATTATGGTGCTTGATATTGAACTAAGCGCATACTTCTTATATCATTTTACTGTTTAAATTTTTTACATTATCAGATATGATTTTTTTTGAAAGCTCATATCTATAAATTATATCCCTTTTGATGAATTTACAGACCATCGACTTAGTCACCACTGTGAAAGAGGCAGCTTCGACCTATTTGGTGAAATAGTCAATCATCACAAAGATGAATCTATTCTCATTTGAAGCCTTGGGTGTGATGGGACCAATGACATCCATGTCCCACATAAAAAAATGGCCAAGGTGACGTTATGACATGTAAAGCACTAGATGGAGTATGGATCTTGTTAGCATAGATTTGACACTTATGGCACCTTCGGACGTAATCAATGCAATCTTTTTTCATTGTCAACAAATAATATCCAGCTCGCATGACCTATTTGGCCATTATATGCCCATTTGTATGTGCCCCACATACACCATCGTGCACCTCTTTAACAATTCTCTTAGCTTCAGATATATTTACACAACGGAGCAATATTTGGTCCCTACTTTTTTTGTACAAAATTTCCCCATCTAGAAAGAATCCCATGGCCAATCTTCATAAGACTCTCTTATTATTTTTTATCATTTGATTTAGGTAGTGTTGATTTTTTAAATACTACATGATATCATAATACCAGGGGTGGCCATCCTCATCCTCTTCCAAGTTGGCATAATGTATTGGCATGTCTTTGATATCCAATTTGATAGGTTGAATATCTATAGTGTCGCCAATCTACACCATCAGGCCATGGTAGCCAAGGCATCTGTAATTTAATTTTTCTCCTGAGGTAAATATTTAAACTGAACTGTCTTAAATTATTTGCACAACTCTAAGATATATCTATGATAAGGGATAAGTTTAGAATCTCTTGTCTCTCATTCACCTTTCAACTGATAAATGACCAGAGCTGAATCCCCAAACATCTTTAATATCTCAATCTTCTTGTCTAAAGCTGCATGTAGCCCCATGACACATGCTTCATACTCAACAATGTTATTGGTGTAGTTGAAATTTAACCTTTCTGTAACAGGATAGTAGTGCTCTATTGGAGATATCAAAACTGCTCCAATCCCATACCTCATGGTATTAGCAGCCTTATCGAAATACATTCGCCATGTTTTTTCCTTATCATCATCTTCTTCCAATTCTGAGATGACGATTAATTCCTCTTCAGGAAGGTCTAGCTTTATGGGCTCATAGTTACCAGTGGCCCTATCTACTAAGAATTCAGTAATGATGCTTTATTTGATTGCTTTTTGACTCATATATACTATGTCATATTCAAAAAATATCACTTGCCATCTTGCGATTCTTCCTGATAGTAAAAGTTTCTCAAAAATATATTTGATAGGATCTAGTTTAGCTATGAGTAAAGTTGTATAGTATAACATGTATTGTTTGAGTCTTTTAGCCATCCAAGCCAAAGCATAACACATTTTCTCTAATGATGAATACTTGGACTCGTACTCTATGAATTTTTTGCTCAGGTAATAAATAGCTCTTTCTTTCTTATTGGATTCGTCCAGTTTACCCAGCACACATCCCTTTGAGCCTTCATGCACCACTAAGTATAAAATCAATGCTTTTTCTAGAATATGAGGGGCCAATATTGGAGGATTTGATAAGTACTGCTTGATTTTATCGAAAGCTTCTTGACATTATTCATTCCACTCTCCTGGATTATTTTTTCGAAGGAGTTTGAAAATAGGGTTACATTTGAGAGTGAGTTAGGAAATAAACTAGGACATATAGTTCAATCTATCTAAGAAACATCTAACCTCCTTTTGTGTGCTTGGCGCAGATAAATTTTAGATAGCCCAAATTTTGTCTGGATCTACTTCTATCTCTCTTTCATTGACTATAAACCCCAGTAACTTTTTTGATTTGGCTCCGAATATACATTTAGTTGGATTTAGTTTAAGTTAGAACCTCCGTATCTTTTCAAATAACTTTCTGACGTTGACCACGTGATCTTCTCCTTTTCAAGACTTGATAATCATGTCATCCACATACACTTCAATCTCTTTATGCATCATATCATGGAAGAGTGTTACCATGACCCTTTGATAAGTTACCCCAACATTCTCTAGCCCGAAGGGTATAACTTTTTAGTAAAAAGTTCCCCATATGGTGATAAAAATAGTCTTTTCCATGTCATCTAGAGCTATTTTTATTTGATTGTACCTAGAGAATCCATCCATGAAAGAGAATATTAAATATTGGGTCGTATTATCCATCAAAGTATTGATGTACGGTAGAGAAAAATTATCTTTAGGGCTAGCTTTGTTCAAATCTTTATAGTCTACACATATCCGTACCTTGCCATCCTTTTTTGGAACAGGTACGATATTAGCCACCCATTTGGGATACTTGACCACTTGCAAGAAGCCTGCATCAAATTACTTTTTAATTTCTTCTTTGATTTTTAACATCTCTGGTTTCATTTTTTTTAGCTTTTGCTGTATCAATTTGTATTCTGACTTCAATGGTAACTTATGCTCCACTATTTTAGTGTTAAGTCTGGGTATATCTTGATAAGACCAAGCAAAGACATCCATAAATTCTTGGAGCAAATCCTCTAATCATCGTCGATCAACAACCGAGAATGAAGTACCAATCTTAACTTTTTTTTTATTTTTGGGATCACCCCAATTGATTGATTTGATCATTTTTTGATGAGGCTCAATGGATTTATCCTCCTGTTCAATTAGTCTTATTAAATCTAGAGACAAAGTATATTCCTCATGATCTTTTTTAATATCGAGTTCATCAATATTAACTAAATTTTCAAAGTTAAACTCCATGTCATTGTCATGATTATCTTCGCATTCATTTGGGAACCTGTAAGTTTATAAAATAGGAAATATTGGCAAGAGACTTTAATGGTGGAATGAATGGAAATGAAAAATGAACAAAATGCATGCTCCTATTTTTATTGAAATAATGAAAAATAAAAGGCCCAAAAATGAGATTTCATCCTAATGCTTTTGGGCATCAGCAATTAGGATATATGATTACATTGAAGGAAAATAAAAAATAATAGGCATTTGGATGACCCTTCAATTTTGCAATTCATATCCAGGCGGGCAAGGGTAAACCATAGCTTCCTCATTCTGGCTTTCATCATCCACCATGTAAATGGACAAATTGGCAAAAGCTTTTTCCAACTTTAGTTTCTCTTCAGCTTTTGGAACATGTATCCTCCAAGGGTGAATATCTCATTTGAATGAGAAAAAATCATCAATTCATTTTTTGTCCTACTACTGGGGCTTGGTACTCCATCCATCTCATAACCTAATCCTGTTCTGTCGTTATTATCCTCAAGCTTTGGAAATTCTCTCATCCCTTGAAGGTTCTTGCCCAGACTGAACCCAATACTCCAACCCTTATTGACCATCTGATTAATCACAATTCGATTGAATTTAAGTCTTTCACCCACTACATTGACAAGTTCAAAGGATCCATATGAGCACTTCAATGATTCTTCCATCGCTTTTATATATGAAGCATTTATAAGTTGAGTTACTAGTAGATCTTCCTCCTCAACCATAATCACCAATTGCCCTTCTACATTGAACTTGATTTTGATGTAATGAAGAAGGAATAGCGCTTGCCTTGTGGATCCATAATCTTCCTAATAGGTAACTATATGATAGAGAGATACCTTTAACTTGAAATTTTATGCTGAAAATCTGTATAGGTAACTCGATATCTTTAAATACTTCTCACTTAGTCTTTTAAATGCTCGAACCATCATTTGACTGTTCTGAGTATGAGACATATCAAAGGGTAATTTTATCAAAGTGGACATAGGCATAACATTAATGGTCGACCCGTTGTCAATAATGACCTTGGCTACTATATGACCCTTGCATTTAATAGTGATATACAATGCCTTGGTGCTTCTTCTATCTTTTAGTGAGATCTCATCATCACGTACTCCATGAAGATATTATAGGCCATATAGGCCTGATTCAATACCTTTAACTCGATATCTTGATGCGGTTCAGAGTTTAAGAAGAATGACAATAGAGAGATTTTGGCTGGCATTTTATTCAATTATTTTATCACAGACTATTCACTATGTTTGACTAGCTTTAGGAACTCGCAAGCCTCTTTTTCAAGCACAAGTTTTGATGTGTCTTTCTCTGAGATTTCTAGTTCAGTTTGCTTTTTTTTTTTTTTTTGATTTGTTTAAAGTTTCTGGAGTATAACATCTCTCACTTCTAGTTATGTCCCTTACTCTTATTATGTGAGCAGTTTCAGCTTTTAGCATATCCTTTTACTGCCCTTGAATTGTTACCCCACATTCATAATTTCAAGGTACTACTTTATTGTCTTTATATAAAAATAGGCATGGAACCTTGAGGGCTATTGGTTTGGGAACAAACTTAATCCCAGCCAATGGTAACTTCTCTTTTATAGCGTATAGTGATAGGCTTTGGCACTCACTTATCTGTCATAGCCACTTCGGTGTCTTTCGACTCTTCATACAACTCTATTTAGTGAGAATCTTTCAATTTTTGAACTTCACCCTTGAACCATTTACAGACATAGATTGAATGACTAGGTACCCTCATCGTGATATTTATATTCTTGATTTGGGATGTATTTCCCTATATGAGTATATGAAGCCACTGGTTGTATTATCCTGGTCTTATATAAGGCTTCATATAACTGATCTGGTGGCATTTTAAACTCCTCTACCCTCTTCTTCATATGTTTTTTAATTGTGTTCAAAACATTAACTGTATGGTTAGGCAAAAGATTTTCACTAACATTAGGTGCAGAACTCCCACTAGTATTAAAAGTTTATCAACCCTTGTTTAATCAAACTCTGTACTCTATATTGAAAAAAAAGGTAATTTTCAGTAGAATGTCTTACTACTCTGAAATGGTAGTCGCAATGGGCATTGACATCATACCATTTAGGATAAGGAGGTTCAAGCTATTTTGCGGGGACAGGGGTTATTAAATGGCTTTTATAGAGCTCTTAATATAGCTCCATGTAACTTATGGGTATGGGGCCAAAAATTGATTTTTCTTTGGTTCGTGGTTCTCTAGCATTACTTGTGGCACTGATCGGGTGAACAGAGGATCTTGGATATGGTGGATAAGATGATTGGGCAGTTAACTAATATGATGAGGTGAAAGTATGGTTTACTGTGTATGGTATATGAGGTAGGTAGATCGAGAGTAGTTTCTGAATTGCTGCCCCTCAAAACTCACAGCCTGAGTCTCACTTTCTTTTCTCTTGGGTGTTTTTTTGGAAAACTCACCTCTTTCAAGCTTGCCATTTTTATAGCATTTTCGATGATTTCTTTCGGAATGACCATGTTTGTGAAATACTTAGTTGTATTCTCGATCATCCTCTCATAATAAGATGACTTTAGAGTACTCACAAATAACACAGTAGTTTTTTTCTCCATTAAAAGGGGTTTTACTTGAGCAGCCATATCCCTCAACCTTTGGGATATTATTTAAAGGACTCAGACACCTTCTTTTCCATTGCTTGCAGGGAGAGACGATCGGAAGCCATGTCAATGATGTGCCTGCACTGGTTAATAAAAGATCTGGTCAGATCCTTTCATGTTTTGATACGAGTCATATTTAATTGGACATACCATCTTACTACGAATCCAGTCAAACTGTCTTGAAACACATGCATGAGTAATTTTTCATTACTGGCATGTGCAGTCATTTTACGGTAATATATAGTAATATGTGTGATATGACACTTGGTACCATCGTACTTCTTAAACTCTGGCACTTTAAATTTCAGTGGCATCACTACATTTGGTACTAAGTAAAATCCCACTACATTTATGGATCCATAGAAGTCTATTCCCTTTACAACCTTAAGTTTTTCTTCAAGTCTAGTCATAGCTTGATCAATTTTAAAGTCTCCTAAAGGCATAGCTACCTGTGGCTTTTTCTTTTCTTTTATCTCATTTGTGGTAGGAAGTTGAATAGGCTCAACTGCTTTCTCAGTAAAGACGTGGTTATCATAGCTTTGGACATTCTCAAGACTTGGTGCATAGGTCACTCCTAGATAATTGTACTTTGGAAGAGCTACCTATTGAGGCTGGAAGAATGGTGTGGTTTGATGCTGTGGTGGGTCGAAGCTTGGAGGATATGCTAAATTCTAAACATGCTTGATTATGCAGCCCAAAATATCTTATAGTTTTATGCTAGGATTTACAACACTAAAAGACTTAATTTTTAATTCTAAATAGGTATTATAATTTTGAAAATAAAGTTCATCCCATGGTGAGAGAAGTTTTAAGAAAAACTATTGCAACCAAATTTTGGAATGTTCTTAATCCAATTTTTGATATTTAAAAAATATCTTTTGCAAAAATCATCTAAATTTCTAATATCACATAATTTTAATTTTGAAAGAAAATATTAAGCTTCTTGATTGGGATCCAGAGTTTCTATATTCCCACAAAACTCATTTTTCAATATTTGAGTTAAATCTTTTAAAAGTTGAGGAATATTACTTGCAGCAAGAAGTGAAGATTTTTAGGTTTCTCCAAAAGTTGTAGTTTCCCATTTTTTGAGAAATTGTAACACATCTTCTTGCCATGTTCCACAAAAATAATTTAAAAATCATTTCTTATTCCACTGATCTTTGTAGCCTGTTACAACAATGGACATGGATTGCACCCAATTGTCTATGATTTTTTCATAGTCTTTTAAGAAGAACTCTAGATAAATCTAAATAAGTGCCTTCTTGTGTAGCGTTTCATTTGTTTAACAAATTAATCGTAGGGACTTTAACTTTTATCTAGCTTGTTTGACCAGTTTCAGAAGTCTATTTAATCTCATCCTTTTTTAGGTGAGGTTTTATGCTATTATAATATTTCAGAATATTTTAAATAATTAGGAAATCTAAGTAAATCATCAATATCTGGATTAGATATTTTTGATATTTTTCTTTTACCCCAATTCTCTGTTTGAAGTATGAGATTTTCTTATTCTGTATCTGGTTGATTGTTAGAACTAGAAGTTTCATAAGATGTTTTTTCATCTAAAGAATCTTGTTCATTCTTGACTATTGGGTTAGTAGCAAGAATTTCAAAATTATCTTCAAAAGAGTGCTTCATCTTCATTATTAACACTGGTTGTGTTGTAGTTGAGCATATAATGATAATTATATTTTTGAAAAATTCATTTATGTTCTTCATAAGGGTTTTCTATAGCTTGTAAAACTCAATCTTTTGTTTCAAATCTTCAATTTTTTCCCTTTTAATTTTAAAGTTTTTAATTAAATATTTATAAGATTCAAAGTCCAAGAGTTTTTGCTTGTCTTTTGCTGAAGAAGATGAGGGTTTGTCATTAGTCATCATAATATTTTCATAATAAAAAGGTCCAAAGTCTGTAGATGTCTCTGTTTGATTTTGTCTTTGGTCTATCTTTTCTGAGATAAGATCTAATTTATCTTCTATATTATTTATTTTAACAAACAACTTATGAAAAAAAAAAGAAAAAAGATCAAATAAACCATTTACAACTCTACTGATAGATATATTACTAGATTCAAACTTAGGATCTATATGCAAACTATGATTATAAGGTTTATTTTTAAAAATACAATTATCTTCTAAAGTAGATTCCATATTTAAGGTACTTAATACCAATTGTGAAAATCTGTCTTAAGTTATCAATAGTTAGTTAACAAAAGGCAAACCAAGCCCACAAATACCAGCAAATAACCACAGAAACTCATAATATAAGCTTTAAAATATGTAATCACTTCAAAAAATAAAAGTAAAGTAAAGAGTCACTTACAAAATAGCTTAACTGGATAGATTTTAAAGTTTTACAAGAAAATTTTGTTACATGAAACTTGATTAACCCTGTTTAGGTAACCAAGCTCTGATACCATTTACAAAAGGTTCGAAAATGATCAAAAATTAAAGAAAAAAAAAGATAAAACAAAGCTGAATAATAAACTATATATGTATATAAGCTTTGGATGATTAGGTCGAGAGACTAAAAGTAGGAGGAGAAGAAGTGAAGGAAGAAAAAGAAGAAAAAAAAAAGAGATGAAACCTAACCTTTCTCCCCACATAGCTAACAAACATTTATTTATAAAAATAAAAAGTATGAATAGTTATCAAATTGATTATTTGTTACTATTAATACTTTTTTTTGCAGTGACTGCTACAGTATTTTTATTTGATAATAGTGACTTTTATAGTATTTTTTGTCTACTGGTCTTGGGCTTCAGACAACTTTGTTTTATAGTATCGACAACTCGGATCACTTTTTTCTTGGCTTTTTTCTGCTTTGAATACTTTTAGAATAAGACTGTTTATCCTTTCATGGCATTTTTCAAATTATGTAATTCTTCATCTTCTGGATTAAAAGATTGAGGAGAAGCAAATATGGATTTATTTCATATTTGCCATCCCTCATGATACTGGTATAGTAATTCCTAGGGATGATCAATATCTTTCATTTGAGAGACGTTGTTCAGAAGTTGTAGGATTTTTTGGTTCACTTTCAATCTCTAAGTCTTCAAATGAAGCATAATAAGAAAGAATAAAAATTCTTCGACTATCTATCCATGCAGCAATTCTAGGAAAGTTGGTCCTAGTAGCTAAATGGAGAAGATGTTTGGTGTTTTCCATCATCTTAATTCCTGTTTGAAATTGATATTGGGAAGGGTTTAAGAATTTAGAGATAATCTTGTTTAGATCATCTACATTTTCAAGGGCATCAGTTGGTGGTTTTAAGAGATTTCTTATGGTTACTTTTTGAGCTTCTCAGATTTGGTAAGGTTGAAAAAATCTTTCTCTTTGAAAGACACCAAGAAGGCTTGTGATAGAAAAATGGATATAATAAAAATGTTTAGAATATTTTACATAACGATGGATATGATGTTTAATAAAGGCAGAAAATTCTTTGATCAATTCAAAAGAAAATTTTTTTACAAGAATCTGACCAACAATGCCTACTTCGATATTGATTATATCGAATGGCTTATGATTTAAATGAAATTTGATTTTGAGAATTTGATCCCATACTTTGACCATCTGTCTATGCAGTAATTCTGGGAAAATTGGTTCTGATAGCTAGATGAAGAAGATGTTTGGCTTTTTCTATCATCTCAATTTCTGTTTAAAATTGATATTGGCAATGGTTTAAGAATTTAAAGATAATCTTGTTTAGATCATATGGATTTTCAAGGGCATCAATTAGAGGTTCCAAGAGTTTTTCTGCGATTAGTTTTTGAGCTTCCTAGATTTGGTAAGGATAAAAAAATCTTTCTTTTTGAAAGACACCAAGGACGCTGGTGATAGAAAAATGGATATAATAAAAATGTTTAGAATATTTTACATAACGATGGATACGCTATTTCATGAAGGCTAGAATTTTTTGATCAGTTTAAAAGAAAAATTTTGTACAAGATTATATCGAATGGCTCATGATTTAAACGAAATTTGATTTTGTAAATTTGATCCCCTACTTTAATAGTATAAATATAAGTAGAAATATAGAATTCAAAAAATTTTTTGATCAACATTTTTTCTATTGTCTGAAGAATCAAAAAATTTATCTGCTAAAATAAGCAGTTTTTTCAAATAAAAGTATTCTTTTAATCTTGTTTAGCTTTGAAGAATTATGATTTTCAAAATATTCAAAAAAATTCAAGAAATTGTTTATTTCTTGAATACTATAACTATTTTCTTCCAAAGCGAAAAAATCTATATCTTTTTGTTTTAGAAGATTAGATGACAAAAGGCTTTGGAGAGCTACTTTTTAAAACTGTTGAATTTCTTTAACTTGTTTAGCTAAGAATTCAGCTTTGTTGAACATCTTTTTTTGAAAATTGGTTTTGCTTTGAGAAAAATGGGATTTCCATACATAGTTTAACATATCATAGACTTGTGGTTCAAGTCCAAGATTATAGAAATCTTTAATCTCTGGTTTAGAGATTTTGGTTTCTGTGAGCAGTTGTTTTATAGAATAAACTATTTGAGAATAACTCATAGGACTCCATTGGTTTAGATCTTAAGCAAAATTAAAGAATTTTGATGGAATTCTTTGATGCATGTAAGGTGGTCTGATGGGTAAAGTTTCGAAAGTGTATCCATTGGGTTGGTACAAAAATAATCCTGGGTTAGGATTATTGACAAATCTTGGGTTAGGATTTTTAAAAGGAGTTGGAGATCTAGGTGAAAAAAGAGTGAAAGAGAGAGAAAAAAAAAGAAAAAAACCTTTTTTATATTGCTTCTTTCTAATTGTTCTCCATTCTTCTAGATTTTGTTGTGATTGTTTACCACAATCCATGTGGGCAACTAAGAAAATTTGTAATAAAATTCTTATCATTGTTAATGAACTCAATATGAAAACTATATTGATAAAGAAAATTATACCAACATATCCTTCTTGGATTGCATAAAAATTTTCTATTTTTGAGAAAATCTCTGACTGCCTAATTGTCATTGCAAATAACAAAGATCTCTAGGGATAGATATATATGAAATTTACTGACTCCTTTTTTTATGGCCAATAGTTCTTTTTCAAATATAATATATTTTATTTTGTTTGGTTTAAACTTACCCGAATTATAACCATATATCAATTCATCCTTTTGATGAAGATTTTTTGTAAATTCATATATATCTCTTCTTTTTTCTCTTCATTTTCTTCCTTCACTTCTTCTCCTCCTATTTGTAGTCTCTCGACCTAATCATCCAAGCTTATATACATATATAGTTTATATACAAGAAAAAACTAGTAAATCCAAAAAACCTAAAAAAGGCAAATTTGTTGTTAAAAAGAAAAAATCCTCAAAACAAACATGCAAATGTTTTATTTGTGATCAAGAAGGTCATTATGCAAATGCTTGCCCTAACAATGGAAAAGTGCTAGAAAAAAAAACTTGAAGAAAATACTCTTCAAATTTTATTTGTAGATGAATTATCAGATAAAGAAATTTTTTATGAAATATTTTTAAAAACGATTTAGATTTATCTGATAATGGTTCTGAATATATTTTTATGATGAATACAAAATCTACTCAAGATATCGTATCAGAAATATCTACAGATACTAAATTAGTATCAGAAAAAGGTTTAATAAAACTAAAAAATGTGATGAGTAAAACTCATCATATTTCTAAAGAAAAAATTGAAAAATTATAATTACTCAAAAAAGATGAAATTTATAAAACTAGTTATTTTAAAGCTTTTCAACCATAGTATAAACATCATATTGAAAAAGTTTTTGGTGATACTGTTACTAATTATTCTAAACAATGATCAGTAGAAATACCTCTTTTTACAAAACAAAAAATAAACCCTTTTTTGAAAAAATTTTCTAAAGTTAAATATATTCATATAAGATTGATTATGATTACTATTAAACCTCTTTTTATATCAAGGAAAGACATCCTTATAATTGCAGTTTTAATGGATAATCGTTTCAAAAACCCTGTTAATGCCATAATTGGAGGAATCCAATCCAATTTAGCAATAAGAGTAGTCTTATTTAAAGTAAAACCAAATTATTTTATTTCAATTTTTTATGAAAATATTGAAAAATGTTTATGTCTTCGTGTCAAAATAACCAATTTTGATATTGAAGAAAAATCACATGACCTTCAATCAATTGGTCTACTATTTATGAATTTACAAATACTACAATACTTCTATCAAACATATAGATCTTTATATTATAGAAATTTTTTAACCAAATAATTTTGATTTTGAAATAAAACCAAAACTAGTCAACCTTAAAGATCTTTTTATCCCAACAAGATAGTGTCTTGAGGATATTTCTAAAAATTCTTTTGAAAAACAGAAGGTAAAAAGTTTAGAATTTTTCTCTTAAAGAAAAAACCTTTATTTTAGAAACCCAAATACTTCAATCAATTTAAATCCAAACTTGGTTTTACCACCTTCAAATACTTTTAATTATCAAAAAGATGATGATTTAGAAAGTATAGCTAGTAATCAATCTTTTTATACTCCTAACAGAAACTCTTTTGTAGGATTCCAGCGTACAAACAGTACAGGTAATTCTCAAAATCCTATTTTTGCTGGTGATAATCAATCACAACAAACTTATTTTCATTCCAAAAATTTTTTATTAAATTCTACTATTTCTTCTTCTTGAAAAAATCCCGTTGAAGAAATAAAAATGTTTCATTTTATCAATAATTTTAAATTTTCTAATGAAATTATACAATTTTCTAATAAACATAAAAATAGACTATACTTTTGTTAAAGAAGATTTTCATTTTCAAGGCTATAAAACCATATAGTCTTCATATTTTACTAGACACAAGAGCAACAATTTTCAGTTGTCGCAGTAATGCTTTGCCTTTAAACAAATGGCAACCTATAAAGTATCACATTATTATAGTGGGAATCGAAGGTAAGGGTTTATTGTAGGATATAAAGCTAAAGATATTCCTATATATTTAAATAATACAAAGTTTATTATTCCAAAAATACTTTGTTTTCCAAATGGTGATATATTATTAGGTAATAATTTTTTGTATAAGTATTTACCATTTTCTATTTCTAAGAATAATGTTACTCTTACTATAGATAAACAATCAATAGATATCCCTTTATGCAGGAACATGAGCATATTTGCAATAAAAACTTTCAACCAAAGAGTTTAAAACCTACTATAGTAAAGGCAATCAATGAAAAACATTTATTATTTAAGATCTTGTAGGAAAACTTCAGTGAAGAACTATTGAAATTATGGAAAAGAAGCCCTAGATATTGTGAACTTACTCTCATTGATCCAACAAAGGTGATTAGAGTAAAACCTATGATCTATACTAAAAAAGATATAGAATAATTTAAAGTTCAAATTGTAGAACTATTAGAGAAAGGCTTGATATAACCAATTACAAGTCCACATTCTAGCCCTGCCTTCATGGTAAGAAATCATGCAGAGGTAAAACAAGTAAGCCTCGAATGGTTATTAATTATAAAAGATTAAACCAAAATCTTGTTTTTGATGGTTATTTTATCCCAAGAAAGGATGTTTTACTAAATTTAGCTAAAAATGCTAAATATTTTTCTAAATTTGATTGCAAATCTGAATTTTGGCAAATCATGCTTAAAGAAAAATCCAAGTTGTTAACTACTTTTAGTACACCTACAGGCCATTATCAATGGACTGTAATGCCTTTTGATCTCTGCAATGCACCTTAAATCTTTTAGCATTGGATGGACACTATTTTTAGTAAACATAAATAGTTTTGTTGTGTATATATTGATAATATACTTATTTTTTCTAACATTCTTGATGAGCACAAGAAACACCTGAATATTCTTGCTCAAGAATTTATTTTAGATGGCATAATTCTAAGTCCCAAAAAAGTAGAATTAGAAAAAATAGAAATTAAATTTTTAGGTCTTAATCTTTCTTCCAATGGTCTTACTTTGCAGGATCATATTATTTCAAAGATTATATACATATATAATCTAAGTAAATCATCAATATCTATATCTCTTCTTCTCCTACTTTTAGTCTCTCGACCTAATCATCCTACTTTTAGTCTCTCAACCTAATCATCCAAGCTTATATACATATATAGTTTATTATTCAGCTTTGTTTTATCTTTTCTTTTCTTTAATTTTTTTATCCTTTTCACACCTTTTGTAAATAGTATCAAAGCTTGGTTACCTAAACAGGGTTAATCAAGTTTCATGTAACAAATTTTCTTGTAAGACTTTAAGATCTATCCGGTTAAGCTATTATTATAAGTGACTCTTTACTTTACTTTTATTTTTTGAAGTGATTACATATTTTAAAACTCATATTGTGAGTTTTTATGGTATTTACCCGTATTTGTAGGCTTGGTTTGCCTTTTGTTAATTGGCTATTAATAGCCTAAGACAGATTTTCACAACAAGTTTTAAGCACTTTAAATATGGAATCTACTTCAGAAGATAATTGTATTTGTAAGATCAACCTTATAATCATAGTTTACATATAGATCATAAGTTTGAATCTAATAATATATCTATCAGTAGAGTTGTAAATGATTTATTTGATCTTTTTTCTTCTTTTTTTCATAAGTTTTTTGTTAAAATAGATAATATAGAAGATAAATTAGATCTTATCTAAAAAATAATAGACCAAAGATAAACTCAAACAAAGATATGTACATACTTTAGACCTTTTTATTATAAAAATATTATAATGACTGATGATAAATTCTCATCTTCTTTAGCATAGGATAAACAAGAACTCTTAGACTTTGAATCTTATAAATATTTAATTAAAAATTTTAAAATTAAAATAAAAAAATTAAAGATATGAGATAAAAGATTGAGTATTTATAAATTATAAAAAACCTTACGAAGAACATAAATTATGTCCATTTGTTTATTAATCTGCATACTTCGTAATAAGGACAAAGAAACAAACTAACAAATATTGAAAACTTGTCTCTGCCTTAATGTTCTGCAATTAGATGTGACCTCCCCTCCCTCTCTGAGCTCTGATTTCTTTCAGAATCATTCTATTTGAAGGTTGGACAAATACTCTATGCAAAACATTGCAGAACATATAAACCACTAACTTCAATATTTCTATATAGGCAATTTAAAAAAAAAAAAAACTTTTCACTTCTTCTTAACTGACCAAACGATGCGTAATTACTGAAGGCTTTTTACTGAAAAATGAAAAGAAAAGAACAAAAAAAAAAAAAAAAAAAAAAGGAAACACGCACAATAGTCCATGCAGTCTGCTCCCAATCATTTGTACAGGAGTAGATTTTTATGTTACGATTAAGACATGCATTGTTTAAAATAAACAATTGTTCTCAATAGTATTTCCTTTTTAGTTTTGAATATTCATATTGATCATTTCTATGTCGACAATTTTAGGGATAAATCTTGAACACAGACGTCTAGATAAATCTGGATGGCTTGGCTTGGACGATACACATCGCACTCTTTACACGTTAAGAGGCTGAGGTTGATGCTTCTTCTAGATTGCAACTTGCAAGACTTTTACAAATATTAGTTAGGCCGGTCACACAGATATCTCCTTGTAAATGTTTCGTTAAAAGTTCTAAGCCCGAGAGGCAAAGAAGACTGCTATAAGTAGTCCAAATCATGAAATATTGTTGTCAGATACCTAGAAATTATTCTCTCTTTAAATTAATGACATAATCTTTTCCTCTCTCATTTTGTTCTTCTACTATAAGAATGTTAATTTGTTTTCTGTAAGTTGATTGGAGATTAAGAAAAAATGAACCTTTTTTTTTTTTTAAATTCCTTGGAACATATATCAAAATAGTATTTTATTCCCAATTCGTATATCTAAATTATTTATTGATTAGCTGAAATAAAATACACATATTTTAATGAACGAAAATAGATGATAAAACTTTGCTTTCCAATATAACCTCACTATTTACATTTTAATTCTTTCCCAAACATTTTTTTAATTCATCATCAAACTCTTCCAAAGTACCAAATCATCTCCACCAATAATATGAAGTTCATTAACTTTTTTTTCTTTTCTTGTTCCACTTATAATTTTATTTTTTAATATTTAAATTTATTAAAAATCAAATTAAAAGTAAAAGTTCAATTCTACTAACTAATATTTCATTTAAAAAAATGAAATCAAATATATTTTAAAGATGAAAATCTATTATTAGATAAGCTTTGACAAAAGGATTATTAAGAAATTAAACTCGTATTCGGTATATGATGGCTTTATAGTAGCAAATAGTAAGTTGCCAACACAAGAAAAAAATGGGAGGGAGCTGCCTCTCCATCTAGAATGGGAAAAGAGGCAGAGATTTTCTGTATTCATGACATACTCCATTAGATATATTTCACTACCTTAGCGTCAGCCGCCATCCAGTCAAACCCACCAGCTTTGACCAAAAACACACCCTCCTCTCTAGGCAATTCCCACTATATTTTCAACGGTCAAACTTCCCTTAAATTACTCGGAAACTCCCTAGCCCAAACAGAAAAAAAAAAAAAAAAAAAAAAAAAAAAAAAAAAGAATGGGGAACCATCTTCTCTTCTTCACTTGTTTCTTTCTTCCTCATCACATATCAGTCGTGCCCTCGGTCTTCTCATAACTTTTTTCTTCTCATCTCTATCTTTTCTTCCCTTTTTTTTCATGGCCTCCTCTTGTAGCAGCCTTGACACGTCCGCCAATTCCCACCCGCAAAACGGCTTTAGTTTCTTTACACATCCCTTCATGACAACCTCTTTCTCTGATCTTCTTGCATCCGGTGCCACCGACAATGAAAACCCTTCCTCGGCCGTCAATGGTGGCCTTGATGCCAAGCATGGAGGCCGGTTGTCGTTGTCCGATCGGATTGCCCAGAGAACTGGCTCCGGTGTACCTAAGTTTAAGTCACTTCCTCCTCCGTCACTGCCTATCTCTCCTCCTCCTGTGTCACCTTCTTCGTACTTTGCTATCCCTCCAGGGCTCAGCCCAGCTGAGCTTTTGGACTCTCCTGTATTGTTGAACGCTTTTAACGTATGTATCTTTACATCTCTTTGATTCTGCTTTCTATCTTGCTATGCTCTGTTTTTTTTTTTTTACTTTACCAAAATTTTATTCACTCGAGCTTTATCTTTGAAATATAAAAGGTTAGAGATTTTCTTTGTTTAGATTTTTACTGACCTCTAGGAAACCAAACAAAGTATAACACTTACTTTAAAGCTTTTCTTTTGTATTATCTGTTATGATTTCTGAAATATCAGTTTTGTTTATCTTGGTTTTGCTTGTCTGATTGAAATTTGTTTTTGTGTTGTCTTGTGCCTAACTTCTGCTTTTAATTTTTTTTATTGATGAATATTTCTTATCTTTTATGTTTTACGTACAGGTTCTGCCATCTCCTACCACTGGAACATTTCCAGCTCAGGCTTTCAATTGGAAATCCAATTCTGCAAACAACCAGCAAAACGTCAAACAGGAAGACAAGAACTACTCTGATTTTTCTTTCCAAACTCACCCAAGGCCAGCTACCTCTTCGTCAAGCATGTTTCAATCGTCAACCAACACAAATCAAACTGTATGTAACTATTTTCAATCAATTCAAGTAAAAAATTTGTCTTTGATCCTTTTAAAGATTTTGTTAACATTTTCATTGAATTTATTCCAATTTTCAGGTACAACGTCAACAAGCTTGGAGTTTCCACGAGTCTGCAAAGCAAGAGGATTTTTCCTCGGGAAAGAGCATGGTAAAACCTGAATACACTCAGATGCAGAGCATTTCTCCTGAGATTGCCAACATTCAAAGTAACTCACAAAGCAACAGCAGCTTCCAATCAGATTATTGCAATTATCAGCAGCAATCTCAGTCAGTTAGAGAGAGCAGAAGATCAGAGGATGGATACAACTGGAGGAAATACGGACAAAAGCAAGTGAAAGGAAGCGAAAACCCAAGAAGTTACTACAAGTGCACGTATACCAACTGCCCAACAAAGAAGAAGGTTGAGAGATC
Organism: Durio zibethinus; assembly: GCF_002303985.1. The sequence goes on along the minus strand of NW_019167871.1, from coordinate 6,201,053 downwards.
TTTAGATGGGCAGATAACTGAGATAGTTTACAAGGGTAGTCATAACCATCCTAAACCTCAGTCCACTAGGAGATCATCATCTTCTATTTCTATTCAGAATTCGAGTGCTGCTAGCTCTGAAATTCTGGATCAGTCATTGGCAATTCATGGCAGTGGACAGATGGATTCTGTTGCAACACCAGAAAATTCCTCTATATCAGTCGGCGATGATGATTTCGATCAGGGTTCCCAGAAGAGTAAATCAGGAGGAGATGAGTTTGATGAAGACGAGCCTGAGGCCAAAAGATGGTAAGTTTAATTTCTCAAAATCTTGGCTACTATTTTTATGGTCAAAGATTTTGAAAATGGATAATATAAATTCCAATTTTGACATGGATATAGTATATTGTTTTCTGTTTCTGCTGAACTAACATTGATATTACTTGCTTCCAGGAAAAGTGAAGGTGAAAATGAAGGAATTTCAGCACCTGGGAGTAGAACTGTGAGGGAACCTAGAGTTGTAGTTCAAACAACCAGTGATATTGATATTTTGGATGATGGATACAGATGGAGAAAATATGGGCAAAAAGTGGTCAAGGGAAATCCAAATCCAAGGTAAATTTGAGAGCTGCATTACTGTATGAGTTAATACTGTAGACTTTTGAATGTTGTGCTATTTTCAATGTTCTAGAAGTAGTTTTATATTAGCACTTTGATTTTATATACCATTTCTTTTAATCAAGAGTTTGTTATCTTTCGATCATCGATTGCTCTTAGACACATCATCCATAGGATCTCTTAGTATTTTATGCCTTAAAATGTGTGTTTGTTAACTTTCGATCATACTTAACTCTTAAAGACATCATTCATAGGATGTCTTAGTTTTTTTATGCCTTAAAAAGTGGGTTCGGTTTTTATGCCTTAAAAAAGTGAGTTCGGTTATGTCTCCCTGTCTGTCTTTTGGATACACTAGACTCCTTTGAAGAAAGATAAGTTGTAGCTTTGAAGTTACTTTATCGAGGAATGCTTCAAGCACTCGTGCTTCTTGTTTAAATACCAAGTTTCAGGCTGCAATCCTTTTGTTTTGGTCTTAAACTTTGGATTCCACGGTTTCTTTATTAGTTTTGGAGTTGAAAAAGTGTTTGCCTTGTGTTCTAACTGCTGATGCTTACAGGAGCTATTACAAGTGCACATATCCAGGATGTCCAGTGAGAAAGCATGTTGAGCGAGCGTCGCATGATCTTAGGGCAGTGATCACAACGTATGAAGGGAAGCACAATCATGATGTCCCGGCGGCTCGTGGCAGCCATTCTGTCAATAGACCTTTACCAGACAACAACAATAATGGTAACAACAATGCGGCAATGGCAATAAGGCCATCAGCTGTTAACAATCACTCTAACAATTCCATGACCAACCCTCTTCGCAGTTTGAGGCCAGCGGAAGCCGAAGGGGAATCACCCTTCATGCTGGAGATGTTGCAGGGAACTGGAAACTTTGGATTCTTAGGATTTGGGAACTCGATGGGATCTTTCATGAATCAGCCACAAGATGTAAACAAAATGTTTTCCAGAACCAAGGAAGAACCAAGAGATGAAGTGTTCATCGAGCCGTTACCATATTGAAATTTGCTCAGAAATTAAAGGTTTGGGGAGTATAGAGGGGAGTGAAAGCCACAAGAATAAGGAGCTGAGGCTCATTTAAGTAAATTGCATTCTGTTTGTTTGTTGTATATTCCACATTTTTTTTTTTGTATATTCAGATTGGTATTATATAGAGGCTGTAAAAGTTTATTATTTTTTTATTGTTTTGAGGCCTCTCTCTCTTTGGGTGGACGAGAACAGGAGAGCGTCAAATCATTTCCTTTTTTTTTAAATCACACAAACTAGTGATCCATTTGCTTTAGAAAAATCCTTTTATGTTAGTTGAAAAAAACAAAGAATGCTGGATTTGCTTCGGATGTGCAGTCTGAATGCCTGCTAGATTATGCAGGTATTTTAGACTTTGAAAACAAAATTTGATCTCCGATAACTTCACAAACTATAAGTTCAGTTTCGTGCATGTCCTTTTTGCTTTTCACCTGCTAATCAATTCCGAAGCCCATACTCCAGGATTTCGTTTGGATTTACTAGTAATAATTTGCCATGTCAGCATCCATGGTTAATTAGCAATGCAATCGTTTGTTTGATAATCAAAGTTTTAATTGAGGTTGGAATGAGTAAAAAATGTAGAGCTGGGATGGGGGTGAGGGTGGGGGGAGGATTTCTTAGTGAGCAAGTTGGTCAAGGTCATATGAATTTGATATAGGTGGTTTCGTCCTGACAGCTCCCCTTCCAGGGTAGTCAAAATGACTATATAATCCCTTTGCGACATCATCAGATAAATGAACCAGGACATTTTAGAAAGGGCAAGTTAGTACATCAAATTCTCTTGAAAGTTACTGTAATTAAAAAACGTTTTGTATTTTCTATCAACGAACAGCCAAAGCGGTGGTGGGACATTTTGGTGTCGCAGCACACGTTGCAATTAAAGAAAGCGATGGCTAATGGCCCGGCAACCCGCAGGCCACCACGACCTAACAATGCCGATCTGTTTAGGCCGGATTTGGATTCAAACGCGTCTACTATTTTGATGCAAATGCACCGCATTGGTAGGATCAGTAATTCAATCTATTTTCGATAAATTTTAACTTAATTTGATTTCATAAGATCAATTTTTTTATTAAATCGAATTTCGAATCAAATCAGATATAATAAAATTAAAGAAAAATCAAGATCGAGTCAGAATCAAATTTTAAGTAAATTCGATCTGATTCGATATTATATAAAAAATTATTTTTTATATATTTATTTATATCTATTTATATATTTATATAATTATATATTTAAATATTTATATTTAAAAAATAATATTTTATATTTTAAAATAAAATATTTTATTAATTTTAGATCGAATTGAATTAAATACGATTTATATAATATCATATTAAATCAAATTTAAATATAAAAAATAAAAAATATTTTAAATAAGATCGAATTTAAATTTAATAAATATAAAATTAAATTAAATTTAAGATAAATAAAAATCAAATACGACCCAACCTGTAACTCTACGCATCGGCATGATTATGTCAACTTGGCACCATCATAATTATTTTAAATCTCACTAAATCTATTTTATCCTCCAACTACAAGGACTCTTACTGTCTTGTACCTTAATTCATTTCTTAAGTAACGTTAATTAATTTTTTTTCTTGTTGTAAATTAGTATTAGTTAAAGAAAATTTTAATCATTGTGAAATAGTTTAATGCAGGTTGATAACCCTACCATTTCCAACTTTAAAAGTTAAGCACATGGTTAGCTTTAAGAAGGACAGAAAATATGAAAGCAATGGGGAATGGCCAACTGGCACTTTGCTGCAAGCTTTTGTCATGTTTATCTCAAGGTAAAACATGGTGAACCAATCAAGAATGCGAGCAACAACATCCTTCTGCCTCCTCAACGTCCGCCACGTGTCCTCGTCGCATTCTATTCTAAAAAATATAATATCGATTATTACTCCTCTGTTTTCCAAGATTTGGTCGCCGACGGATATCTTTCTCCCAATTCAAATTCTCTCTGCATTGAAAATCCGACAGGAGACGAAGTCCACGCCTTTAATAGAATCGGCGTTTCGGAATCATTCGGTATTTCCGAAAAAGCATCACCTTTGTCGAACGCTGAAACCGGGCGGGTTCTTGGTGGTCCACGTAACGGCTAAGGATGCGTACAGTTTGCAATCGTTTCTCGATCTGTTTTATTGTTTGAGATTGATCGGGTCTCGTGAAATCAACGGCGCTAAACGACAATACAGGAGATCTTGATGTAGAAAGAGAGGCAAAATTCGCCTCTCAATTTCAATTCAGGTGATAAATGCTGGCTTATGGAATTGAAAAGGGAAATAATCCGAAATGCGGAGCCTTTGATCAAACGACAACCGTTAAAACAATGGATTACATTGAAAAGAAACATTAGAAACATCAAATACTTGACTTCAATGGTGGACAATAGTTTTAAACGAAAGTATGTGTACATAGATGTTGAAGCAAGAAGTTATGAATCAAGTGTATGGAGCTGGTTCAATAAACAATATCCGAAACAGAATAAAAGCTTTCAAATTTACTTCGCTGAGGCCGATAAGTCATTTCATGAGGAGTACAAGATGAAGATGAAGAAATGAGTTAAGCTATTGCCTTACGCGGCGTGGATTAGGAATGAGACATTGCTTTTTGAGATAACCTGGGATCCCGGAAAAAAGAATGCAGTGGTGAAAGGTAGAGTAATGGGGAGGATACACCTAGTTCAGTCATCAGCTAATTACGTGGAGGATGTGGACAAGATTCAGGGGTTTGATTTAGCAGTGATACCACTTGTTAGACTAAAATGCCTACTGTTTTTGTTTGTGAGCGTCGGTACTGCGCGTGTTGGTTTGTTGCCTAACAAGCAGAGTGGTCGAAAAGTGTGGTGTCTGAGAGAGATTTTGTGGTGATGAAAATGGATGTAGAGGGAACTGAGTTTCCTCTAATGCCGATGTTGATCGAGACAGGAGCAATCTGTTTGAAGGATTAGGTCTTTTTGGAGTGCCATTACAATAGATGGCAGAGATGTCCGGGCCAGAGGAGTTTTAACTCCTAAGTATCAGAACACATATGAGCAGTGCTTGGACTGGTTTAATTCTCTAGGAGCTAGAGGGGTTTTTGTACACGAGTGATGGTGACTGGAGATCATTGATTGTGTAAATTGTTTTTCTTTTTAAAATTTTTTTCCTCGTAGATGTTGATTATTCTACTCCATCTGATCTGAATCAGCGGTCCACTGATTTTTTTTTTTTTCGTTTTCTGCTACATCCTAATTGTATTTTCAGAGAATTTGTGTTGAAGTATGCAGATTGATTCATTCAAAAATTTCTCCTTAGATATAATGTTTTCGTTTGTATACAATAAGATTTTCTTTTACCTCTTTTTGATTCAATGCTTTCTTTTGATGAAGTCTTCATTAGGTTGTGGCTAGGTGTTGTCAAAACAAAATTTGATAAGCTTCCTAACTTATCCTTGTTCAATCAATTGTTTTAACTTTAAAACATAAACGCCAGTAAACCATGTTCGCTCATCTTGTCTATCTTCTCCTATACTATTTTCATACTTGTAATGCAGTAGACATTGACAAGATTGCAGGTGGCCATGGTTGGAATTTATAGCCACATTTATGAGGTCCTATACATGGATTTAAATAACGGTCGCGATCACGTTTTCGATCGCATTGCATTTATCGTGTTTTCATATATAACAGAGATCATTGCGATTATCAAGGTCATCACGATAGTGAATTTGTTTTAATTTTACACAATTTGTTATAAAATATAATAATAATAATTATAATCATAAAAACTCTTATTTAATGATTTTTAAAATAGTTTATCATATTATATTTTTTATTTTCTAAAAACAATTATTCATAATTTTAGTTAGATTATAATGAAACATTCATATTTGGTTTAGCAACAAAATTTTTGCTTAAGCCAAGTTTATATTTAATGTTAATTCTAGACAAATCAAGATATTAATAAAACATAATATATTAAATACCAAGTATCTATATTTAATAAAATTACAAACTTAAAAATATAATAATTTCAAATTCTATCAACTATAACTATTGATATATATTTTAAAATTTACCACATGATAGAATGACGAGGAAGATCAAATTCTCTATTTTCATTTTGAGAATCAAGTTGACTCCATCCCATCCCTGTAGCGTTTTGTTCTTAATGCATTTGAGGTGGAAGATATATTTGAGGTGGAGGATATATTTGAGGATGACAATGAGGAAGTTGAAAATTAGATTGTTTCGGTAGATAGTAACATCCTTGAGTACTAGCAAATGATTCACTATACTCAAAGTTACTAAAATTTGGTCTCCTACCTGAAGATGAAGAACTTCTAGAAATATCATAGTGGTACTTTTTGGCTTTTCCTTTCGATCGAGCTGTATGTGCACTTTGACCCTCATTAGATTCAGTAGATGGATTTACTCCATATTCTACCATGTTAATAAAAAGTCCACCAGTAGCAGCAATGCCAAATTCTCCTTCAAGTGGGCTATAAGGTTGATTTGCATCCATATTACCACCAAAATTTGCACCATCACCGTCACCCTCATCTGGACTTAAACCCCCACCATCATCATTCTGACTTGGGTGTTAGACTTGAACTTAAATGAGACACATTCTTTTCTTGAGGTTAGCATGATTGTTCAACATTTATTTCATTATCAAAATTATTTGTAGGCAACCAATTAAAGTTTTGACCATCTAACGAAGGATTTTCTTTCTTTTGTAGCCATTTTGTTAGTAGATTATCATCTTCAAAAATATGGTCAAGGCTAATAAGATTAAAACTATTATTTATCTCATCAATGCTCATTCTTTTCTAATGTCTCATCCTCAATCTCATGTTGTAATGGGTATATACAAGTTTCTGAAGTTTTTCAAACTTCAATCTGTTTCTTACTTTGGTATGAATATAGCTAAATATACTCTAGTTACGTTCAGAATTTGTTACAGATGTTGTTTGACTAAGCACTTTAATTGCTAGTTTTTATAATTCAAGAATACAAGTGCCATATATCATCCACCACTCAACTGTATAAAATTATTTAAACTAAATTTGAATATGCTATTCAATTAAATAATATACATGAATTATAATTATTTAATTTACTAATTACCTAGGTTCATTTGCTTTCAAGCTCTTTGTGCTTGTGGAGTACCAAATGTTTCATGTTTGTCTTGAAATAATAGCAACTACATCAATTGAAAATACAATAATAAATGAATAAATAAAAAATAATTCTATTTTTAATACATAAAATAAATGTTAAAGTTATAAAATAGTAGTAAATACTAACCTGATTAATCATTCTGATTTTAGTATTTATATAAGGTTCTAATCTTTCAATAACTGCTCATGTACCATCTAATATTTCTTTAAGTACATTTTCAGAATGCTCCACTCCAAATTGAAATTATAGATTTAGATAGTAACCTGTCAATAATTCATAACAATATTATATTAAAGTAATAAATAAATAAATAAATAAGCAATTTAAGAATAAAAAATAAACATATATTTTTAAATACAATCTATATTCTTGGTTTACTTACCAACTAAATATAAGTCAGAATGCATGAAACTCCATCTATTATCAGTAATCTTTCATATTTAACAGAATAACAATAATTTTGTTGAATTGCTTGTTTAGCTCTATCCATCGTCTCGTAAATAAATCCCATTATTGATTTTTCATCACCATCAACAAGGCAGAACACTTTTACTAAAGGCTCATAAACTTTTATTATATCACTTACTATTTTCCAAAAATCTTTTCCCAAAATGATTTTTTTGGCTTCATAAGCAAGCCCTGATTTTTGTTGTCCCCGTTTTTATTCTTTAAATTCTTATATATTCAACAATAAATTTTTAGAGTAATATATTTTAAATTAATATTTTAAATAATGATATCATAAAAAGATGCCATATTTAAATAGTTATACTAATTACTAAGTACTAACCTTTGAATTGAACATCTCTCTCAAACCTTGCTTTTGCCTTGTTATTTCTTTTAACTGTATGAAATGAATGGCAAATCGGGTAAGAAAAGGACGGAGTATTTGCTTCCCTTTTGTATATTTCTTCATCAAATTAATAGTCCAAATATGATTATATATAAAACAAGTCACTTTGTTTACATCATCTAAAACCTTTGCCTTATTTTTTTTCTTACCAATATCCTCAAGGCACAAGTCCAAACAATGAGCTAAACATGCTATCTAATACAAATGTTATCTCTTTTCCATTAGTCTTTTTTCCTGCAGCCTTAAGTGCTACCTCATTATCAATGACTCTTTGAACAATGCATTTTTTTCTAATTTCTTTCACAGCTTCATCCAATAATCTGTAGTAGAAGTTTGCATCTCTATTACGAACATTTGAGATATCTATAAATTTTCAAAAAATGATCCCTTTTACTGCAGTAAACAAGGAAATTAATAATATGTATTTGATTCAAACTGTTGGTCCAACCATCACACATCAAAGTGGCACCCAATTCATTTCAATGAGCTTTTAATCCATTAACTCATTCATGAATTTATTAATACTCAGACTCTAAATACACGTCTAAGACGTCATAAAGTGTTGGAAGTTTCACATGTTGACTAATTTCTATTACCACAGAAATCAAATTATGCAATCATAGAGAGTTTGCTAACTGAAAAGAAAGTCGATCATATATAAAAAATTTTCATATTGATTCACCCATCCTCCTTCTTAATGTCTTTAAAAATGAATCACTTATTTTTTGTTGCTTTGAACTTTTACTTCTAACTAATTCAGGTATAGCCTCTTTTAATGAAATTCAGACTCACTTGGAGTTGATTTCCTTGTTTTTTCCTTAAAATATTAAACAACTTAGCCGTTAGAGCTTCATCCTTCTTTATGTATGTTACTCCAACCTCCAGTTCTTTATCTGAATTCTTGTCTTCTATGCCACTAATATTGTGATTGGATACTATCTCGCATGACTTGTCTTGTAGCAATGTCTTCATCAATAAAACTTTCATAGTCATAGTCTTTCTCTCTTAATTGTGATAAGAATTCATCATTTCTCCTTTTGTTCTCAACTTTCTTTGATTTGCTTTCTTAAAGAAGTTTCATTATACTTTCTCTTACTAAACCTATTAATAATATAATTAAGAAAAAAGAAAAAATTAGTTGTACATGCTTATGTAATTTTATAATTTTTATTTAGAAATTAACAATAATATTTTCAAAGAAATTATAAAAACATAACATACCAGTAACGTTGGAGCATGGTGCAACATTGCCAGCTTTATGAGCAATGTGTTCCTTAAAACGTGTTATTCCTCATTTTACAACTTTATCACAAAGTTTGCATAAAACATTTCCTTTTATATTTGATACAAGTGTTCCAAAATGCCAACCTATATCATCACTTGGTGCCTCTACTCCTTTGCTTGGAAACTTTTCACGTGATGGCATGCTTGCTATTTTGTATAAAAATAAAATAAACTTATATTTAAAATATTAATTTTACTTATTTCATCATTAAAAATTGAATCTATATTAAATTTTTTAATTTTTAGTTTTTAATCTTAAAAGTAATAGATCGTAAGACGTTAAATTTATTAAGTAACTTAATCTTTTTGATATACTAATTGATGTAAAAAATTTTTATCACAAATTACATTCAATATATTATATAATAAATAAAATATTTAATAATTGCACAAAAATAAATTAATAAGAATTAATTTAATAGCAAAAGAATTGACAACAATATAAATACCAAAACAACAAAAAAATTATTAAATTTCAAATATAAAATTAATAAATTAATAAATAACAAAATCAAAATATAATTTTTAATTTTAATTATTTTTCATCTAACTTATACAAAAAAATTTATTAAAATTTTTCATCTAAAATCCATATATATTTCATATTAAATTATTAATCTCTTAATTTTTTTTTAATTATAAAATCTTAATCCCTTTAACTAAATTTTATCTAAAAAAATTTTAAAAATTACAAAATTTTAAATTTAAATTTTAATAAAATTAATTATAAAATTAATTAAAAACCACTCACTCCACCCAACCCCACCCCCACCCTACCCCCCAAACACCCCACCCCACCCAATCCCATGTCCCACCCCATCCCCAACCGACCACCCCATTCAGAGATACAAACCCCTCCCCGATTCTCTTTCAAGCCAAAATTTTCTCAACTCCTCTTCAAGTTTTTTCATGACATCATCGGTCGATCTCTCAAATCAACTCAACCAACTCCTTATTCTTTTTGCATCTCTCTCTCTCATATACTCTCATCTCTCTCACTCAGATTATCACAAATACAAATATCAACATTATTTTATAAAAATTTTACAAAAAAAAAGTAATTTAATTTTTTTTTACTTTTTTTTATTTTGATTATTGATTGAGGATTTAAAGTTGATTTAAATTTGGGTAGCTACCAATTGAATGGCTAATAGTTAATATTGTTTTCTAAGATTTTTTAGACGAATTTTGAAACTGAGAAGAGAGAGAACGAGACTGAGTTATTAGCAGGGATTCTTTTCTTTTGGCTTTTGTCTTTATTTTTTATTTTGCAATCTTGTTATGTTATTCTGATTTTAGGAATCTTGGATGTTTACTGTTGAAACTTGAAAGCTTTTTTTTTATTGTTATAATTTGTGCTGAGTGTTGACGAAAAAAATGGGATAGTGGCAATAATAGACCATTATTGCCGTTATTTCCCATTACGTTATTTTTTAGTTATCGTTACACATCATTTTGAGTGTGATTAAATTTTTTAATCGTTTTTTTTTTGATAACGGTGGCGGTGTTGACGCTATCACAATTTTGTGGCCGCTATTTCTCTATATCACCGCTATTTAAATCCTTGGTCCTATATTAACGGGGAAGATTATAGCAAACCACACCTAAGCTCTGCATAACATAGCAGTCTTTTGAGTTTTGACGGATAGTATCAATTTCAATGTCAATGATATATTTCAAGCCTACTTTACCAGGCAAGAACATGATTGCTCTCCAGCTGAGAGGCATTGGATTGACAGTAATGAAAAGTGGGCTGTAATTGACATGTGTTTCCTATGAGCATACGGAGGTAAAGATCAAATAAGATTTCATAGCTTAGGCCCTTCACCCTCGCCATTAGAAAGAAAGGAAACGAACAAAGAGGTAGTGCACATGGAATTTGGGCATCATGTTTAAAATGGATAAGATTTTAACGTAGGTACTGATGCAGAATTGAAACAGTGTAATCTGTAGCTTTAGAAATTGATTGGTTGACTTCAAATGTTTTTGGTAATTGTGCGGATTGAACCAATCGATAAAGACATGCCGTGTTTGTTCCCAAGATGGCAATTATGATCAGTTTGAATGTAGCAGTGGATGTTGAATCAGAGGAAATATCCTTGTTGGGTAGAAGAACCTTCATTGTTTAAGGTGGCTGTGCTATTCCTTGGGGGAGCAAATGATCGAGAGGCACAAGCATATGCTGTATATGAGTATGTTTATGTTGGACCATTTTAATGGGGTGGTCAGTCTTTTACATTTCTCTTCGACTTCAAAAGAGTATAGCCGGAAGTAAGATGCTTGACGATGAGCTCCAGAGAGAGCTCAAGGCGAAAGCCCTGCATAACAAGCGAGTTTGTCGTCGAGAGGAGGCAATGATGAAATCAACAAGTTTGCTTGCTGCGATTAAATCAATAGAGAATGCTTATAATTTTGTCATCCTTGGAATGACGAATCATGGTGGATGAATGAGATCAGGAAATGCATTGAGCATGAACTATATATTGTTAGGGGGAAGTTGGAGAGATACCTCGTTGGCCACGTTTTAAGGGTGCAAATTCAGTGTTAGTATTGCAACAATAAGAGTATGGGGACTGTGTGATCCTGAGGAGTCTTTGCACTTGAGAAAAATAAAGTTAAAAAGAGAATTTCCCCCTTTTGTAATATTTTCCATACTGATAATTACTCATTTAGGATATTATCAATTATAGAGCAATCTCTTCTTTTCTGTAGCTCTTTGTATTATATAATACTTACTCGTGTGATTTAAGTCACGAGATAAAGTATTTACTTAAAATTAGAAATGAAAATGTCTATTCTAATTATACATGTCTACCTTCTTCTTCGCTGTATATAGCTATTATCTCAGTAGACATCACATCAACAAATCTTTTACCAAAAACTTCGTGGCCAGTGGAAGAGCAATAGCAAGTAACAGATTTTGCTGAAATAAAATCATTATGGATGTCTTTATATTATGGAAGAATTTAATGTTAAATTTTGGGGTAATTATATTTATTGGATTTGGATCATTAATCATTGATCGACTAATAAATGATATTGCTTTCTGTTCCTGTATGTAGGCCTCTCTGTGTTTGGGCCGTCGGTAATTGTAGTATAGGTTAATAAACTGGAAAGAATTGGTTATAAGCCTTTCTGTGCTTGCGGTAATTATCATGCAAAAGTTTAATAGACTAGTAATTTGATTGATATTTAGCTGTTGAGTAGAAATTTTTAATCAGATTAATTAAAACAGCATTCGATTAGAGCCTATACACATTTGTAAAACAAAATTACTCCAATAATCACAACTAATTTGACGACTAACAACATAACCTCATCATGCATGCCACAAGTTCAGCGGACTGCTGGGTCAATTCAAATCAGAAATGCTTGTGTGGAACATTGTTCACAACGAAAAGGAGATCGGAGAGCTTAATATCAAAATAAATTTATTAACTTGTTGATGCTGGACCAAACCAACCTTTTCGAAGTTGAACCTAAATCCCTATAATCCCCATGGGAGGTTAAATAATTAGATACCCTGATGAAACGGACATTGTCAATGCTTTATACTTCAAACTTCAATTAGGATTTGACAAATTCAACGTATTACATGTTTTTATATTAGATAAATTACCAGTATATAAATATAATATAATATCAATGTATTATACACTATCACATTATAAACAGCCCAATCCGTTTGAGGTTTTACTTGGGTTAATTTTATTAATAAAAAAATAAAAAATAAAAATTAAAAAATAGGTAATTGAGTTTATATGAAATTATTAAAATTGGTTTGTAAAGTTAGAGTTGGATTTAAGGTTAGAATTCAAAGGAAATTAAGATTTTTTTTTGGATTTGAGTTCTCAGATTCAAAACCCTATAAAAATATACCCACACAGATCACACAAATATAAAAAAAATAGATAAAAAACAGAAAAAATAAAACACAGCAAGCAGTCAAAAAAAAATTTTTGAGTTTTTTTTGGTTAAAAAATTTTTTTTCTGGAAATTTTCTAGAAAATTTTTAGATTCCTGCAAAATTTTTTGGCTCTAGTTGAATTTTTTGGTAAGTTTTTTGGCGTCGGTTAAATTTTTCAACAAGCATCTCAAAATCCGATTGAAGATGCTAGCCAACTTGAATTTTTTGATGAACGTCCGACGAACCTACCCAGATTCTGATGACTTTTTTCAGAATTCGATGAAGATTTAACTAGAGTTTCTCAGTTTCTAGAGAGAAAGAAAAAGAAAAGAAGGGGAAAGAGAAAGAAAATGAGTGAAAATTCAAGGGAAAAGGCTGAAACTTGGCCTTTTATATCATTGTAAAACGACATCGTTTTGACATTAAGATACCCACCAAGATCTATGCGTTTACATTCGGACGACCCAACCCGTAGCACAACCCGCTTTTGAATCGTGTTTGACCCGCTTACCAGCCGATCTTTTGAGCCGAGCTGAGCCGTCAAGTAGCGTCCCCTGAGCCGTTTTTTTGTGCCTAGAGCCGACCGCGTCGTATCCCTTGAGCCAAGACGTTTTGTTTTCTTTTTGTATTTTTTACTTATTTTTTTATTTGTCTTTATTTATGTATTTGTTTACTTTAAGGGTATTTTTGCATGATTAAGTTTAGGAAAAATATAAAATAAATTTTAAGAATAAATATTAATTATCCAATAATGAAATTTATAGAAATTTTAAATGATAAATTTCTATAAATTTTCTAGGTGAGAATTTTCTTTCTAAATTTGTCTCAAATGGTGGAATAATTTAGATAAAATTTTAATAAAAATAATTAATATTTATTTTCAAACAAACAAAAAAAAAAGAGAGAGAAAAATTAAAAAAAACCAAAAAAAATAAAAAATTTTGGTTAAAAATATTTGACAATTATCCAAGGATGGGATTTTTAAAAATTTCAAATGGTAAATTTTTTAAAAAATCTCTAGGTTAGAAATTTATTTAAATTTATCCCAAATGGTGGAAGAATTTAAATGAAATTTCAATAAAAAATATTTATCATATTATTTTCTTTCCGAAAACAAAAAAAAAGAAAAATAATAAAAATTTTTTAAATATGCCCAAATGGTGGAAAATTTAGAAATTCTGAAAAAGAAAATATTTTTAAATTGACCAAAATTCTAGAAAATTTAGAAATCCAAAAAAAATAAATAAAAACATTTCTAAATAGGTCTGAATGGTGAAAAATTTAGAATTTCAAAACAAAAAATATTTCTAATTTGGCCCAAATGGTGAATAATTAGATATATTTTCGATAATAAAATAAATAATTAAATATTTTTTCGATGACGAAGTCTCTTCAAGATATCAAATGAGATTCTTGAATACTTTTGAGGTGAGAAAATATTTTTAAGAATTTTATCAGATTGATGGGAGAGTTTTAAGAATTATTTTCAATATTCAACATAAAAAATTTGAATCCATTAGAACCAAGACCCTATGATGAATTTAAAATAATATGGTACCATGATTTGGATGCGTATGTGGGGGTGCTATAACCTTCCTTACATGTAAGCGAACTCTCAAATCCTATTCTGGTTAGTAGACCCGAACCTATTCTTTGAAGGACTTTTACTCAAGCTTAAGAGCTCCTTTAAAAGATAGATTCCTTAGGTGGCCAATCACACCTAGATAAAAAGATTTGGTGGCGACTCCATCCATTTGTTAAGTCTAACTATAAATTTATGGATCTATATATTATGATAGTATGGCAACTCCACTAGAGATGCTAGAGAGTCAAGCCATAAACTTTTAAATTTATCCTTTGGTCTAATGGTTTTAAATTGTAATGATTTGTGTTATATGTTTACTAACGTTTTTGTCTTTTTTATCTTTTATTTTTGGGGCATGAAACCTATATGTTCCTTCACACACACTATCACATGCATTTGCATTACATGAGCTTTATACCCGGGCTCTGTCCCTCTTAAGAGGAAGTAAAGTACCTACGCTCTCGTGAGATAATAATATCTGTAATGGCTAACGAAATACTTCCACTCAAATTTAATCATTTCCATTAGTAGCCTATGATGGGTGAGGATTGGATTGCTTTACTACTTTGTGATGGACTATGATCTAAAGAACAATTTGAAAACTTTTAGTGGTCAAAATCACCTAACCCTGCATACAGTTCACTCATAAGAGGC
>NW_019167871.1:5435861-5468375 GCF_002303985.1 Durio zibethinus | reverse complement strand
CACAAAAGATTTTTGAAAACGATTTTATTAGGAAAAAAAACCATAAAAATAAAAATTTCTCCCAGTGGGTCCGTAGGAGCAATAAACAAATGGGAGGTGGGACCATGGATTCTAATAAAACGGTTCAAATGATGGCCCACGGATTAATCTGAACCATCAATCGTATACACGTCAACGTGGCGTACATCGGAAATACCAAGAGAGGGACCCTCGCTAAACAGAAACGCGGCTTGAAGAAAAAAAGTTTAAAAGCTCGAAAAAAGGGGAAAAGGCAAGGGCAAAATCCCGTAATAAGAAGAAAATCTAAGGGCAATATTAGGAAATTCATAATATTTAATGGAAATTTTAAATTCGCCTCAAATATTTCTATTAACACCCCACTATTAAATACATTTTAAATTCAAAATTAAAATTATTTTCTACTAAATACACTACATTCCTTTGATAATTGATTTTCCTTTCATATCCTCAACATTTTTTATTCACTCATTCTTATTCTCTTCTTTAATCTCAAACTCAAATTAATTATAAATCAATTAAATTAACCTCAAAATCATTTTTTTAGTCTTTCATTGATTAAAAGTAAAATTTTAAAATTTACTACATTTGATTTAATTTAAATGCTTACGAAAATTAATTAAGGTTTACAAAATGAATTTTGCAGTATTTTAACTTTTTAGAAATTGATTTCCAAAAGCCTTAAAAGGAAAATCAATTATTGGTGAGAAGCTTACAAAATTTTTGAAAATTCATTTTTAAAAAGCATTATTTTTAAAAATACAATATAAATTTTATAAATTTATTTTTAAAAATATATTATAATTCAATTTTGAAATTATGTGATATTTTTTAAAATAAAAAATTGAAATTATAAATGATTAAATTTAACTGAGTGAGATTTTATTATCTCTTTGAGTTAATCTTTTATTATTATTTTATTTTTATATTTATTTCTTTTTTATTTTTATATGATTTGTAGGATTTAATAAAAATTTTAAAATTTTTATTTTAAATTTAAGGATTTAAGGTTTAACGTTTGAAAAAAAATGAAAAAAAAAAAAAAAAGAAAAAGATGGGCATATTTCGTAAGATGATAAAATTGTAATTTATTAAAAAATGAAGTTGATATTTTATTATGTGAATATTTTTAAAAAGAAATTGACGGGACGTAAAGAGGTGGTTGAACGGTGCATTTAGAAGTCATCATATTTAAATGACAGCGATGAATATAAGATAGGAAAAAAATGAAAATAAAATTTAAAAGCCACTAAGCCAGCAACCAAAACAGCTAGCCAAAAGACCAAAAGAACCCTCTCTTCTCTGCTCTGTCTTTCAAAGGCTCTCTTCTTCTGTTCTCTTAAGTGGTACTGTTCTTACTTGTTTGTTCCTTTTTTTTTTATTATTATTATTATCGCACAATCTCATCTTCACAGATTCGTCCTCTTCTCGATCCCCCAACTGTAAGTCGTTTCTTTCTCTTTTCCTCTCTCATTCTGAAACCCTAAATTTCCAATTATGCCCTTAGATCTTTTTTTAAGATACCTGATTTCTTTTATCCATTCTGAATTTCGAAGTCATGATTCATCGGGAGTCTTTATGTTCCTTTTTTTGTTTGTTTCTTTTCTTGATTTATTGTATTGCAGGTAGGTAATTATCAATTAGGTACTGTATTGGGAATTCGATTGTTAATTTTTTGGGAGATTTGATTAGGTGTCTTCGGTTTGTCGATCTGCTAATCAGTCGAGGTTCATTTTGATGATTACTGTATTTTTTTACTGGAAATTTGTGGGTTTAGATTATTAGAGCTAGGAATAGGGATTTCTAGGGTTTGGTTTGCGATTTATCTAAATGAAGTGTAAGATTTCGATTGTGGTTATAAAATGAAATTGTGAAGAAATTTTTGATTAATTCTTTTGGTAATTCAATTAAGATTTCACTGACTCTGCTTGTACAGTATATAATTCTTACTTTTTTTCTTTAATTATTTTTTTGTTTTGTTTTTGGGTTTCAGTCAATCATGAGTGACGATGGAGAAAAGACCTGCCCCCTTTGCGAGGAGGAGATGGATTTGACTGATCAGCAACTCAAGCCTTGCAAATGTGGTTACGAGGTTTGAAGCAAATTACACTTATTTTCTTTCTTACATATGTTTGACAATACAAATCAGGAAAGAAAAATGTAAAAAGAGATAATTAGAGTGAGAGAGAGGGGGGAAAAGTGGAGAATTATTGTGTGCCAGAGACCTTATCTCTATTGATCTTATTTTGTTTAAATCTCTACTTCGTGGCAGATATGTGTTTGGTGTTGGCATCACGTAATGGATATGGCTGAGAAGGATGACACAGAGGGGAAGTGTCCAGCATGTTGTAGAGCTTATGATAAAGAAAGGATTGTAGGCATGGCTGCTAATTGTGAGAGGTTGGCAAGCTTCTTCACATCTTATTCTCATTAAAGATATTGCAATATTTAACTGCCATTTTCTCATGTATATAGATTTTTCTCTAAGCAGGCTGGTTGCTGAAATTAGTTTGGAAAGAAAAATGAAGTCACAGAAGGCAAAGGCTAAATCATCTGAAGGAAGGAAGCAACTGAGCAGTGTGCGAGTTATTCAAAGGAATCTTGTTTACATAGTTGGCTTGCCACTTAATCTGGCAGATGAAGATGTACACTCTTTCTATCCTCCTTGCATGCATTTGCAAGCTAACTTTTATACTTGTATAATGACCGAAACATGTATCACTTTTGTGCAGCTTCTCCAACATCGAGAATATTTTGGTCAATATGGTAAAGTTCTAAAAGTATCTATGTCTCGGACTGCAGCTGGTGTCATTCAGCAATTTCCAAACAATACGTGTAGTGTGTAAGTGCATAATTCTCATGTATTTGGTTTTAAATCTTCCAAATATTAAGATGTACTTGTTTTGTGTATTGGATCTTTAATAAAAGCATATTATATCATGTATGGATTTCTTTGGAAAGGAAAAGTTATTTGTCATATTATTTTAATATTTTTGTCTTTTGTAGTTCTGTTATTTGGAATTTTCTTTTTGAACGTTCGTCTTTTTACTCCATGTACAGATATATTACATACTCAAAAGAAGAGGAAGCAATTCGATGTATCCAGTCTGTACATGCGTTTGTTTTGGAGGGTAGACCATTAAAGTATAAAAACATGTCTATGGAGTTTTTTTTTTTCTCTTTTGTTAGCAGATGGATGCAGGAAATCATCTCTAATGCTTGGAATATTCATTTCAGGGCATGCTTTGGTACAACAAAGTATTGTCATGCATGGCTGAGAAATGTGGTATGTTTAGAAGTGATTTTTGGTCCTTTTTTTCGTAAATTGAAGAAAATTTTTTATTTGTTGCTGCTAGTTTAGAAACTAGTATATCAAATGTAACTGAGGTTTTTTTTTTTTTTGGGGGGGGGGGGGGGCGCTTAGCCATGCACCAATCCTGATTGTCTATATTTGCATGAGTTTGGTTCTCAAGTGGATAGTTTCACCAAAGATGAGATTATATCAGCATACACAAGGTATATTCATTTTGAGTTTGCAACTCAGTTATAGCTGTCATCTCTATTTCTTCTTATTTTATTTTATTTTTGTTCATTCTTTATGTAACTTTCTTTGTGAGATGAAGAAAATGAACTTTTAGATGCTTTCTGATTCAAATAAATGCAAGCATGCATTGAATATAACTTCATTCTTTTTTTATATGAGTAAAAGCCATTAGAGCTGTCATATACATATATTACTGTTATAGTAGCCCATGCCTAAGATTGCTATCATATGCACACGGAAAGCTTTTTTTTGCTGAACCATATAAACAAGTTGCAAGGGGAGGATGAAAGGATGATAGGATGACATTAATTATTAGCAAGCTAGCTGCTACAAGGGACTTTTTGGTATATAGATTACTCTATCGTTATGATAATCCTTCTAAAAGGATTATGTCTTCACATTGCTGCGTCCTGAATTCTCACCCTTTCTTTTGTAAGCACCAATTGTCAAAAGGTTTCCCCTCTTTGAAAAATAGGTTAACTATTGTAGTTCTCGCTCTCCAAAGAGGAGTTTCAAATCAAAATTTGGATTTGTTGGCTCTGTTTTTAACTTTTTATTGCAAAATTTATATTCTAAGCATGCATTCCAGGTTCTCCATTAATTTTTAATAATGTCTTCTCTTGGAGGATTAATACACTTACGTAGTTGTTTAAAAGAGTAGGGTTCAACAAATAACTGGTGCAACAAACAATATGCAATGGCGTGCTGGAAATATGTTACCTTTGCCAGTGGATGATTATTGCCCCAATAGTTCTGCTTCTGCAGCAAAACCTATTGCTAAAAATGCTCCAAATGTAAGTTCATGTTTTTTCAACTCCCAAAAAAAAAGGGCAAGTGATATTATTACATGTAGAATTTAGGAAAATAGTGAAGTTGTTCTCTACTTCCAAACAGACATTCTCTACACTTCTTATCTCTCCACTTAATGTTTTGTATTTTTTCGTGGGTCATTGCAAGATTCTTAATAGATTGTTTTTATCTTGGGTCATTGCACAAAGAATTTGTCAAATGATAGGGTTGGTGGGTTGAAGAGGGGATGGGTTTAAGTACCATGTATGCTTGGCCTTGGCTCGTGAAATGGACTTTGATTGTGAATTTTTATATGTACAGAATACAACAGTGAACATTCCTAAAGGTTCTCCCCCAAATGGGAGCTCTAGTAGATCTCTTGCTCTTCCGGCTGGAGCATCATGGTATGTCATTTAATTTGTTCTCTTACACTTTGTTATGTTAATTGCTTGTGCTAAAAATTCTGAATCATTCTGCCAGGGGAATGCGGGCTTTAAACCAGCCACAATCGGCCGGCTTAATGTGTTCAAATGGACCTTCTAAGCCGAAATCTGATATAGTTAGCAGCACGTTACCATTTTCATCTGCAATAACAAACACAAATCAGGTTTGCACATTACATGGTGATGCTATAAAGAAGCCATCTGAGGTGAATCATGCTATGCATATGAAGGGTAAACCTGATTTGTTAAAACCTTTGAAACAAAATAGCGGTTTAGAATGTCAAACTACCGCACTACAGAAACCTACTTCACCCGATGGAGTTTCTGCTGCTAAATCATTGAGCAGCCAGTTGTCATGTCCACTGGCATCCAATCATAATAACCAGGGTGCTAATATACCATCAACTGTTACAAGTTCCACCATTGACCATGCTGGGCAATCTTTTATTTCCTCTAGTGAGAAAGTGAGGAGTGCATCCTTTGGGGATGAGAAGATGCAGAGCTTGTGCTCTGATATGTCAACTTTGGCCTTAGATAGGAATGTCTTGGATGGACATTCTGATGTAGTTAAACCAAGCAGTTCCGCTTCTGACCATGGATCAAGCAGCTCACCTAGTAGTCAGGGGTTACAACAATGTTATAGTAAGCACTATCGAGAACCTTTAAGTTCACCAGCCACTGGGAGATATGTGACATCTCCCAATGGGGTGTGTGTTTCAAAAAAGCAGTCTGATTGGAGAACTGATACACAAACTCAAGTAGTGGCAAATACAAGTTCTGAAGTAGAGAAAGACATATTGTCTTTTGATAATCAAAGACTCAAAGATCCAGAAGTAAATAGCCGTTCGAGTTATGTGCCAAATTCACCAATTTCACACCATTTATCAAATCATTCTAGGTCCCATTCTTTGCTACATAGTGAGACTTTTGGTGCTGTTAATTTGAATTCTGATACTCTCTTTGTAGATAATAAAGCTAGTGACAGTTTGCATCTTCATGGATCTAGTGTTTTTTCTTTATCAAATGGATACCCTGTGAAGTACATAAGCAGTAGTATTGGTTCGGATTTTACCACAGAAGGTTCCCTTCTGCTTTCAAATGAAGGGAAAGGAAAGCAGATGGGAAGATTCCGTTGTAATGCTGAAGGCAATGATGTCAAAGATACAGGAGAGAGCAGCATAATTTCAAGCATATTATCGCTAGATTTTGATACATGGGATGAGTCCTTAACTTCACCTCAGACCCTGGCTAAATTGTTTGGGGACACTGACAAGGAGCCCGATTCTCTCAAATTATCTAGTTCCTCGAAAGCACAGAATAATAATCAGTCCAGATTCTCATTTGCAAGACAGGAGGATTCTAAATATTATCCATTTGATGTTGAGTCCTCATTTAGTGCTTTTGGGCAAATGCCACAGAACCAGCCTTCTAGCCAAGAGTTTGCAGAGAGCAGGGATATCTATCTAAATAAGTTTGGAATTTCTAATGGTTTTTGTTCCGGTAACTTTGAGGAATCTGACAATTTTACCAATCCTTCAGTTTTCTCTTCTAATAATCTTTCTGGTGAGTGTCTAGAAATTTCTCTGCTCCTGCTATGTTCAATCATGTTATTGAACTTAGTGAACTTTACTCTTACTGTCTGAATGTTGAATTGAGTGGTATATGTTGTTTATAATTTACAATCATGTTACAAGCATGCACATAATTTGATCTTTAACATCATAATGGATAAATTAGTTTGCCATAATTAGATTTTTTTTATGTGCACTGTTCCACCATTGCCTGAATTTTTTTTCTGACTTCTGATTATACCAAGCGACTTGTTTTGATTTTTTTTCTGTTGACATTGAGCCTTGTTTCTTCATGTCAATAATTTTTAGGTTTTTGTCCTAGTTTGGTTTTGATTTAGTTCATACTGATCCTTTATTCTATGTCGTATAGCAGTTTCAGGAGCTCAAATTTCAGCCCCACCTGGATTCTCTGTTCCTAGCAGGGCACCACCTCCAGGCTTTGCATCTCACGAGAGAGTAGACCCTGCCTTTGACACCGTATTTGGTAAGTTCTCGTTTTATTTTTTGGCTTGCAATCTTTGGAAGTTCTTTGCCTGCAATTTAACTGACTGCTTTTTTGTTTAGGAGATCATTTGATGGACTCTTCGTCCCTGTTAAGAAATTCTTATCAGGCTCCAGCAAGTGGTCGTATTGGTGGCCCTGGGGATATAGAATTTATGGATCCAGCAATTTTGGCAGTTGGGAAGGGTAGACTTAAGGGATGGCTCAACAATTTAGGCTTAGACATGAGATCAAATTTTCCACCACAGTTAGGTCCCTATGAAAATGAGGCCAGATTTCAACTATTGATGCAGAGATCTCTTTCTCCGCATCAGAACCTAAGATGTGATGTTGGGGATAGCTTTTCTTCTCTTAATGATTCTTATGGAATTCCTTCTAGGCTAATGGATCAATCACAAGTGAACAATATGTCCCCATTTGCACAGTTGTCTCTCCAACAGTCAAGGAATTCACATGTATCAAATGGTCATTGGGATGGATGGAATGATGTTCAGGGTGGAAGCAATCTTGGTGTGGCAGAGCTCCTCAGAAATGAGAAACTGGGATTTAACAAGCTTTATTCCGGTTATGAATATTCAAAGTACAGGATGCCCACTTCGGGTGATCTGTATAACAGAACATTTGGGATGTGATTGTTGTTGCAATCGAGTTTTCACTCAATGGCAATGCTATTCTAAGAAGTAGAACGATTTTGTTCAAATTTGGTTGCATGTGAGGATGGAATGTTGACTTGTAACTGGTCTCATTGGGCTGCTCATGAAGGATCAAACTGCCGATAATTTGGGCCAAAAAGCCAGTGTTTGCAAACGAGCAGGTAAATGAGGAAATATTTCACAGTTATTATTATTTTTTCTGCTTGCCTGTTGTGTCTGCACTTGCATCCTTCCAAAATGTTACATCTTTATTTAATTGATGGGTTTCCTCAATATTGCAGTTGAAGTGATCTTCTGCTATTTCTGACATAATCCTCAATTGTCCCGCTGAGTACTGTATATGATCTAACTGAGGTTTGATTCTCTCCTGTTGCTGAATGTTTTGCTCTTGCTCTTGCTCTTGCTCTGACACAAATAGATCTAAATCGGAACCCAAATTCTCCCTTATTTCTTTTCCCTATTATTTGGATGCTATACTCGTACAGTCGTCCATGGACATCTTCAGACAGATTAATTGAATTCAATTAATAGAGTTTGTATGATGTGTTTCATACATGGATTTTCACCGCTTGAAATCCCATAACTTTTTTTTTTTTTTTGTAGTTTTATGCAACTACAACACACTAGATTTGACTTCTTGTACGCCATTTTCTTTCAAAATTAATGGGTAATAATAATAATAAGATCTCTCAACTAGTGATTTTCACTAATTCATCTTAGAGGGTTAGAATGTTTAGGATGTACATTGAAAGTTAATGTATGATAGAATTTTAATGGCTTTAAATTGAATAGTATGATGATAAATAAAAATTAATTAAAAAATGTTTTGAACAAAAATTGATTACAAATTTATTGAAAATTACGCTATATACATTATTGTCTTAAAGGTTGAAATCGGGTACATTTTCGTTACTTTTTTGTAACTTAAACTTTGATTTACAAAATATTATTGAGGACTTTTGATAATAAATTTATCAAAGATGGATTTGTGATAACAAAACCCAATATATTATGTATAAATAAAAACTTGTCCAAGGGTCAGCTTTCAATGAACCGATCTAGTAATTTAAAACTTTTTGTAGTTTTTATATTTATAATAATAAAAGACACAACTTCTTGGGGCAGAGCTAACAAAGACTTAATGAGTAGCTCAAGCCTCTCTGTAGATGTATCTGAAAAGATTACGGAGTCCATATAGATTTGGGCTTGTTGGGAGCCTTATTGGGCATTTTATGGGCCTACGATTCTTGCTTAGGCGATGGAGAAACCCTAAGTAGAATACTACTTATTTTCTATCTCACCTGTTCGTTGGGATTATTTACATGGCTAGCAGAAGAGTAGGATAACTCGGACTGAGTCAGATTCCAACCCAAATTAATAAAATGCCAACTCAGTTTCTCTATTATTCATTACCCCCCCCCTTCAAAAAAAGGAAACACATTATCTGTTTTTCTTTTTTATTTTTAAATAATTTTTGGTCTCCTTAAAGGAGATCATTGCCACCATCAAAATACACATAGCCAGACACATGTTTCACAGATTCAATTCCTCATTTATTGGATTGGTTGAGTATTAACACCCTTTTTTTTTAAGGCTGACCTCACCACCCTACCCCCACCAATTATTGTCATTATCAAAAACAAACAAAAAATAATTGGAACCAATGGACAAAAGTTGGCTGAAACATGTGGTACCCAAAGCCAGCCATTGAATTAAAAAAAAAAAAAAACCTTCTCCACCAATTTCGGTGTCTGATTTGATGCCACACAATAAATATTTTGTTTTTTAGAATTGCATGAAAAAAAAAAAAAAAAAAAAAATCCTTCAGAAGTCAAAATGCAATCTCTCTAGGCTTTAGCCTTATCCCTAACACCAAAAGAACCAAACCTAAATTGAGGATGGGTGGGAAGGGAGGGGGGCCCATTGGAGAGTTAATGAGGATGCAACTGAGCTTTGGGTCCACCACGTGTTTCAAACCCCCTTCAATCATTTAGTGACCTTTTTTTTTTTTTTTTTTCATGAGATTGTTTCCTTCATTCCCTATTGTAGTATTACCGAATGCCAAGTTATTCTCTTTTTTTTTTATTTGAAAAAAATAAAATTAAAAAAAATTACGTATTAATTATTAAATTAAATGCTCATATAAAATTAGTTAGTTTTTACTTCAAAATTTTTACAATGCACCAATATTTTGTTTATACAGCAACACATCAATATATTTAATTAACTGCAAGAAAAATAAGTAGTTGAGAGAAGGCAAATTGGGTATTTTTAATG
This sequence comes from Durio zibethinus, assembly GCF_002303985.1. Next base: position 5,458,579 of record NW_019167871.1, on the reverse strand, counting down.
GAATTTTTTTCTGCCATTCTCATAGTATTAATAACAGTTGAAAGTTGAATTGAAAAAAAAAAAAATGTATTTCACGTGGAGTCCTGGAAGCCTCACTAATAATAGAAAGTCACTGCTCATTCACTAGACAGAGATACTCAGTTTAGCCATGAAATATCAACAAATGCATGCTATATATATATATATATATATATAAATATCCCAGTTTGGACATTACAAAGGACAAAGAACAAATCAAATTTCTAGATATCTTGTCCTGAAATTCGCAGCCTTGTTTAAGGGTACAAGATGATTTTACGTAATCTTTCGAATTTAGTTGTTGAACTTTTCTCATGATTCAATAGATTACTCTTTCCTTTCATTTTCTCCCTGCAGTATAGGTTCCAAAGGCATTTTTTTTTAGAGTACACTTACCAGCATTCGCAAGTTTTTCTTTTGAGTTTAATTTTTTTAAACGATTTTAATGATGTTCCTTTTCTGAGCTAATTGTTCTAATGTTAAGAAAAAATGAAGGTTTTTTTATTGGTAGGAGAAGTCAGTGACCTGCCTTCTAAAGTTCTTAAACTTTTTTAATAAAAAATATTTATATGAAATTTTATAAGTAAAGTTTATAAAATTTTTTATTAAAATAAAAACTGATAAATTAAAAATTTTCAATATATAAATTAAATATATAAAATTTTAAAAAAATTTTAATATATTTTGATATATTTATTAAATAAAAATATTAATAAAATTTTTATCTTTAATTAAGTATCAATTAAATTTAAATTATAAATAATTTTTTATATATTATTATTTTTCACATTAAATTTTATTAATTTAAATTTTTTATTAATAATAAAATTTATAAACCTCACTTATCAAACTATAACTAAATTTTGTCCCTTCTAATGACAATTAAGCCAAGGAAATTGTATGGCAAATGACTTGCCTTCCTTTTTTTTTTTTTTCTCATAAAAACTCTAAATTTCCTTATTTGAGAAATGTAAACCGGCAAGTGGCAGTTGCAAAGAGGAAACTAAAAGAGAGAGAGACAGAGAGAGTGATTTGACAAAACAAAGAAAGCTATATATTAGCCATGAACACTAATATCAAATTTCTACCCAACTTTATTTTTTCCTTAAAAAAGACAGTAACGTCACATTCATGTGTTTGTACAGTGTGATGTGTGATTAATGTTTACGTGGCTCTTTATTTCACCAATCAAAATGGAGGCCCACAAAATAGTGAAATTCTTGCCCCATCCAATCATGTTTCAAGGTGACATTGCTAGGTAACCCACCGCTTAACTTCACGTCAAGAAGCATATAAAGTATACACCTTGATTGCCATTTGGGGAATTTTAAGCATTTCGCAGAACCAAAATTAAGGGATGAAAAAAATAATAATAATAAATTGATTTAAAATTATAAAATTCAATTTAATTAAGATCAATTTTTTTTTTAATTTAGTTCAAATCAAATTTGAATGTTAAATGTATATATTAAATTTAAATCAAATTATAAATCAAAATATAAAAAAAAAATCAAATAAAATAATATATTTTATAAATTTTTATAAAATAAAATAATTATTTATATATATAAATCTATTTAAATATATTATAAATATTATTATAATAATATATAAAAATTAAAAATTAATGAATCAAACTAAACTGAATCAATAAAATTCAATTTAAATCGAATTAATTAAAAAGTAATAATTCAAATTTGGATTGAAGTTAAAAATTCATAATTTTATATATCATCCAAAAAAAATTAAATCAAATTTAATCCAAAAAAATTGTTATCACCCCTAACCCAAACCATGACAAATATGGTCTTTAATTTTCAGAGCTTGGGAAGAGGTAGTTAATGTTAAAAATTACTTACTCATTTTCATATTGCTCTCTTGAACAAACGTTGAATTGGGTCTCATCACATGTAAATAAACAAATGATGCGACGCAATACATTTTTTAAAATATTCAATAAAAAATTAAAAAAAAAACTATAAATCCTTAGAGTTTTGAAGAGGCGATGAATTTATATGTTATCTAAAGCCAAGATTGTTGCCAATAATGAAAAGCAAATGGGAAACAAAGCAAAATGGAAAGCAAAGCAAAGGCAACAAACCTTTCCAACGATTGGTGGTGTTGCTTTCCTTTCAAAGCAAAATGTAAAACAACTGGCACTGTGGGCTGCCCCTTTTTTTTTTTTTGTTGCATTTTGTACTTCTTTCAGCATAAATTTGCTAACGTTACGAGGTCTAGTAATATTGGTACATTATAATTTGCGGGATGGGTGGGTCCAATAATGTTTGAAATTAAATATGACAATTCAGTTTATATTATATAAAATATTAATAATTTATATATTTATATCATATTTTATATAAAAATTATATATTATAATTTATATTGATACGAAAATATAAAATATATATTTTTAATTTTATTAAAATTATAAATATATCATTTTATTATATTATCATATTGCGTTTAAAATTATATCGTCTTTCCAAAATCTCTTCAAAGATAGTATTAACCCAGAAAAGGAAGGATGATTATAATAAAATTGAAAGTGAAAAGCGAGAGGAGAGAGGGTGGTATCAGGAATTGCTTTCATAAATTTTTTTAGTTTATCAAACAAGTCAGAAACTAGTAACTCTGAACCTATATCGAATCAATATTTGAATCATCATCTTCATCATCATCATCATCATACAATTAAAAGTTAAGAACAAAGATGTTATTGTTGCTTTTCCACTGAAAATGTTAGGAAATGAGGCTAAGGTGGTTCCTGTTGTGGCTTAATCTGAAAATAGGTTTGAGGGATGTTAGTGGCGGTGGCAGTTGAGGAGGCGAAACATAGACTGTGAGTCGTTGGATTGAGAGGTTTTGACGATGGAAGAATAGCAGCAGTGAGAGGGGTAGCCGAGAATGAGAATCCTGATGATGCTGCACTAGAGAACAGTGGCAAGGGCGTAGCACTGACTTGACCACGCATTTGCAACGCCCAATCTGGGAGACCTTGCGGAGGACATGATTCAACTCTATTCACCATTGCCCTTTCCTGCCAAACAAATCAAATTTTGAGTTATGATTCATAGACCATGATGAGAATTTGCCTAAGAAACAAAAAATTTTCCATTAACATGCCATCTTAAATGAGACATCATGTCCATGAAAGACATTTATAGCAGGCAGCCATTGTCTTGTTTCTTTTTAGTTTGTGACATGTTAACAACTATAGGCCCTGAAAATATAACCACTGACAGTTTATGGCTGTACCACCCATTACTAACATTAACATTCCAATCTATGAATAGAACGCTTCAAACTTTCACTTGTCTTATGGTGTTGTTGAACATCGTCATTAGCACATAGAAATAACTTCAGTTCAGCATCAAAATTTAGGCAGAATTTATTTAAGGGAAACACCAATATAGGGCTGGTTTAGCAACTAATGGGAATTGACCTGGATGTGGAAGTTGGATGCTATTTGGTGCAAAGTCCAGAAAAGGACTGAACAAGGTTTAAAGATCCGGAAGCAAAGCAATGAGGTTTACCTCACTGGGAAAGAATCTAGGATATCCACTATTCCAGAAAATAGGATGATCTGAAGTCCCCGCTAGGCCATTGAAGGCTGGACCCACTGTTGCAGCGGCAGGGTTCTCTGCCTGCAGACGTAAATCATATAGAAAATGAGCGATCAATACTATATCAAGTTAAAACAGGGTCAAGATGCTTAATTGTCATCCAACTGTGCCATGTAGATTTCTTAAAGCTGGATAAAGATTAACAGATTAACTCCAGCACATCCTAATGCTCACAATGGACATCAATATTTACTAGTAGGTTGAACAATCCTCTACATGTGATGAAACATGCAAGAAAATTAGAATAATTCAAAAGTTACCCTCAAACTTTTCATGCCATGCATGTCATAAGGGCCAGAAAGGAAATCGAGATGCCCCTCTTTTTCGTTGGGATCATTGCCAACAGGTGGAGATATCCCTAAGTTCAGATCAAGGTTGTGAGTATCGCCTGAAATGCATAAAGAGCATTTGAACACGAGTTAACAAGAGCAGTATCACAAAAAGTTCTTCGTCAAGGAAATAAGCTTGATTGGAAGATTATTTACAACATTATAGACACAGAATAAGAAGCAACCAGTAGCATATAGTACCTTCATTACTAGTATCAAAGATCATCTCCCCTTCATATGTACTTGGCTCAAAGTTTGTGACCGCCTCCCTCCCATTATGTTTGATAGCTGCCTTATCATATGCCCTGGTTTCCAGAAAATCAAAAGGTAGACGTGTTGGATGCAACCCTATTGAGGTTGAGAATTCAGGGTAATAAATTCAGTAACAGGTAGAGTGTAATTATGATCATTATGACCTTGCAGCTTCTACTTCATTGTCGAATAGCCCAAGATAAATATACCTGCACGCAAGCATCATAATCCCCATGATGAAACACCATCCCCAATTATTTTTCCTCTCTGAAATAGGCATCTTAGAATTGTTTTTCCATTCAAGGAGAAAACCAAAAAACAATCCCACTGAGAATTAATTCAAGAAAAATCAATTCTCAGTTTGACACCAAGAGGCACTCAAACATTTCACATCTGTACTCCTAAATGATATGTTCAATACAAAATTGAAAAGTCCATGCACAAGAATCCTCACTTTTTGCCTAGGAATTGTCCCATCCGTGCTTCCCATCGACCGCATTTGTGCAGTGTCACTCCTCGATATTTCGAGCTTCCCCTTGAAAAACCAGTACTCTGGCGACGAAGTATATGCACAAATTCTTCCTTAGTCAGATTCTTCATCTGCCCATCAACAAAAAACCGAAAAAGGCCCCAACTTAACTATCATTTAAAACAATCAAACTTTTATATAAGTTTTAATAAATCAATATTTTCTATAGCATTATCCGAATTCCAACCTGTTTCATATCCTCATAATCACTGAGACTGAAATTGATATCAGCATCAACCCCTCGAAATTTAATAGCCGCTCGATCATAGGCTCTGAATTTAAAATATCCAGATTTTAGAAAGACTAAGATTAACCTAAATTCTAAACAAATTCAAACATAAATTGATTTAACAAATTATTTTCCCCTAATTTACCTGGCTGCGGCATGAGCAGTCTCAAATCCACCTGAAAAAATTGAATAAAATCCAACGGAAAAAAAAAAGTTTGATTAAAAATTTTCTAAAAATAGAAGCAAAAAATAATTTTCCATATTACTAAAATTGTCAACAAAAAATAAAAAAAATAACCAATCACATCCATACCCAAATATACTTGTTTCCCGCAATCCCTGAAATAATCATAATAGCCAAAATAAAAAAAATTATAAAAAAATAAGAAATTAAAAGAAAATTCGGATAAAATTCAACGGCTTAAACGACCAAGTCAAAATTCAGTTACGCCCCAAAAGGCAAATTAACCAATCAGAAATTACCAAATATGCGATTCCCATCTTCCAGTTCTTCTATAGAAAGTAACTCCTCGATACTGTGAGCTTCTAGAGCGAGGTCCTCTACGGCTTTTCTTCACCGTCACCGTCTGTGACGGTTGTTGTTGCATCACCCGCGAGTCACCAGCTTCTTTTTTATCAAACGAAAGATCGATCCATTTGTTATTGTTGTTACTATTTCCCGAGCTTTGCCCTTCAGAACTTCCAAAATCCGCTTCAAGTCCCTTCACCGGAAACAGCTCCTTGGTAACCACCGCTGCTGTGTCGTCGTTTCGGTTCTCGCTTCCTCCCCTTCCGACTTTGAGTATGTCGAAACTTAGAGTGAACGCGTCTCTGTTGGCGCGTGTGTAGCACGACTCGTCGTCGTCGTTGACGATTGACGAATTTGAGGTTCCGGATTCGTCCATTTGGTTTCCAGAACCTTCATTGAGCTTACTGGTAAAAGGAGCCACCGAGTCGGAGTCCTGAGTCAACTCAGTCGACGCTACTTTGAGGTTAAGATCTAGCATTTCGTATTTTCGCCTTAACTTGCTGTCGAATTTAGCTTTGACTCAGAAACCTTTTTAAATGAAATAAAATAAAAAATAATCAACTTCTCGGCTTCAAAAACAAAATCATCGGTCAGCGTTTCTTTTTTTTTTTTTTTCCCTCTAAAGGAATCAAATCCAACGGGAGAGATCGATCGATCACAACACTAAACCGAAGCTAAGGATTACGGACTTTACCAAAAAAGAACAGGAGTTTCAAATATTTTCTCTTCACGGGAAGCAAAGGAGAAGAGCAGAGAGTGAAAACGGCGTCGTTCGAAAGCAAAGAAAGTTTAAAACGAGGCTATCATTGAATTACTCGGCGACCAGTTCGTCAACAGCAAGATATGATCGCCGACTAACCGACTCCATAACAAAGAAAAGAGAGAGAGAAGGGGATGGTACGTGTGTGAAAGAACATTACTGAAAACAGACGCCATTTTTAAGAAGGGGCAGTGGAATATATAAACATTTTCTCTCTTTTGGACACCGGTTTTGCCGGTTACCAGTTCTTCGATATGGTCAAGACTCTAAATTATTTTTTTCTTTTTTGCTTTTTTTTTTTTTTTAATTCTGTTTCTTCTTCTCTTGGTTTTTTTAACTCGGGCGGTCTCGCAGATGAGAACATCCATCTGTAATAATGTGTATATCAACTTGATATGAATTAATTTTATTTTTTATGATTTATTTGTTAACAAATAAATAAATAAATAAATAAAAATTAAAGTTATTTATGAATTATTTATCAAATGATATATTTATTCATATTTTTAAATGTAAATAAATTAAATATGATCAAAATTTATTATATTCATAATTTATTTATTTAATTAATAAATTATAAAATACTATTAATAATCAGTCATAAAATTTAATAAATAATATTAGGTTAAATATATTTACAGATTTTTCATTGAGCATTTTACTCATTTTCGCCTTACTTTATAACATGTGACCGTACAAATATGTAAAACAAAATTTTTTTTTTCCAATGTTAGAGATTGAATATTTAGTCTTTATTGTTTGTAAATTAAAAAAAAAAGTAATTTATCGCTTTATACTCATAAATTTTATTTTAAAATAATTTGATATAAAAATTAAAAATATAAATGTAGATAAAATAATTATACTCTTAGTTCTATTTTCTATTTTTTTTCACTATCCATATTTGAATCAATATAAAAGTTGAGAAAAATAACATTTATCGACGTAGAATTTATTAAAATAAGATTATTTTTATCCTACACATTAACTATACCCCCTAAAATGTAATTTACTTAGGGGGGTGCATTCAAGTGGTTTAAACCCCACTAGAAAGTCAGTGAACCATCCACTAATCTCCTACATCGTGTACAACCAAAGGATCATTAAGTACGCTATTGACAATTGATCGTCAATTACGCTAGAATCGGGACCACATGATTACGCCTGGTTCGTTTCGGCTTATGCCTATTTTGGAGTTGGCCTCGATCATTTGATGGACAAAGATTTCTTAACCTCCGATATTCGAATCAAATCAAACTGTCCCTATCGTTGATTGATTGGACCTTCTCCCTTTTGACCCACCTTGTAAGTCCTTTCATCTAACGGCTAGGGTTTGCTCATACCCTTTTTGGTTCACCTAACCTACATTCATAAACTTTAAGTACGTTCCATAAATATATTCGATTTTTGTTATTTTTGTTTGTTTATTAAATTTAGTAAATGATTAAAATTAATATTTTAAAATTTATTAAATAAATAAATAAATAAAATTTATAATAAAATTTATTTATATTTTAAATTATAAATAAATAAAATATTAAACAAATAATTTGTGAACATGAGTAGTTTTTGATTTTTTTTTTATTAAATTTAATAAATAATCAAAAATAATATTTAAAAAATTTTTAATTAAATAAACAAACCAAAAATATAATAAAATTTATTCATATTTGATATATACATTTAAATCTTTATTTTCATAGATTACTCATTGTTATTTGTGTTCATTTTACACCATGTGTTGTGATTTTTTTTTTGTATTTTTCTCAATTTAATGAAACTTAGGAGGAGGGAGAAATTATTTGCTAAACACTTATCATTATCAATTTTATTACAAAATATATTCTTTTTTTTAATTTGTATTTTTAAAATTTCATGAAATATAAGAAAAAAAAGTTGATTTGGTGTATTTAATAGTAAAATTTTAATTTTTTATAAAATTGATTTTTCATTTTTATAGTTAAAAAATAAGATAAATCAAGATAAATAAATTTTAAATATATAAAAAAATTAATGCTTTATATGTAATCAAATTTCATAAGTAAACCCCACCAAATAATTTGTGTAGATTTTGATGTTCATTGTCCATCAATTTCATGGAAAAGGTCTCAAGCAATATGAATTGAGAAATGATGTTCTTTCCAATTTTTAATCAACCTAAATCCAGTTGATACGATGGATAAAAAAAAATGTGATCAATAATTAAAATTGCCATAAAAAATGGTGATGAAAGAAATGGCTGCCCGTAGCTGGCGAGCTGTCAACCACTTCCTACCCAACCTGCCCTTCTCAACATTTCCGTGGTTATTTCCTCGTGTGTCCCCTGCCGACTGCCGTCCACGTCCCCAACGTAAAAAAAAACACGTGGTTAGCTAAGTTAAAGTTCACCATTTGAATTTACCTTACTACCCTCACTCTCAACTAAAACAAAAAAGAAACTTCTTGTTTAATTTCATTTATTATTATAACTATTAAAACTTATTTAAAAAATTAATTAACGTTGAATGATATAATCTTTTACGAGCTCATTTTTTATATGTTTTTTTTTAATTTTAAAAATTAAAAATTAAAAAAAGTTACTAAAAATAAAAATTAAGAGTGAGAAAAAAATCAAAACAACTAAAAACTAATTTGAAATTATCTTGTTTGATTTAATTCAAATCAAATTTTTTTTATTCGGTTTGAATGAAATTTGGATATTAAATATATATTATAAGATCGGATTGAAATTTAGATCGATATATGAAAAAAATAAAATAATTATTTTAAATACAAAAAATATTGAATCGAATCAAATTATATATTTTATTAATTTTTATATATTTTTAAATTTATATAAAATAAAATAATTATTATATATAATTTTATTTTTATATATATTAAAAATTTTATTAAAATAATATATAAAAATAAACAAAAATTTTAAAATCAATAAATTAGATTAAATTAAATCTATAAAATTTGAATTTAATCGGATTGATTTAAAAAAATTTTGAATTTAAAATTTTTTATTTAAAAAATTTATAATATTATATATTATTCAAAAAAATCAGATCATATCCCATCCGATTTTGTTATCATTTCTAATAAAAACAATTACTTTTTTTGTCGAATGTGTTTAAATATTTCATTGATTATTGGCTTTTTCATGGGAAGCACAAGCACAACAAACAAATCAAATAGTTGGTAAAGCTATTGCTTTCCTAGGAAGAGAAGTTACCACGTTTCTTAAACAAATATAAAGGCGCAATCTTTTTTCATTACGTTGTGAGTTGTGACAAACTTTAGTTGAAAATTTTGACTGAAAATCACTTTTTGATGTAAAGGAATCTAGGATGTTGGAAATTCTCTTCTTCGTATCACGGACGACACCACACCATATCCAGAAAGTATAAAAAATGGCTCAAGTGTTTTTCTTTAGAGTTTGTTTTAACAAATTTTGTCGTTAAATATTGTCTTAATCCGTGTTTAACGGCACCGCTTAGTATTTTTTTAAGATCTAATTAGTTGGCTATGATATTGTTGGCTTGATTTTTTTTTTTTTTTAAGATTCAAAGTGTCTTCAAATTCTTCCTCGTAAGAGAAAAAGTTATTAAATACTTTAATGATTATGAATAAGAAAGTCCTAAAAGAAAAAAAAAAACCAATGACTAAATTAACTAATTTGTCGGCTAGATGACCTCCACTTGAAACTCATGACAACGAAATTTGATTTTGAATGGCGTGTATGTAAATTCAATCTTTAAAGTTAAGACTTTAATAATAAAGTTAGTTCAAACTATTATTAATATATTGGACTTCTAGAAGACATTATTTTTTATTTTTAAATTTTTAATTTAAGATTATTTTTGTAACCCTTAATTTTTATTCACGTGAATAAAATATTATACATCTAAATTATTTTAAATCTATAATTTTCTTGAATTTGTCAAATATATATGCCATTTGAATTAGTAATACACACCTTAAATTATTTTAAATTCGTAATTTTCATGATTTTATTTAATATATGTCATGTGAATTAATCCTCATATTAACAAAAAATAAAAAAAAATTATGTCTTATCTATCAAAAATACATGTATGAATCAAATAATTGGCAATTTGTTTACTTTTTTTAGACCTGTCAAAATTGGTAAATTAATGTCGGTCTTTCCACGCTGATTGATTCATTAAATCAGACATGACTTGTCTTTCAAATGTTTTATTCACATGAGCATTTTGTCTCCCCCCCCCCCCCAAAAAAAAAAAAAACTGTTTATAATTTCAGTTTGGAATCCAAAGCTACCTATCTATCATGATTCATGCGACTTGGTTTTTTGTCGCGAGTTTTGATTTGAAAATTAAAACATTGAAATCACAAAAAAATATAATAATAATAATTAAAAGTAAAGATAGAAGATATATATATATATTTTAAGTCAAAAGTTAAAATATCGAAAATCGAAAAAAAAAAAGAAAAAACTAAAAAAATAAATAAATAAATAAATAATAAATTGATGATTCTATTTATAAATAAAAAATGATAAATTTATGAAATATAATAATGATATAACTGAATTAATGTGACATTATATATATTAAATTGATTTAAAAATTAAAAATTTTTTGATTATTTGTTGATAGTCTTTAATAAAAAAAAGATCGATTCATTCTTTGGATCCCAAAATATTTCTAACACTTGAACATTCCTTTCATTATTATCAAATTTGAGTCTAGAAATGTGTTTGATTTAAGAGATCAAAGCTTTGAAGATTTACTTATAATAAAGCTTTTTTTGTAATCTAATTGTTAGTTCAAATCAATTGATTATAATTTGATTAGGGAGCGAACCTAAATCATTGAGAATATTTCTAACTACAACCATCACCCATGAGTGAAGACAACGCAACTAGGTAAAATATGCACTTGAGAACTTTACTTTATTTCCCCTTCATCAATCTCTTTCTTTTTTTTTTTTTTTTTTTTCTTTGTGGGTTGAAACCTGAAAGTTCTATAAGGCCATTATAATGATGTTTGAAACAATGAATTAGCACTAAAAAACCAATGGACTTTCTTCAAATTTATTCTTTTGGCATCCTAGAAGAATTAAAATTTGTAGAAATCTTATCTACATAAAAACACCGAATATATTAAAATATCATTTTAATCTTATGTGTGCACATGTATATATATATATATAATGATAAATATTGATTAAACACGAATCGTTTCATTTTTTATTAAAAAGATAATTATTTAGATTTGATTTATTATGAATGTCGAATTAAATCTTAACTATTGTATAAATGATTAAAATTTATTTTTTCTGTCTTAAATTGTTTAAATGTTATTAATTGTTATAAAAAATTTAAAATAATTGACTAGAATATATTAAATTTTAATTTTTTTTATGAAATTAAAATTTTATGATTTCTAACATTAATAAATAAAAAAATCATAAATATTTTAAAAATAAATGTTAACAAAAATTAATTTTAAACATCTTCCGAAAAAGATGAAAAAAACGAGATGGAGGAAATAAAAATTAAAACTTAATCAACATAAAATAGACTCAAATTCAAATTTTCATTATCCAAATAACCAATTAAATTTTCCCCAAATTATTAAGTTTTGACCAAAAAAAAATCGAACCTTGTTTTTTAGTCAATTATTCAAAACTTAATGTCGAGCCTACGTTCTAACTCAACATGTGTACCACGCACGGGCGAAAATCATAGTGAATGACGGCATGCATAGGTTATTTCTTCTCCAAGAATAATGTAACAGAGAAATGCCGATTTCTTAAACAAAATATCATTATTAAATATTATTCCGGGGAGAAAAAGACTGTGAGAGAGTAACCTACACGTGGCCGTTAATCTACAAATAAAGCCAATAGCACTAGTACCTTCCTATTAAGGTAACTTTTTTACCTTAAAATCATTTGCTAAATTTATTTTCTAAATTTGGAAATTTAAAGTTTGAACCAATCACTGCCCCAACCTACCACATGATTGCGACTGCTGCACCGGCTATAGCCCGTTGCCGCAACCAAAATATCCCAAACCAAAGCCGGAAGTTAGCCTCACTATCTATGGTCCAACCAATGCTTACCTGCCACGTTTCGTTGATTTTGCCTGAGACACCACCGTTCATTTGGTCTATGTGGCTGATGTCGCTGATTATTTTATCAGATCAACGATCCACGTTTGTTAATAGTTCTTTGAAGTGCCTAAGAGACGTGAATTAATTCAAGAAATAATCAAATAATTAGGGGTGGGAAAAAATTTGAAAATATAAAAAATTTATTAAAAATCATAATATTTGGTTTGATTTGATTTGAATTACTTTTTTATTTAATTCAAATCAAATTTAAATATTAAATATATATGTTAAGTTTAGATAAGATTTTAAGTCAGAGATGTAAAAAATAAAAAAATTAAACCAAAAAAAATTATGTATATTTATTAATTTTTATATATTTTAAATTTTTATAAAATAAAATAATTATTTTATATATAAAATTATTTAATTATATTAAAATTAGTTAAAATAATATATAAAATTATTTAAAAATCAATTAATCAAATATAACCGAACTAATAAAATTTAATTTGAATATAATTAATTTAAAAAAAATCAATTCAAATTCAAATTTAAATTCAAATTTAAAATTTTATAATATTATATATTATTAAAAAAATTATATAAATTTAATTTAATTCAAACCGTTATTATTCTTATAAATAATTATCTTTCAATGTTAAATCTGAAATTTAAAATCATTATCAGATGTATCAAAGATTTTTCAATTTTATTTAAAAAATGTATAAGTTGTAACGCGAGATTCACGTGAGATATATAAAAATATTATTCCTCTACGAGTTCACTAAAACCTCTATGGTTGAGATTAGAGTTTTAAGTGATTAAACAACCAATTATATGCATCATATCCCATGTGACCAAATTGGGCATCAAGATTAAATCACATACATAAAAAAGTCTATCATGGTCCCCACAATATTATTATCATCAATTATGACAGACGAAGATGAAATATTAAGAAAAATTTTTCATATTTTATAAAAGAAAATATTAAAAGAAAGTACAATTGGGATGGTATCTTGTCGGCAAGGGCAACCGGTACGAGGTTTTTACAATGTAGGGAGACGTGGACGCTTCCTATCCACTCGCCGAAAGTCTTCTCTCAAATTGTAATACTCTGTCGTTTAGTCAAATTTCTATTTTCATCTATTTTTTATTTATTAAAAAATGAGCCATTAGGATTAGTTAATATAATATTTTAAAAAATTATAATTATTTTTTATTTTTTATTAATGAAAATAATATTATTTATTTTATTGCAAATATTTTTTTACTATTTTCTTTTTCTTTTCCCTTTGCAATTATTGGTTCCTAGTTGTGCCAAACTGCCAAACCTTCTTACGTGAACTTACGAAAATGTCCTTAGCCTTTTGTCTTTTTTTTTTTTATTTCTCGTTTTTGCCATTTTCTGAAAGGCCTAGGTGTGGTTAGTTTCAGATTAATAAATGGTGGAAAAGGACACCTGGCCCTTTTTTTTTTTTTTTCTAGGAACTGGGCCAACTTCACCTTTGTCTATATCTCCCACTTTTTATTTTTTGAGAAAATCGGAAAATGGTATTGAATTTAGGAAAGTTACAAAGATTGTATTAAAAAAATATGAGTTTATATTTAATGAGTGATTCATATGATTCATTGAATATTATAGAATTTATATATTTGTGATATATTAAATATAAAATATAAAATATTATTATATATTTTAAGAGTAAACTTATTTAAAAATATATTATCTGTTTAAATTCAAAATTTGTTTAAATTTTAAAAAAAAATTTATAAAAGATTAAAATTTACTAAATAGTTTTAGACATTATTTTTAAATTTGTTTAAATTTTAGACAATATCTTAAACAAAAAAATTAAAGCCTAAATATGCCCTAACTTGATCTTAATAAACAATGCATAATTAAAATATTATAATTATATAAATATAAATATGTGAATTTTTATTTTTATATTTTATTTTTAAAATATTTTTTAATTTTTATTATATAAACTAAATTTAGTGAGTGAATTTAAAATTTAATTTTTTTAAATTTAAGTTAAATTTAAATAAATTTTAAAACTTAAAATATCGAAGATGAATCTAAGTAAATAAATAAATTATTAATATCGAGCTTGTAACCAATTTGACTAATAACACCTTTATTTAAGAGAATAAAAGTTCTGTATTTGTTGTTAAACTTGTTCGTACGTATGAGAATTCATTTTACAAGGTTCCTAGTAACTAAATTTGGAGATTTCCTAATAAAAAAAAAAGGAAAATTTTAAGTTCAATCATGTGAATTTTTTTGTGGTTACAGAATGATCTGGAATTTGCTATTTTAATGTAATTTTATTTTAGCAGATTCCTAGTAACTTCCAAAGCAAAATAAACCAATTTGATAATGGCCCGTGGCCCCCAACTCCGTGAGACATTATTTTACTATAAAAAATTGTTTTTATTGATAGAGATGAAGCAAAAAATAATTTGAAAATTTTGAAAAACGGCACATAAAGTTGGAAGCCACATAAATCACACCAAACGCGTTACATCAAATAGCACTATTATTTAAAAAAAATAAAAATAAAGTTAATCAAACAAAGACTTATAAAAGCACATTTTTAATGAAGCAAAACGACGTTCAATAATAAATAAATTAATAAATTATTTTAACGTTATTGATGATGTTGTGTTTAATGATTTTTAATCTAAATTAGATTTGATAAAAATTATAAAAAAAATCTTAACCATAGTTTAATAAGTTATAAAATTTTAATTTACAATAAATAAATATTTTTATTAATAAAATTTTGCTATTAAAATTTTATAAAATAACATATGTAATTATTATGTTCGGATTAGGGTGAACAACCCAATCCGTTTTCGAAGTGTTTCGATCTAACTCAATCTTATAAGATTACTTTTTAAAAAAAAAATCAAGTTTTGGATCAGGTTAGGATTTTAGACAAATCCGACCCAACATAATATTATATAAAAAATAATTTTTAAATTATTTTTTTATTTATATATTTATATAATTATATATTTAAATATTTATATTTTAAAAATAATATTTTATTAATTTTAAGTCGAATCGGATCGAGTTCAGATATTGAAAAAAATTTAAAATAAATTCAAATCAAATCGAGTTAGAAATGAGCAAAAATTTATTTCGTTCGACCCGTTATTATTCTTAATCTAAATTGATTAATCGAGCATCTATTCCAACAAAGTAAGATTAAAAAAGTCATTCCTAATAAAAAATATTATTATAAAATTTTTTATATTGGCCACGAGATACGATGTCATTAGTTTATATTGATTAATATTATTAAATTTTAAAATACAAATGAGACAAGTTAAATCATTGATAATTTTAAAATACGATTTAAATAAAATAAGATTTCGAGGAAATTAAGATGCCGACTCATGACAATAAGCAAAAGCAATGCCAATTAATTAGTAATCTAAATCGGAACATAATCTTAATTAGTTTTTGTTTATTGAGGTTTGATTTGTATATTTTCTTAAGAGCCAAACAGATTTGGAGAGAGAAACAGATCCGACAAGGTTTGAACAAATCATCATTTTTTTGTATTTGTTTAGAATACTTAAAGTCAGGCTGGTGCTTAGTCGATGATTCACTTTTCAAGCAGCTATACATAGAAAATTATTTGTAATTTTGCATAAGCATACGAATGATATCATATAATCAAAGCTAAAGAGGGAAAAAGAAAGGAAGAAACCTTAAAAATCTGTCGAATGTATCTCTGAACTCATCTCCTCAATATTATTAAAAAAAGAAACAATTATTGCAAGGTTGTATAAATTATTCATATATTTTGGTATTATTAGGGATATTTTCAATTTTTTATCTTAATTTAATAAATTTTTACACATCAGCTCGATGCTTTCGAAGTGTTTCTCACAAGAATAAACCCAAATTGATAAAAAAACGTGTGAAAATTTTTTTTGGCATAAGGGTAAAAATATTTTTTTAAATAAAAATTTAATAATTATTTAAATTTTTGATATTTTATTATAATCAATCAAACATTATATCTATTATTTCAAATTAAAGGAAATTTTAAATATTTATTTTTATTCGATTGAATTTTATTCATTTATTTTAATTTAATTAAACTTTCAGTTGGACGAAAATAATTAATTAATTTTTCTCTAATAAAAATTCAATCGATGAAAATTGATATTTAAAAATTTAATTAATTGCAAAAAAACAACAAAAGCTTTTCTTTTAACTCTTTCGCCTTTTTTTTAGCAAAGAACAACCAAAATTTAAAAGCTCCCATTTCCTAGAAATAAGATGTGGAGTATATGGCAAGCAATTCATGGTAAAATCAACTCAAACCAGATAGTTTTTCTTAAAGAAAGTGAATTCCTTGATTTTTTTTGTTCTTTATGCATGCAGTTATGAAAATTGAATAATCGGTAATCAATTTCCTTGTGTTGGATGGATTTCATTTTCCTTGATGAAATCAAATACGGAACATATGTTAAACATTTGGTTCTTTTATATATACTAATTCTAAAATATTAATGGAGCTCCTATTCCCACCATTGCTTTATAATTTACGCCTAATTATTCCTCATTAAACGGTTCATATTTTCCGGGAAAATGGCCGGTACTATCGTAATTATAATCACCAAACAAGGCATAGAAAAGTCCAATGATAATAGCAGTAGGGGCTGAAATTTTAAACAAATTAAATTATATGGAAAAAACAGAGACAGATATAAATATCGTTGACATCGAATCAGGGGAAGTTGATTTGTCTTGTCATAAATAGATGAAATGTTGATTTAATTCTAGCTATATATAACCTTATAGTTGCTATCATTTCGCGTTTGAAATTAGACTTAACGAATTTTAATCATGTCTTTATCTTTTAGAATTTTTTTGTCTGGGATCTTTTATCTTGTAATTTTTTTTGTTTTGAATTTTTTGATGTTTTTATAATTATTTTGAGTTTTGATTAATTCGGAGTTGAATTAGATTAGATTTCATAAGAAAAATAAATTCTCTTAAATTTATTTTTTTATTTATAAATTTTAAAATCGAGATTTTAGTTAAAAAGAAACGAATTTTTGATCACTCGGATTTAGGGTTGGCATCGGGTCGGACCCGATACCAACCCTACCCAAATTTTTTTATTTTTTCATACTCGAATCCGATCCTAACCTGATATTATATAAACTATATTCGACACGATCGACCCAAAATTAATAAAATATTATTTTTTAAAATATAAAATATTATTTTTAAATATAAATATTTAAAAATATCATTATATAAATATATATAAATAAAAAATTAAATAATTAATTACAAAATAATTTTTTATATAATATTAGGTCGAATCAGATTTGTCTAAAATTCGAACCTGATTCGATCTCGATTGTTTCCTAACCTTACTCGATCCGAAACTCGAATTTCAAAAAAAAATATTTAATCTCATAGGATCGGGTCGGATCATAATCCATTGGAGACGGATTGAATTACCGACTCTACTCGGATTAACAGACATTGATATCTTAATCTTTTAGATCATTATTATTCCAAAGCATCCCAAGATTTGTGTTTTATGTTTTCTTCTCTTTTAAATTGCATTTGGAAATATAGTGGGAAAGAGGTTTTACCAATTATTTTACCAATTACGTAAATAAAAAACGGGACATAATCGCTCTTTTAGGACCTTAGGTTGACTTTTATTAATTAATCAGAACGAAAAATATTGTCAAGGCGAAAATTTTGATTGAGGCGGAATGTCGTTTTAACATTCTAAGAACTCTGCTCCACAGCCGTTTCTAGTGCAACTTTGTTTTTTGGTCCACATTTGTGAATCCTTGTTTTATGACAATGTGCACTTTATTTTTCCATTTCTTTGTCCAATTCAAGGATTCAAAAAATTCAAACCAGGATCTCAACTCCCGATGCAGAATAAAAACCTAAGATCTGATGCATAAGTACATGTTTCCTTTGTAGTTAACATAACAAAATTGTTTAATGGCACAAGCAAAGGGAAAACTGAAAACCTTGCTCATGTGGCAGTGGCACCTCAGGCCCCAAAATATGTACTCAAACCAAACCAGCTATCTAGCAGCTATGCAACCAAACCCATCAAAATTCATAGCATGAAGCTCCTGAAGCCAGCCTGCAAATTGATTCATCAAGGATGGATCAATGTAAGCTTTCCATTCCAGGATTGATTACTTCATTGTGCTGTGCCATGCAATTTTGTCATTAGAATAGAAGATTCATGAATCTGTTTTAATAAAAGCTAGAGGGTAAATGAATGTGCTTGAATAATAATAATAAATTATGAATTAGAAGTAGGAAAACCCATTTCCAGAAACGTTTAGCTTACGGAGGAGCAATTCTTAGACTGCTATTACCCTGTCACCTTAACAACTGTTGTTTGAACAGTTAGAAAAATTTTCCATGAGAATTTCCATCCCATCAGTTCCATTCCATCGTCACTTAGCAATAAAATTACTAATGACATTTTCGTGGAGATCTAAGTATAATTTGTGAAATATTATCTATTTTTATTAAAAAATCTTACGTTTTTATCTAAAAAAACACTTAACAAATTTTGCTTCAAGTCTAAATTTATATATTATAACATATTTTCAAAAGATTCCCACTTGGGATCACTGTTCTAAAAGAAAATGGACATGTCTGACAAAAGCAAGCATCTCATTCCAACAAGCAGAAGAAAAGCACAACCCCATATCTCCCACTTATAAGGAGAATCATGCAAAGATTCATTTCGGCCTTTTTGAGATCTCCCAGGGATTCGTGAACTTTTTTTTGGGTTTTTATTTTATTTTATTTTTTGGGCCTGAGCTTCAATTGTTATGCTTTGACTTCGGCTCATCTTTGTCTTTGATGGAAAAAGGGTTTGGCCCAATATTTTTTGAGTCAGTCACCTTGTTTGGGCCCAAAAAGTGCAGTGAAATCCCAAATGTAGCATTAGAGCTTTTATTTTTGGAATATAATATGTTTACAAGTACCCATCATATTTATGAAGTCAAGTATTTTTGTTTTTGGATGGTTGATTCAGATCTATGTTCATTATGTCTTTGTCATCAAATTACTTCGTCATTCATGTATATAATAACAAGGAAGGATAATGGGTTTCCATCCAATTTCCCCTATCTTAATGAAGAAGTAAAACCGTATCATTTGCTTTTTTAGCTCATTCCCCTTATCCAACATAGCGTAAAGCCCAAGGAAGAGGACAAAAATTCCATGAAGTTTGATGGATAAAATTCGTAAAATTTTTTATTATAAATAAATAAATAAAATTTTTAATAAAAAATTTAAATTGATAAATGGATAAAATATAATGTAAAAATTAATAATATATATAAATTTATTAAAAAATTATTTATAAATCAAATTTAATCGATATCTAATAATAAAAATTTTGTCAATCTTTTTATTAAAGATTTTATTTAATAAATATATCAAATTTTATTAAAATTTTTTGTAAAATTTTCACATTTTATTTATATGATAAGATTTTTTAATTTACAATTTTAATATTAAAATTTAAATTTTATTTACTCGTTTTTAATTAAAAATTTCACAAATTTCATCTTAAATTTTTATACAAATCTTGTAAGAGAAGATAGAAGCTACTCCCGTACTCCATCATGTAGTAACCAGGAAAGGAGAGGAAAACGGCACATCACGATTAGCCTATGCGACCATGAGAACTTGCAAGGAAAGAGCAAAGCCTCATCTTCTTCACAAAATCACCATACCCCCAATTTTTTTATATGGGACACCTCCTTTAAGGCTTAAGCCCAAACCCTTTTTTTCTTTTCAACCGAACAACCTCCTCTCCTTCTCCATAGCCAAGGCTGCCTCTCATTATAATTGGCTGCCCCTTCATCAAGTATGTGGTCTATAAGTGAAACTCACCACCACCCACTTCTAACACCTCTTAAAATCCCTTAGCATTTCACTATCATTTCCCACTTCCCCTCCCCTCTCTCCCATTCTTCCCTATACTTCATCTTTATATGTAAGTCAATGATTTTTTTTCCCTTTTGTAGTAACTAATAAGGCTAGGACTCTGCTCCATCTCTGTTTCTATTAACAGAAGTTTTAACCAGAATTCTTGTTTGTAACTGGATTTCTAAGTATAAATGTATCTTTTTCTTACATGAATCCTATGTTCTCCTTCTCTTCTTCTTTGAATTTGATTGGAGCTAGATCTGTTCAATTTTATCTTTCATTGTTTCGTTGTTCTGTTACCTTTTACTCTGTTGCTTCTCTGTTTCCCCTGCAGATAATCTGTTTCAAAATCGATGGCGAGTATTTCTGCTACTCCCCTGAGGAAGAAGAATGAAATGCAATTTCCCCGCAGGAGAAGCCAAATCAAGGCTAAAATTTTTGGGAGCATGTTCAAGACTGTTGTTTCTGCAGCCTCAAAGGCTAAAGAAACTATGAACCGAAGAAATCCAAAAACAAAAAGAAAAATTGTATCTAAATCTAAATAGCTAGGCTGTGAAAACCTGTCATTTTAGATTCAGATAACAGCTTCTGTCTGGTTTATAAATTAGAACTAGGGTAACCCTTACATTAACTTATCTTGTTGTTAATAAAGGTAGGGGATGTATATGAACCCATGTAAGTTTACATTTTTATATTTTGTCGGTTAAGCCCTCTTCAATAGTTGTTTCTTCCAGTTTTTGTGCGGAGATGATGTTTATGGAAGTTGTCTGGGGTTTGGGGTTGTCTTTTTCTTTGTACCTTCAGCTGTCTCTTGTATAGTTGCTGACTGTACTATGATGTAATATTCTAATAATGAAGAATTTCATGTTGGCATATACTTCTTGTTGGTTTTTTGGGGACTTGATGAAGGGTCCAGACCCTGGATTTTCTGCAAATTTTGAGTTTCAGATTTTTGTTTGAAGAAGGGTGGTGGCCCCCTGAATGTTTGAAAAGTCGTGAGTTTCTGTTAAATGTAGGCAGCTTTATGTTTTCTTTTCCTTAAATTATTCTTGGGGTCCTCAATCTACCTTTAATTTGGTTTGAATCATACTGGGATCTTCTGTTTGCTGAATTCTATTTCTAACACATCATTTACCTTAATTGCCAAAGGAAAAACAGAAAAAAAAAAACCCCATGTTTGATTGAAATTGGCTATTCTAGGAAACTCATATCAAATCAATCAGAAGAAATGACCCAAAATTTCCCATAAAAAACTGATCCAAGATTCTACCATTGAAAATGACAGAAGTTACCTACCGATATCAATTTGGAAATGTCTCAGGAGTGGTAAGAAACAACCTGGATAATCTACTATTCACCAAGGCAAAATTTGAGTCAACTAAACTAAGCTTACAAGCTAAAATCCATATATTTCATAATTTATTTCTTGATAATCTATTCTAACATGCTATAATGTTTGTCATTGTTGATTTATGCCCATGAAAAAAGTTGTTGTATATTAATTTGAATTCTAAATTTCTTGATTGTTGATGAAAGCTATGATAGGTATAAAGTCTCTATTCAATTAAATCAATAAAAGTAAAATCAAATAATTAATTAATCACATAAAATGTAATAATTTAATATAATTTAATTCAATTGATTTATTTTTATAAATAAAAAAAAATCAATAATTATAGAGAATTACAAATATACAAATTATATTAATCATTAGTCAATAATCAATACTTATAAACATTATTCATATTTTTTAGTCCTATAAAATATTTTCAATCCAAACAAATATATGTTTATATGCACTCATGCATCATACTTATATGAATTTTTTTAATTTTTTTTAATCTACTTAAACATACGTATTTATAAAACGTAAATCTTTAATAATTTTATGAGTACGTTTTATGAATTATCTATCCCATCTAATCTTATAACTCTATTTTATCTTTTTTTCATATATAGCTTTATAAATGCTTTACTTATTTATAAGTATATTAATTTGACTATCAAAAATTCATTTTATTATTTTTTTTTTTGAAAAAGTTTTTGTTCATTAATCAATATATAATTAATTTCAAATAAATTTATTATGTAATTTGAATCACTATTCATAACAAGCTATTTAATAAAAACTAAAGGGTAAGTGAATGTGTTTGAATAATGCGTATAAATTATGAATTTGGAGTAGGAAAACCCATTTCCAGAAACGTTTAGCTTATGGAGAAGAGCAATACTTAGACTACTATTACCCTGCCACCTTAACAGCTGTTGTTTGAACAGTTTTAGCCAAATTTTCCATCAGAAATTCCATCCCATCAGCTCCATTCCATCATCAATTAGGAATAAAATTCCTGATTTCGTTGTTGTGGAAATTCACCCTCGATTTATTAAAGATTG